>MU839429.1:0-543922 GCA_030685255.1 Podospora conica | reverse complement strand
TCGCGGTTTCCACAACTCCATTTGGGGGGCTTTTTTCGTCCACCGACTTGTTTTCAAAAACGGCCACAAAGTTTTTCGCCCCCCCGCCCCGTCGGCCCCCCCCCCCCCCCCCCCCCCCGAACTATGATGCGTAGAGATCCTGACGCCTGTCGCAGAGGAGGGCTTGGAGAAGGATGGCACCAGCATGAGCCAGATTCCCACATATGTGACGGCGGTACCCAATGGAACAGAAAAGGTTCGTCAATGTATGCTGCGACGGCTTCCGCGCTCAGTACTGACTTGCGCCGCGCATCCAGGGGCTGTACATGGCCGTCGATCTCGGCGGGACCAACTTCCGTGTCTGCTCCATCAAGCTCAACGGTGACTCGACCTTCAACCTCACGTACAGCAAGGTTGCGATCCCCAAGGAGCTCATGGTCGCCAAGACCGCCCAGGAACTGTTCGCCTTCCTGGCGAAGCAGATTGGGGAGTTCCTCGAGACGCACCATGGGGACCAGTTCAGCGAGCACACTAGGAGGAGGATGACGGAGAGCGCCCCCGAGGGCTACAAGGAGGAGCACGTGTTCCGTCTCGGCTTCACATTCAGCTTCCCGGTACAACAGCTTGGGATCAACAAGGGCACACTCATCCGGTGGACCAAGGGCTTCGACATCCCTGCTGTCGTTGGCAAGGACGTGTGCGCTCTTCTGCAGGAGGAGATCGACAAGCTCCGTCTGCCAGTCAAGGTTGCTGCGCTCGTCAACGACACTGTGGGCACGCTCATGGCACGGTCATACACGTCTCAGGGGAAGAAGGGTGCCCTCCTCGGCGCCATCTTCGGAACAGGCACAAACGGAGCGTACGTTGAGAAGCTGGCCAACCTCAAGAAGCCTCTCCAGGGCGACTACGACAAGTCGACGGGCGACATGGTGATCAACACCGAGTGGGGTTCCTTCGACAACCAGCTCAGCGTTCTGCCCAACACCCCTTGGGATATCGCGTTGGACAAGGCCAGCGTGAACCCCGGCATTCAGATGTACGAGAAGCGCGTCTCCGGCATGTTCCTCGGCGAGATCCTGCGACTGGCCATCGTGGACCTTCTTAAGAAGAAGGAGGTGGCCTTCTTCCGCGACGACAACTCCAACTCGAACGACTGGAAGTCGACCACCAACATTGGCGCAGACTCCAGCATCTTTACGCAGTGGGGCCTCGACACGGCCATCATGTCGGTCGCCGCGGCGGACAACACCCCGGAGCTGTCGACCCTCCGCCAGGAGCTCGACTCCCTGCTCCACGTCTACTCTCCTGCGATCGATGACGCGCAGGCGTTCAAGGCCATCGCCGGAGCCATCGCCCGCCGATCCGCCCGTCTCTCGGCCGTCGCCGTCGCCGGTATCGTCCTCCAGTCGGGCCAGCTCGAGGGCGCGTCCGAGGAGGAGCCCATCGACATTGGTGTCGACGGAAGCTTGGTGGAGCACTATCCCTACTTCCGTGACATGATCTACGAGGCGCTGCGCTCCATCGACGGCATCGGCGAGGAGGGAGCAAAGAAAATCCGCATCGGCATTGCAAAGGATGGGTCTGGTGTTGGAGCTGCGCTCATTGCCCTTGTCGCCGCCGGCATGGAGAAGAAGTAGTCGGTTAGGTCAGGCAAGGATGGGGGATGCCCGTCTGAAGTGACCGGCTCCGGTCGATCAGAAATGGTCGAAAATGGTGCGGATCGATCAGTGAGAGCATGTTTGTTTTTTCCAGTGGGCAAGTTTTGCCCACTGTGATGGCGTGGTTTCGCGACACGTCTCTTGTCGCCGGAAAGGTACCTATATACCTGCGGTTTTCCTGATATCATGGCCTTCGTCGGATGACTCTTGTATTTATTGGTATTGGAAGGAATATGGTTGCACGCAAGTGTGTTATGACGTCTATTTCTCATTTCTAGTTCACACTGCATTGAGCAAATAGCAAAGTTCGGATTTACTGTGCCCCAGTCTATTCCATGCTCATCTTCATCTACACGTCGTCGTCCACCGTGTACCTCTACTTGATCTTCATAATACTCTCATGATGCACCCCCCTGCCCCGCCACGCCTCAATGACTAAATCCAGACCGATCGCTTTGCAAAACCTGCTACCCCTTCTCCTTCCCGCTTGAACCGAATGTCCTCCACACCCCCTTGGCCCCAACACGTCCCGGTAGTCTAATTCCCAAACGCAGCCGTCGGATACGCCCGCTCCTTCTTCTTCCTCGCGGCCGAGCTGCTCCTCGAGCTCGTCGCCGACCCGGCCCCACTGGTCGGCGGCGGCGGCACAAGCTGGCTCCTGCTCGCCCCGGCACCGCTGCCACTCCCCTTGACCATCTCCTCGGGCAAGTCATTCCACTCCGTCTCGGGCCTCAGATTCTGAAACGACAGCGTCGACCCCGACGGCGACGGCGCCGCCGACGGCCTCCGCGGAGGAGGGGGGGCACCCGCGCCGATAGGCGGCAGGTTCACCGCCGCAGCCACCACCCCACCCCCTCCCCTGCTCGCGCCCTGCGGCCCCGGCGGCGGCGGCCCCTCGGCCCCGGCCCCCACCAGCCTCCGCACCACCCACGCCGTGTCCGGCCTCAGCTTGTAGTAGTACCCGCGCACCGGCTCGCGGCCCTCGCGCTGGAACCCCCGCGCCGCGTACCACCGCAGCCCGTCGTCGTTCTCGGTCCACACGTGCGCGTACACGGACCGCACGTCCCACGTGGCAGGCGGGAGGAGCGCGGCGCTGGCGATGACGTGCTCGAGGGCGGCGGCGGCGAGGCCCTGCGAGCGGTAGGGGGAGAGGAGGGCGAGGGATTGCAGGTAGATGGTGTGGTGCGTGTTGTCGGAGGGGTTGGGTTCGAGGCGGCAGACGATGCCGCCGATGACCTTGGGGTCGGAGGGGGAGGAGGGGTCGTCGCGCCAGAGGATGACGCGCGAGAGGAGGCCGGAGGCGAGGGGGTCGAGGAGGGCCGAGTAGAAGGAGTCCGGGTAGGGGACGGAGAGGAGGAGGGAGTTGATCCGGCGGAGGGCGGGGACGTGGGAGGCGGAGATGGGGAGGATGGAGGCTTGCTGGGGGAGGGAAGGCGGCGGCGGGAGGAGGGGGATGGTCGGCGGGGAGGGGGCGGTGGTCGCGAGGGGGAGGGGAGGGGCGGGTGGTGGGGGGGCGGTGGTGGTGAGGTTTGTTGTCGAGGTTGTTGGGGGGGCGGCGAACTTGGGGAGTTGTCGGGGTTGGAAGAAGGATCGGATCGAAGGCTGCTGCTGTTGGCCTGGTGCGCGCGACATTGTGGAGGGTGTTATGGCGGTCGTGGCATAAAGGTTCGTGGTGGTTGGAAAGGGAGGGGGAGGGGGTCGGAGTGGACAGGGTGTTTATATCGCAAGGACTGAGATGGTGAATCAATTCGCAACAATTGAGTGATGGGACCGCTGTAGGAAGAGATTGGAGTGATTGCGATGCCCGAGAATTGGAATTTCAGGCAGTAGAGGTCAGGCCTTGCGATCAAAAGGGCAGAGATGTTGGGAGGTGGGTGAAGGTGAAGGGGGGGTAAATCGCGGTCGAGATATTTCTGGGGTTTCGGGAAACGCGCTTCACTTCACGTCCACGGGTCGCGGGTGTCAGGGACGTCCCCACATTTCATGGCGTTACGGGGCTAGCTGAGCGGCACCTAGCCATCACTGGGCTCGGGGCTGCACTGCACGAGACAGGACAGACCAGACAGGAACGCGTCTCGAAGGCCGGATGATCGAGATACGTGTGGATGGATTTATATGCCGTTGGACAGTGGATTGGAATGTGGACATCCATCTGTGGGCGCGGGAGAAGGAGAAGGAGAGAAGCTTTCAAGTTCCCTTCCCCCGCCCTGTGCTGGATGGACAATTCAGGGGCGATTCCCCATTACAGGACCCACCCGGCCGCTACCAAATGTTGCCCTGGGCTCTGTGGGACCCTGCTAGTGCGGGAAACTGTGTTGGTTACAGGGGAGGTGCGCGGACGAGTGGCGCCTCTGCCGCCCCCCCAGCCCCAGCCCAGAGTGCTGTCGGGGAGAAAATTTGGGGCCCTCAACAACCACCTACAGACCTCACTGCTCTGCAAGCAAAGGTCATTCGCGACCTCCATCAACCTGCATCCTCGCCGCGTCTCTGATTGAAACAGCCTTCAAGCTGCTGTTCGGAGATAGAGCTGCGTTGGTCTGCCTGTCTCGTCTTCAGCTGTCCCCGAGCTCATCGGACCCGACTGCCCCGTCGACGGACAGTCCGAGTCTGTCGACCACGGCGGCCACGGATTTTGGGTCGCCCGGCTCAATTGCTGCCGGCTTGCCCCGTAGTGGTCTCAGCTGGCCGCCTCGGCTGCCTCGACACCCGACAAGTCCAAGTCGCCAGGAGCCTCATTACACGATCCCCTCGACGCCATTCCCCCAACCTGAGCACTAGCTGCCTGGTTGCACGCGCTCGCTCAGAGCGCGGCGCCTTCACATCATCAACATGGCGTCAGATCCGGATAGCACGGGCAAGGCCGGCGTCATCGTCGCCCCCCCAGACAGCAACTCTATGGAAAAGCTGGTGAGACGAAGCCCAATGACCCTCCCCTCGCCTCGCCCGCATTGCTGGCACCACCACGTTGCCGAGCTGAACTTGCTGACACCCTGCCCTCCCCGGGCGACTGTTGCAGACCCACTCGGTTCTCGACGACTTGCTGTACAATATCCTCCATGACCTGGTCCTCAACGTCCACCGGGAAGAGAAGATGGCACGCGCGAGGACGGCCGCAATCCGCATCGAGAAGATGGCTGCCGACGCCTCGGAATCATCGACACCCGACTCAAGACCCGACGTTCGGATAGAAACCGAAGCCGCCATCTACGAGGACAACAAGGTGCTCCTCAGAGGCAACCCGCTCAAGACCACCAAAGACATCCTGTGCCCGCGGTGCCACCTCCCACGACTTCTCCAGCCGACGGACGGAAAGGGCGCCAAAAAGCAGGACCCGAGCATCACGTACTGCAAAAAGCACCCCTACATCGAGAAGCCAGGCCACGACATCTACGGACAGACATGGGTGGCGCCGGGGCCAGGACGCGGTAAGAAGAAGAAGGACCTGGAGAAGAAGCTTGACGGCGCGGACCCCAGCTCACCAGCCGCCGCCGAAGGAACCGCAAAGGACCGCCCGGCCCACATTCTCAGCTTTCCCAGCGCTACGTGCTCCAAGTGCAAGAGGTGCATCCTAGTGACGCGGTTGAACAACCACATGGGGTCCTGCATCGGAAACAGCGGCCGCAACGCGAGCAGGGCCGCCGCGCAGAAGATCAGCAACGGCGGCAGCAACGGCGGCAGCCAGAACAACGACAACACCCCTCCCGGCAGTCAAAAGGGCACCCCGCTGCCTGCCAGCCGCGCCGCTAGTCCCAGGAAACGCGACGGCGACGAATTTGACGAGGACGCGGACGAATCCGATCCCACCAACCCAAAGAAGAAGAAGCTCAAGCCCACGACGCTCACCCGCAAGGTTGTCCTCAAGAAGGCTCCCACCGCAGGTGGCACGCCTCTTGCCGCAGCCAAAAAGGATAAGGTCAAGACGGGCTCGCTGCTGAGCATGGAGCAAAAGATTGACGCCGACGACGGCATGACGGTCCAGGTGGCCCCGAAGAAGGTGCTTCCTGCTAAGGGGGGACCGTCTCCGGCCAAGAAGCTGAAGATTGGCCTGGGAAGCAAGCCAAATCTCGCGGCGGCGCCCAAAAAGGCAAAGAGAGAACGCGATGCCGAGTCGGAGTCCTCGGGCACCCTGTCTTCGCCGCCACCACGCTAGGCTCATGATCGAGTTGAAGCACGAATGTCGTCAGTCTTGCCATACCGTGACCCTGTTCTCCCATGGTCAGGCAGCCCCGACATCATGGGTAGCCACTCCATAGTCTATACTCTGACTCGTCACAAATTGCATTGGGATGGGGTTCCGGGAAGGTTGTTTTGTTCTATTTTTTTGCATCCCCAACTGGGGGCGGAGTGCGTTTCGGTCGCGGCGTTTTTTCCCGGTTGCTTTCCGGAGCTCTGGTTGGGATTCCAGAGCTCGCCAAACAGCAGTGAGTTTTCATGCTGAAGCGGGGAGAGGGAGGGTTGGGGGCATATGTGCAGGTGCTGGGGGGAAGGGGGGCGGCAGGTTCATGGGACTTGTATAAATGGGCGGCATCAGGGGGGGATATTAGAGGGCACCTTTTTTTCGAGTAGGCTTTTGGTCAACCCGACGACGACCTGTTGATCGTCGGGGGCGGGCAAATACAAGATGATATGCCTCGGACTCTGTTGACAACCCCTACACCTTGATGTGTGTATCTGCCCGGTGGTATATCAACTTGACCATCTCCTCCCACCCCTATCTAAACCCCCTCCTCCCCGACCACCCTCGCCCTCACAATCCTGACCTCCGTCTTCGGCCTGTCCTCCGCATCCGTCGGCACCAGCCCCATCCGCCGCACCACGTCGATCCCGCCCTTGACCCGCCCAAAGATGGTGTGCTTGCCGTCGAGCCACGGCGTCGGCGCCAGGGTAATAAAAAACTGGCTGCCGTTGGTGTCGGGCCCCGCGTTGGCCATGCTCAGGATCCCCGCGCCCGTGTGCTTGAGCGCCGCGTGGATCTCGTCGGCGAACTTGTCGCCGTAGATGGACGTGCCGCCGCGCCCCGTGCCCGTCGGGTCGCCGCCCTGGATCATGAAGTCGCGGATCACGCGGTGGAAGGGCACGTTGTCGTAGTAGCCGCGGCGGCAGAGGGTGGCGAAGTTGGTGCACGTGCGGGGGGCGTGGGTGGTGTAGAGTTCTAGGGTGAGGGTTCCCTGGGGCGGGGGTTAGTCTTGACTCTTGGGTGGCACGGTAAAAAGGGGGGGTACCATGGAGGTTTCGAGGGAGATTTCGGTGGCCATCTTGGGTGGTGTTGTGAGAATGGGGGGGAGGTGAGAAGGTGTAAATGGGATGTGAAGGTTGGGGGTGAGAGGGATGGACTTGAAATTGGGGGGGTGGAGAAGAGTTGAACTGCAGGTGAGACCGAGGGCGGTGCTGTCTTTTGAATGCCAAGTCTGAGCTGAAGTTGTATCTGTTGAACCTTGAGATTCTCGTTCGGGTTGCTGATCCTCGAGATGTAAAGATCACTTCTTCAGACTCCAGAGTCGTGAGAGTTCAGATGCACTGTGCGATTTCATCTTGTGTCCACCTCCACACGGTATCCACACTGTGGCATAGCTCAAACACTCTCTTGATCTCTTCGAGTGTCTGCTCAACCATTGATATCCTGTTGAGCTCCGTGAGTATCTCTTGGTATCTTTATATCCTTCATACGGGGTAGAGCTTGTGGTATTCATATGATGGCTGTAGAGTCAGCCATTCCCAAGAAGTGCTCCTCGACGACAACCTTTTCCACATTTGCAGACTGGTGATGCAAACGCAGCATGACGACGACCTTCAAAGTCCAAGCTTCAAGTGGCATCCTTCCCATCTCGTACAAGTCAACACTTTCATCCCGTCATACCCAAACAACCACACATGAGCAAGAGACAGGTGTATTAGCTATTATCAACACTACATCCCCATCATCAAACAAATATCTGTACTTGCCAACCCCCTCAAAGACAAATATTGACCTAACAACCAGATACTTTCCCCTGCATCCACCCCACCCCCATCAACACCGCCCCGTCCCTCAAAGAGCAACAACAGCCCCCAAAAGCGCCACCAACCCCCCGACCCCCATCCCCCCCACCGCCGCCGCCCCCGCACTCGACGTCGCCCCGGCCCCCGTCCCCGTGCCCGTCCCCGCAGGCGTCGTCGTCGCCGTCCCAATCGGCTTCGTAATCGTCGCCGTCGGCAGCGTCGTCGCCACGCCAAACGTCGCCTCCGTCGTCGTCGTCCCGCTCACCACCGTCGTCGACGCCGTCGATCCCGACCCCGTGGCCGTGGCCGTGGCGCTGTACGCCGCGCACGCCGCGTCGCCGGCGCTCTGCGCGGCAAAGAGGTCCGCCGCGTTGGAGCACGCGCCGATGAGGCACGGCGCGGCCGAGGCGCCGATGAGGGCCTTGGTGGGGCCGCACTGGCAGGCGGCGTCGGTGGCGGCGCAGCCGGCGGCGGAGATGGCGGAGGCGAGGCAGGAGGTCTGCGCGGGGAGATGTTAGTGGGGTGGTTCTGGGGGGTAGGGGATGGGAGGGGGACGTACGGCGCAGGCGGGCTGGCCGGCGAAGTTTTGGGCCAGGGCGCTGGCGGCGAAGAGGGGGAGGATGGTGGTGGTCTTCATTTTGGGCTGTGTGAGGTTCTGGGTTGGAGAGAGATGGGTTGTTTGTTTGTTTGTTGGGAATGGAATCGTAGGACGGGAAGCAGGACAAGGTCGAGAGAGGGGGACGGGCGTCGATTTTAATTATCCTCGCAGCGACAGAGAGGAGGCACCGACCTCTCCTGTTTCCTCCTCCTCTCCTCCCCTGTCTCACCGGACAACCATCGCGGGCAGCTGCAAGGGGAAGCGCCACGCGCGGCTGTGATTCGCCGGGTCGAGACCGGGGGAGCCGGCATGGGTGTCTCGGTCCAGCCTCTCGCATCTCCCCCAGACCTCCAATTGGCACCCCTCCTTTTGTTCCCGTCGTCTGTCGACAAGCTTGCCCCCCTGCTGACGGGCGTGTGGTGGTGGTGACGGTGGCCGTCATCGAGATCCGCGATTTGTCGCCGTCCAGTACCCCTCATCACCAACCGTCCAACTGGCAATTTGGGAAATTGATATTTATCGAGGCTCGCGTTACGCACGTCGAATGGTCGGGGCATGGCTGTCTCGCGCGAACCCATACATGTCCTGATGTGGCTTGATGGAAACTCGTGGATTTGACCAAGGCGGAGGTGCCGGGCCTGTGTGTCTCGAATTGTTCCTGTCGTCGTGGTGCAAATGGGTGAAGGTTGTGCTCCTCCGGGTCCGGGACTGGCCCCTTTCCATGCCCAAGGGCACCGGCGTGTTTGCTCACCGGCCACAAAAGTAGCTGAACTATTCGTCCTCCATGCCGTGTCCTTCTCGTACGAACCAGATACAAACAACAGTCTGGGAATGATTATATAGCTATGCTCGTCTCTAACTTTAGGATCAGACCGCTTTCGTCTTCATACTCTGCCATCTACCCGCTGTGCTGCATGCTGTGCTGTCTCTGTATTATTATCCTAGGAAACACTCTCGAGTTCCTGCCCAGGGGGCGCACCTCAGCACCAAGGACGGACAGCCCATTAAAAGATGGGCTCCAGCCCGTCCCAAGCATGTGGGTCGCCGTCCGGGCCGGCCCGCTTGCGCCGGTTCCAGTATTCTCCGTTGAACTTCCAGTACTCGACCCCCGTAACCTCGCACCGCGCCCTGGTGAACCACGCCGGCACAAACTCCTCGCCCTTTTGCTCGCGTGTCCGTCGCCGCGCTCGCTGGCCCTCCTCGACCCTGTTCTTCTCTGTCGCCGCAAAGTCGTACTCGCCGTCTTCCATGGCCCGCTGGTCGGGCCGGAACCGGGAATCCGTTGGCGCGAGCCAGGGCTTGAGGCTGTCGTCAATGTGGTTGAACGAGAGCGCGAACGGCGTCAGGTTGAAGGGGATGCCGGCCGGGCGCTCGTTGGCCTGCCAGATCAAAAAGGCCTTGGTTGGGTCGCTGAAATTGCCCACCTGCGCCGACTTGCCGTCTGACGGCTCGTCGACCGTGGCTTCGTACCCGGGTGTCATGCGGGCGTAGAGCTTCGAGTTCCACCGGCCGCCTAAGCTGACGCAAGTCCGCCCGCTGGCGTCGACAATCTTGCCCGAGACCTGGTAGTGAGTCGACTTTGCCCAGCCCCGCGGCTTAAAGTCAACGTGGGCGACCTCGCCCGTCGTCCAGTTCTTGACCTCCATCGGGCCGTAGTGGTCCACCACGGGATTACCGGTGATGATGCCGACAACGGACGACGTGACCTTCTTCCAGCTGTACAGCTCTTCGGCGCCTCCAGCAGTGGGACGGAGCCGGAGGAACCAGGTACCCAGATGCTCAATGTCGAACGACCGCCCGTAAAACTTGGACTTGACTGCCGACTCGCCATAGTAGGTCCACTTGGGCGACTCGGCCCACGCTGCTCCGACGGGCGGGTGATGGCTGACCTGCTCGATGAAGAAGCGATAGTTTTTGTCCGGCCTAACATACTCAAATGTTTCGCCGAGCAAGGGGTTGAACGGTTTGGCGACGCGGCCAATGCTGGATGCGTACTCGCTGGCCGCAAACGCCGTAATGTAGATCAGCCGTTCAATAGAGTCGGTTCGGTCCGCTGCGAGATCGAGCAGGTCGGCGTATTCCATGTCCTCGCAACAGCGGTAGAGCAGAGATGTGGGCTCGTTAAAGGACACCGGGAGCGTCATCTTGGTCATGTCCTTTCCGATCATGGACTTCAGGATACCCTAGTGTACAACGTTAGTGATGATGACCAGGATCGGCGGTTTATGCAACATACCCAGAGCGAAATCTTTGGCCGGTCGTCTGCATCCATCTTCAGCCGTTTTCGTACACCACCCTCGTACCCCTTGAAAGAGTCGCTGAGGTCAAATGCATCCGAGATGATCACTTGCTGTTTGCCTTGCGATGTGGCGATCTCGGAAGGAGGAAGCTCCGTTACCTCAACCTCGCCCGCATCGACCGCATCGAAGAACTCTTCTGCCTCCGACTCAGAGTCCGAGATCTCTGCAACCTGGGCAATCACCGTCTGGCGTCGACTCAGGGTCAGAGTTGGCGATTTCGCCCTTGGAGCGTCACCCTCTGCGGCCCCTGTCGCCTCAACGCCTTCTGCGCCCTCCTCGGCGGCGGCGGTAGCAGGAAGGCGGGGAGTGGCAGGAGCCTTGCCATCCTCCACCAGACCGCTCTCGATAGCTTCTCGAAGAATGCGCTTCGTCGCCTTCCTCTTCAGCTCTGACTCCCCAACGCGAGCCTCAAGGGCTTCCTGCTCCTTTGCCACTTGCGCCATGCTCTCCTCCCACATCCGGCGCATTTCGCTCTCCCGGTCCAGACGGTACTGCCAGTATGCATCGCGGTCTCTCGAGATGCGCAAAAGATCGCCGACGAGGCCGCTCAGGGAGCGAATCGCGGCGTCATATGTCGATAACGCCTGCGACGACTTGGGATCCGAAAGGGTGAGGTTGGGGTTCTTGGCCGCCTCGGCCAGCAGCGCGGACGTAACGTTGCTCATGGTATCGAGTTGGACCTTGGCCGACTGGGCGGTGATGTTGAAGGCATCTTTACTGGGCCCGGGGGCGTCAGGCCCGCTCGAGCCTTCGCCATAGTCGTCATCGTCGTCGAGTTCACCGGGGCTGCCTCCATTCCGCTCTGCCCTGTCCGCCTCAGTACCGGCATCGACAAAGTCGTCCTCGTCAACACTCCCGGCGGTACTAGCACCGGTGAACGAGACTTTGTTGGACACTCTGGTGTTTGCCGAATGCAGTCTGGAAAGCTGGAAACTGTTGCGCTTGCTGGTGTCGGCGAGGCTGGCATTTTCGCTGTGAAGGTCGGGGCCGCCGTGTGTGTGTTCTACCTTGGCCTGCTTCAAGAGCTCGGCATTTCGTGCGCGTTGCTTCTCCTCCTCTCGGGCCTGATCCTTGGTCCACTGAATCGAGTTGTTCAAGGCCCAGAACCAGCGCTTTGCCTCCACCTCGTGGTTGGCCTTGAGCGTGTACTTGACCGAAGATTTCCCTATAATCTCGAACTTTGTCTTCTCGTCTGGGCTCATGTGGAGCCTGGCAATACGCATGTTGATGGCGCCTCGACATGCGGACCCAGCGTCATCCTGGTGTTTGTAGTAGCTGAGAACGCCTTCTTCCAGTACAAACCACCTGAGTTGGTAGCCCTTTCGGTAATTGGTCCACTTCTTGAGAAAACCCTTCATCTCGCGGGCTTCCCTCCCAGCGAGAGGGTCTCCTGGTATCGCGGTAGTCGCGCTCTGGGAAGTCGAGCCCAAGACCGCCTTTTCCTGAATGCCCCTCTGGGCTGCCACGGCGGCAGGTGACTTTTTCAACATGATGCGCGTCCCCTCATCCTTGGTCATGTCCTGGGGGAGTTTGCCCTTGCGGTCACGGCGGAATGGGTCGGCGCCGTGGAGGAGGAGAACCTGGATGAGGCCCTGGTTTTTGCGCCGAGCAGCCTCGTGAAGCAGCGTCCCGCCCGCCTGCGTGGTGACGGGGTCCGAGGCAAATTCGGTGCTGTTGATGTCAAGGACTGTTTTGAAGCGCGGCTCCTCCAGTACTTGCTCGAGCATCTTAAAGTCGCCATGAAGTATCAGATCTTGAACCTGTCGGACCTTGCTTTCGGCAAAGAGGGACCTTGAAAGTTGCAGCTGTTGGTAGATCTCGGGGTTCCGAGTGACATCGATCGGGAGACGGCCTTGGTGGTTGGCAATGGCATCATTGATGTCCTTGTTCTCGAGAAGGAGCCGAACGACCTGACTCCGGCCCTGAGCCGCGGCGACGTGAAGGGGCGTGTTGCCGTCTTTGTCGCGCGAGTTGATATCGATAGAGCCGGCGCCGTCAGAGAGGACGTATTCGACGACTTGCTGCTCGGCGCACTGGATGGCGAGATGGAGGATCGTGGTATCTTCGAGGGGGCCACTGCTGCCGGAAAGCGAAGAAGTGCTCATCCGCGGGCCTCCCTCGCTGCATTCGCGGATAGCCTTGGAGATGGAGGCAGTATCCCCGTTGCGAAGAGCCTCGACAATGCGAAACTTTCTCACAGACGACTCGAGCGAGACCCCTTTGTCAGTCAAGTTGGTGGCCGACTTGCCGCCAATCGACGGGGCGTGCTGCGAGGACGCCCGGCCCATGGCGCTCCCAGAGGTAGACAGACGGGAGCTGAGGCCGCGGACCGTCGGGGGTTGTGCGGCGGAGAGCGAATGCTGGGAGACGCCGGAGGCGGGGTTCACGCCGAGCGGGGAGGAGGTATGGGGCGAGTGGGCACCATCGTCAGCGGGCAAGTCGTCGTCGGCAGCGGCGACGGCAACGGCTGGTTGTTTGCGTCGGAGAAGAGACAGGGTGGATTTCGTCCGTCGGTGCGAGCTGGGTGCGGTAGAGTTAGCAGGAGATGTTGACAGCGACACCAGTTGCGGGTATCTCGAGGTGAGGGGAGGGGGAGGGGGAGGGGGAGGGGTATGACTGCTCCCGGGGCCGGAGGGGGGCGACGAGGTGGCCGATGATGTCCACCCATATTTTGCCCGCCATCGCGAACGCAAAGTAGAAGAAGCTGGATCATACCTATCACCCGCGTCGGACATGGCTGCGGCGCGGGTTGGGTTGCGGTCTCTCTGGGTCGGGACTCGGGCGGCGGTCAGGGAGCGGCGGGATGGTCGTAGCGATACGGCGCGGTTTTGTGGGTGTGGCCCGGGGCGGGGGGAAGGGGAAGGGAGGGGGGTGCTCCAGCTGACAAGAGTGACAAGGTACTGTACTGTGGAAGAAGAGCGGATCAAAAAATGGACATGGATGGCAATTGCGGAGCGGCGAGTGTCAGGACTCAGAACTCGGAGAGGAGCGAGTGGACGTTGTTGGCGGAGAGAGGTGTCTCGAAGACGAGCGTGGGCCCATCTGCAACATCACTCGAAAGTTGGGACCTGGACCTGGGCACCTGCGGATCTGGGTTCAGGGAAGCCCGCAGTCGTCTCCAGATGACGTTTGCATGTCGTCCATCGGTAACCCTTTGCGTGCCCTGCCAGCTGGCGGGGTTGATTTCTCCAACTGGGCCCTTGATGCTGGGGACGTCGGCCAGGTGTCGGAGCTCCCCCGCCATTCCCCAGACAGCCAAGCATTTCACCCCTCGGCCCCGATAAGTACATTTATCGCTTCCAGATCAGGAACACGACGCTCCTGTTTCTCTCGAGCCAACTGCTTGCTGCATCTGACTCGGGCACTCGGGAACTCAGGAACATGGAGGAGGGAGCAAACACACAGTAGTATGGAAGGCAGGTCAGCGGTTTGTATTCCGTACCTTGCACCTCCAGGGCTGGTTTCAGGGGAGTGGTTCCTAGCCAGTGGCTCATTCCACTGCCACAAGAAAGAAAGAACTCCATGTCATCGGCCATCGGCAACAGCGGAAATGCCCACCGCGGTGCCTCGGCAATTCCCCTGGCCAAGACTTACCGACACGGATCCATTATCCATCTTCCTCAAACGCCCTCCCAAACATCAACAGTACAAACATCACCATCCCTTCTATAGTATCCGCGTCTTTTTCTCCTTCTGCCACCGCTGCTAGTCTTTTCGCAATATACCCTCTTTTCGCACAGCTGTGGCAACTACACCACGGCTGCGCGTCATTCCTCTGGTCTCTTCTCGCGACTCTGCGTCCTCCTTTTCGATACGATACCCCTATATATCATCATCACTCTTTATCCTACCTGTATAATGTCGTCCATGCCTGAGCGTCCGACCCTGCTTCGGCAGCCGCCTCCAGACCCAAACAAGGCGCCCATCGAAAACGTCCTGGATGTAACCGAGCTCGCCGTGTTGGGTCCTGTAAGTCCACCTCTGAACCGCCAGTCCAACATCGATATTTCTTTGTTTGCCCGTGTCTCACCAGCCAACAACCTCACTAACAACCCCCCAGAACATCTTCACCAACACCCGCAAGCCATGGCACCCCCCCGGCGCCCGCGGCATCTACGGCGGCAGCGTAATCGCCATGTGCATCTCCGCCGCGCAGCGCACCCTCTCCGACGACTTCATGTGCCACTCCTGCCACTG
This sequence comes from Podospora conica, assembly GCA_030685255.1. Classification (NCBI taxonomy): domain Eukaryota; kingdom Fungi; phylum Ascomycota; class Sordariomycetes; order Sordariales; family Podosporaceae; genus Podospora; species Podospora conica. Next base: position 529,211 of record MU839429.1, on the reverse strand, counting down.
CTACTTCCTCCTCGCCGGCTCCAGCGAGCTCCCCATCCTCTTCCACGTCGAGAACGTGCGCGACGGCCGCTCCTTCGCCACGCGCACCGTCCAAGCCAAGCAAAAGGGCCGCGTCATCTTCACCACGACGATATCCTTCGTGCGCGAGAACTCGTCGTCCTCCTCGGCCTCGGTCGCCCACGCGGCGCCCATGCCCCTCGTCGACGCCGCCGGCAACCCCCTCCGCCCGCCGCCCGACGACTTCAACGGCGAGCCCGAGCTCCTCAACCAGGGCCCCTTCCAGGGCCACCGCATCGAAGTGCTCAACAAGGACAGCGCGCTCGCGCACGAGAAGAAGACGCGCCAGTGGGTCCGCGCGCGCGGCAAGATCGCCGGCGGCCACCAGGCGCACCTGACGGCGCTGGCCTACGTCTCGGACAGCTACTTCATCGGCACCATCACGCGCATCCATCAGTTGTGGAGGTTCCCGTTTCGGCCCGAGGAGATTCCGCAGATGCCCGCCGAGACGCAGGAGCGCGTGCGCCTGATGCACGACTGGGAGGGGTTGGGCAGCGCCGACGACATGAAGGACCGCCCCGAGGTGAGCATGATGGTCAGCTTGGACCATACGATTTACTTTCACGAGCCCAAGAGGGTCGTGGCGGACGAGTGGATGCTCAATGAGATGGAGAGCCCGTGGGCGGGCGATGGGAGGGGTGTGGTGACGCAGAGGATCTTTAGCAAGGATGGGACGTTGCTGGCTACGTGTGTGCAGGAGGTGAGTTTCCCCCCATCGACTCAGGTGATGTTGGAGAGTACTGACGTGATACTAGGGCGTTGTGCGCGTAAAGGAGGTTGCAAAGGTGGAGGGCAAGGAGTCCAAGCTCTAGACTGGCCGTCAAGATGGGGGGCTTTTCCTTTTGCATTTGTTTGGGATACCTACTGCAGTATGAAGGGGTCAGCGACAAGATCTAGAGGGCGGCGACCTGATTTGTTTTGCTATTTTCCAAGCTGGTGTTTGCATGTAGATAGGGTAGACATATATGCCAGTGATATAATACAGATATTGTTCATATCTACGTTGCTTTGTGGTGCACTATACTTTGCTCGAAACATGATCCTGCTGGGGCAGTGGACTGTGGACTGCTACAAAACCCGAGACGATGTTGTCTAAACCTTTTTGACTCTCTCATGTTCAAGGGAGACAGCACACAAGTCAAAGTCGTGGTAAAAGAATCTCAGTTATTACTCCGTATGCCATGTTACAAAAGAAACGCTGATCGCAGAAGTGGTTCTTCTTGTCGTTCGTTCTTCACACAAGGCCCAAGAAATTCTTGGGCCAGGCGCAATGCCGGCCATGCAAAAAAAGGCCCTCAATGAAGATGATGCCTCGCCCGGCATCCCAAGACGCCCAAACCCCGTCCAGAATGCCTCTTGCTTTTACCTAGAGCAACTCGCTCTCCTCGCTCCTCGATCCCCGGAGCCCCCTATTTTCGTCCCCGCACCACGCGCTCTTCCTCTCCCGCAGGCCGCGCCTTACAGGTGCATCACCGGCACGTAGCACTTTGGCTACTGCCTCCACCTCTTTGTCGTTTGCCTTCGTCCTCGAAGAGAAGGCGTCGCTGTGTGCCAGTGGCCCAGGACAAGCTGGCCATGGCTGTAGCAGGGTGTGGAGGGAAATGGCAATGGGACGGCGTCCCAGTGTCAACAACGTGCTGAAACTGAAGCCAAGCATCGCAAGAGAAAGCAGTAATATCGGACGTCTACTGCCTGGCAGGGTCTGGTCAGGGGCAGCATGATGTGGAAACGAAGGTCTCGTTTGGATCAGATGCTGACGCCCTCCAGGTGGAGAACCCTGGACTTGTCTCCGAGAAAACGAGAACGATACTCGATGATGCCACGTGCAATGGCGTCAAAGTCCTTCACCTTGTTGGCACGGAAGCCCTGAAGAACCTCCCGCAGCCCCTGGATAAAGCGGTTCTTTTGCTCGCCGGCGAAGTCGTCCGAGCGGCCAAGCTCCACGAGGATTTGATCTTCTGATACGCAGAGGGGAGTTGTCAGCCATGGGAGGGGGGCAAGGGGCACTGGTGTTAGCGGCCAAAGATAGGAACTCACCGGGTGGGGTAAGGGATGCAAAATGCTGGAATTGGCACCCCTGTGCACATTGCTGCCCACTGAGCTCGTCCGGACAGAGCGGGGTTTTGGGGTCAATCCTATTGCTGTAAGTCAGAGACCTCAAGCCACCAGCAATCGTTTTGCTGTAAAATGGGTGGTATCGGTAGGCGTGAAAGTAACGCAGTGGGGTCTCGTAAGGGGCGAAGGGACGCTCCTGCTTTGGGGAGGAATCGTTTACCTGTAGTCGTGTTAGCATCAAGGCGCTGGGTCAGGGGAAACTGCATGTACTTCTCTCACGACTCCTTGCTCAATCTCTTGGTTGATCTCTCGTGGTTCGGCAACGTCGGATATCAAGAGGGGAGAGGAAGACTTCCGTCGACTCTGGTCACGAGACTCCTCATCGGTGGGTGTCTGACCCGAAGCAGACTCTGCTGGTACAGGACTCTGTGAAGGGGAGCTCTGTGAAGATGATTCGATTTCCATTGGAGACGTCTCGTCAGCCTGCACAGCGTTAGACTGTGCCGGGACTGTACTTGACTCGGGGCCATGATCGGTGGATGCGGTCGACTCGGGTTCGGTGCGACCGGTTGCGTGTTCTGGTGATGTTGTCGCCGGATCTTCCTCAGAATGGGTCGCCGGCGAGGGGTGCTGGTCAGCAGCGGTGCTGGGCGGCACGGTCGTGGCGATGTCGCTGGTTGCCCCTGCAGCATCAGCATCGTCTGCAGCATCCTGCATCACATCGTCTTGTTCAACGCTATTCTCACGAGACGATGGGTCCTCGTCCATTGAAATGTCGTCATCAGATTCCTCTGGTGACGCTGAGGTGGTTGCGTGCGCAGATGCCACTGCTGATGGTACTGCATGGCTCTCGTTTGCTGAGACATGTCCTGCCGATGTTGGTGAGTTACTGGACGATGGCCGAAGCAGTTTTGGGAACTCACCGAAATCGTCGTTTGAGCTCATCCCGTTTGGTTGTGAATCGCCGCCTGACGTTTGACCTTCGATCTCTTCCAGCTGTTCTGTCAGGAGCTTCTCCTCGGCAAACTGCTGGTCGAGTTCAGCCTTCAGCCGCTCCTGCTCCTCCTGCAGTTGCTTCAAACGCATCCTCTTCTCCTCAATGGACTCCTTGATTCGAGGGAGATCCTGGCTAACAATTCTCGACTTGAACTCGGCCCTTGGGGACTGGCTGGATGCGGTCCGTTCCGAGAGCTTTGGGAGCTTCACTGATGATGCTTCTAGCATAAGCTGAGCAGAAGGGCCATCCGAACTAGAGGGGGCGCGGCGACCCAGCGGAGGACGAGCAACCTCAGAACTCGTCTGGTTTGCCGCGCCTTTCCCCTTTTTAGTTGTCTGCGAATCGACGGACGGCAGCTTTGCCTTGCGCTTAGCTTCGGCTTCGGCAATCTTCCTCCTCATTTCTTGGATCTCCCTTTCTTTCAGGTCCAGCTCAGTTTCTCTTCTCCGCGTAAGAATTGAGCCACCTGGCGGGGTCTGGGACAACTGCGCCGGGCTAGAGAATTGGCGATTCGGGAGACCGTCGGTGAGAGGTGGAAAGTCCCGAATAGCTGGGCCCGGCTGAGCAAAGGGACCACCTCTGAGTGTTGTGGTCTCGTCAACGGGTGATCCCATATCCATATCAACTTCTTCATCATCTGAACCGTCACTGATGTCGATGATGAGCGAGGTTTCTTTGCGGTCCTGGCCAAAGGGTCGCTTGAGGGGACCAACGGTGGATGAATACTCGACAAAGTCAGCAGCGACAGGTCGCTTGCGTTGGCTCGCCACCTGACCTGACTGGTTCCCAGAGAGCAGGATGCCTGGAATGGCCCCGGTCTGCGGGGTGCTGCTCTGCTTGTCCGGCCGAGATACATCAAGGTTCGGAAGTGCCGTTTTTTGTTGGGTATGTACTTGAGAGGCGGGAGAGGCACCAGTGTTGGTTCCCGGCCCAGGAGTAGGTTTTTGAGCCTCGCGAGATTTTTGAAGGGCAGCCATCTTTTGTTTGAGGAGAAGTTCCTTCTCCCCCCATACCTTTGTTTTCGCCGGCACTGTTGGGGGGCTGGGTTGCTGCGGCTGTGGGGGTGCTGATACGGCAGGCTGGGGAGGGGCGGGAGCAGGTGGTGCTTTCGCGGCCTTAGCAGCAAGGAGACGAGCAATTTTGTCCTTCCGTTCCTCCCCTGCGCGGTCGGGTTTCGACGCCGCATTGGGTCCCGAGTCACTTTGCACCTTTGAGGTGGGAGCTGACTTGGCCAGAGATATTTTATCCTGGCTGGGCTTTACTGGCTGCGGAAGGTCCTTGGGGGTGCTGGTTGGCGATTTTGGCATGTCAAGATGGAGACCTTGGAAGAGGCTCTTGATAACATCCTTGTCAAATCCTTCGTCCAGATAGGTTTGGTATTTGACACCCATGGGCAGCAGTGCCAAAATGGCCTTTTGAGCCTCCTTCTTGGCTTCCAGGACGGATGAGAACGGACCAGAGCTGCGACTCGGACCTTGAGACGCAAGTGGTCTGGGTTTGGTATTGTTCCCATTGGGAGGGACCTTGGGCGCTTGTGAGGGGGTGATATGTAGCCCTGGGACAACCGCATTTGTGACCGCAGGTCCTCTCTGAAAGGGAGGACCTCGATGATTTCCAACGGTAGGGGGTTTTGCAGGCGGGATCGAGGCGCCGAACGGAAACGGGGGAGGCTTCGCCCAACTGCCTACTACTGCCTGTGGTGTTGTGTTTTCGCTTCGGATTTCTCGCGGAGAGAGGAAGGGAGAATAAGACCCAGACCGTTCGCGTGCTGCAGCTAGCATCAGTACAATGCGCCCAAACTCAGCATAAAGGGTCCAACATACCTTCAGCCGAAGCATTGTTTCCCGGGGGAGGGACGCCGCCATCGTCATCGTCATTGCCATAAAACCCAGCCTCGGGTGTGTCGACCGCACTATTGGAGCCGCTCAAGCTCACAGCTGAAGACGGCTTGGTGATGGGTTTCGAGGCCGGCTGGGGCTCTACGATATCTCTAGGTTCATAGAGATCCTCGAATTGGCCCTCGCTCAGCTCCCCCTCCTCAACATCATTGTATGTTGTCTGTGTCTGCAAGGCGGCAGGCTGCGATGGTGGCCCTGGAGCATGGGGTCTACTGCTACCATAGGCGCCTCCTTGCGATGGTGCGCTTGATGCGCCCGTGGCAAAAGGCCGAGGGTGTTGCGGGGGGGCTTGGGCGGCGGACGAGACCCAAAGAGGGACATAGGGTGACGCAGCTGGGGGCGAGCTCGCGATGCCGAGCCCTGGAATGTTACTGGCATTGTAATCGAACGCGGAGTTCGAGATGTTTCGATTTACGCTTGTCGAGGCGTGCTGGTCCGACGGGTTGTATGACTGCGCTGGGTGTGGCGGGGCTTGGAAGCCATATGGTATCGTCGACGGCGCACCCTGTTGCTGACCATAACCATAGGGGTATTGTGACATGATGACCGGTAGACAAACCTAGCAGCTTTGCATTCCCAGCGGTGCGACCGTGGCAAATAAATTTGGGAGGTCGTCGTTGGAGAAAGTGATCAGCGTCTCGGCGGATGGCCGAGGCACGAGCGAGAGAAAGTAGACGCGCAACGATCGATGACCGCTGCGGGTACCTCGCAGGGGGAACAATGGATGGATGGTCGGAAGAGAGACGAGACGCAGCACCTCGATCAGCAAATGTGATGCGATGCGATGCGATGCGATGTGACGCGAGCGGTTCCAAGCTCCCGTCTTGTAATGTCTTCTGGAGCTGGAAGCAGGACGCGCGGTGGACTGCTGTGGGAGAAGACGCTGGGCTCGATGCTTGATGCGTTGCTTTTGCTCGAGTTGAGCGAGAGCGCGTTCGGTGCAAACAGCAGAGACAAGATTGAGAAATTCTGACCCACCACCTCAAGGTCGGGTCGGGCGCAGACTGCTGACTAACCTGGCCTCTTTGGAGAATGATCCACTTTGGCGAGGACGCACAGGCCACCAATATTTGGAGATTTTAGTGACATCAGCCGTGGTTCCACTTGTGGCCCAAGCTTTTGTTTACTTTACTGGACCGTGCTCGGGGCAACGACAGGCGGGCGGCACCTTCCTTTCGGCGCGGCGGTCAACCCTTAAACCCAGCAAGAAGCAAGAGGCACCTTCCTGCTCCTCCATGACGCGAACCCCCTCCACCGGGCAGTAACGATCAGCTCTTGATTTTGCGCTTTTGCAATTCCCCGTTTGTCCTCTTTTTTTGCTTCCGCACCTCGCCATCCCGAGCGCGCGACCCCTTCGGCCGCCAGGTCGACACAACCTCAAGCCGTGCTTTGTTTTTTTGTGTGTTAGCGACACGGCGTGCCGGTCGGACCAACGATACCAAAACGCCAACAACCTCCATCCCATGATTTCTTCCCTCCGCTGAGCCCCGACTGCCAGCGCGCCATGTCGGTCCGCAACAACCCCTTCGCGAGGAACGCCTCACCCTCGCCCTCGCCAGGGCCCGCGGGCCCCGGCCGGCCTAAATCAACCCTCTTTGCGCCCGCGCCCTCTCCTCTCGCGCCCTCTCCAATGGTCGCCCCGATTCCGCCATCACACTCCCGAAGCCACTCCCATGCCGCGCCCAGCTCCGGGCCTGGGCCGGCGCAGCCTATACCACTAAAGCCCAGCCATCACCGCGAGCTCTCGAGGTCCGCCACGACATCGACCGTCTCCAGCACTTTTGCTCCGTCATTTATCAAGACCGAGGATATGCGCAAGCACTCGGACATGGTCAGGGGCATTGAGGGCGAGAACGACTTCTCCGGCAAGAAGTATGTGTGGCTTAAGGACCCCCAGGCAGCCTTCGTCAAGGGCTGGGTGGTCGAGGAGCTCGGAGGGAACCGGATCCTCGTACAATGCGATGATGGAAGTGTGAGTTTCTCTGTTTCCCTGAGACCAGAGATGGCGAGGTGCTGACGAGGCGGGCAGCAACGCGATGTCGACGCCGAGAGCGTCGACAAGGTCAATCCGGCCAAATTCGACAAGGCGAACGACATGGCTGAGCTTACGCATCTCAACGAGGCGTCCGTCGTGCACAACCTCCACATGAGGTACCAGTCGGACCTGATCTATACATACTCCGGCCTTTTCTTGGTCACGGTGAACCCGTACTGCCCGCTTCCCATCTACACGAACGAGTACATCAACATGTACAAGGGGAGAAACAGGGAAGATAACAAACCACACATCTACGCCATGGCCGACGAAGCTTTCCGCAATCTCGTAGACGAAAACGAGAACCAGAGCATCCTGGTCACGGGCGAGTCCGGTGCCGGAAAGACTGAGAACACCAAAAAGGTCATCCAGTACCTCGCGGCCGTGGCGCACTCTGAATCCCCCGTCAAAAACAGGGGCCACCAGCACTCGAACTTGTCCGCGCAGATTCTCCGCGCCAATCCCATCCTCGAAGCGTTTGGCAACGCCCAGACTGTGCGCAACAACAACTCGTCGAGATTCGGCAAGTTCATCAGAATCGAGTTCAGCCACGGTGGCGCAATCGCCGGCGCCTTCATCGACTGGTACCTCCTCGAAAAGTCCCGGGTGGTGCGAATCAATTCCAACGAGCGCAACTACCACATCTTCTACCAGCTGCTTAGGGGCGCCGACAGGAGACTAAAGCAGGACTTTCTTCTGGATGGGCTCGATGTTCAGGATTTTGCCTATACTCGTCAGGGCAATGATATTATTGCGGGCGTGTCGGACCGGGAGGAATGGGAATCCCTCATGGAGGCCTTCCTCATCATGGGGTTTTCCGAAAAGGAGCAGGCTTCCATCTTGCGGACGATTGCCGCGGTTCTCCATCTTGGCAACATCAATGTGGTCAAGGAGAGCCGATCCGCCGACCAGGCCCGACTGGCCCCCGACGCCAAGTCTGTCGCCGCAAAGGTCTGCAAGCTCCTTGGTGTTCCCCTGGAGCCGTTCCTCCAGGGCCTGTTGCACCCAAAGGTCAAGGCCGGCAGGGAATGGGTTGAGAAGGTCCAGACACCAGAGCAGGTCCGCCTTGCCATTGACGCCCTCGCAAAGGGTGTTTATGAGCGAGGGTTCGGCGATCTGGTGACGAGGATCAACCGCCAGCTCGACCGTCCCAGCATGGGCCTTGATGACACCCGCTTCATTGGTGTGCTGGATATTGCCGGCTTCGAAATCTTCGAAAACAACAGCTTTGAGCAGTTGTGCATCAACTACACCAACGAGAAGCTGCAGCAGTTCTTCAACCATCACATGTTTGTGTTGGAGCAAGAAGAGTACGCGAGAGAGCAGATTGAGTGGCAGTTCATCGACTTTGGCAAGGACCTCCAGCCGACCATCGACCTGATTGAGGTGTCAAACCCCATCGGCATCTTCTCCTGTCTCGACGAAGACAGTGTCATGCCCAAGGCCACCGACAAGACCTTCACCGAGAAGCTGAACTCCTTGTGGGATAAGAAGACCCAGAAGTACAGGCCATCTCGGTTGGGTCAAGGATTCATTCTCACCCATTACGCTGCCGAGGTCGAGTATTCCACGGATGGATGGCTGGAGAAAAACAAGGACCCCCTGAATGACAACATCACACGCCTTCTTGCTGCCTCTACGGACAAGCATGTCGCCAACCTCTTTGTCGACTGCGCTGATCAGGACGACGAAGTTGGAGGGATGCGGAGCCGGGTCAAGAAGGGCCTCTTCCGGACCGTTGCTCAAAGGCACAAGGAGCAGCTCTCCAGTTTGATGGCGCAACTCCACTCCACGCACCCCCATTTCGTCCGATGCATCCTGCCCAACCACAAGAAGAAGCCGAAGCAGTTCAACGGTCTCCTGGTGCTGGATCAGCTCCGATGCAACGGCGTACTCGAGGGTATTCGCATTGCGCGGACCGGCTTCCCCAACAGACTTCCCTTTGCGGAATTCCGACAACGATATGAAGTTCTTTGCCGAGATATGCCCAAGGGATACCTCGAAGGCCAAGCCGCGGCGAGACTCATGCTCGACAGGTTTGGGTTGGACAGGACACTCTACCGAGTCGGCTTGACCAAAGTCTTCTTCCGTGCTGGTGTGTTGGCCGAGCTGGAAGAGCAAAGAGACGCCTTGATCACCGAAATCATGTCAAGATTCCAGTCCATGGCTCGTGGTTATGTACAGCGACGCATCGCCTTCAAGCGTCTGTACCGAGCTGAGGCCACACGAGTCATCCAGCGAAACTTCCAGGTATACCTCGATCTATGCCAAAGCCCGTGGTGGCAGCTTCTTATGAGGATGAAGCCCCTCTTGGGCGCAACAAGAACAGCTACCGAGGTCAAAAAGAGAGACGAACTCATCAAGCAGCTCCACGACAAGATGAAGGCCGAGGTGCACGACCGTCAACGCTTGGAAGAGGAGAGACGCAATGTTCACGCCGAGATGATTCGTGTTCAGCAAACTCTCGAAAGCGAGCGTGCCTTGGCTCTCGACAAAGAAGAGATCTTCAAGCGGCTTCAGTTGCGCGAGGTCGAGCTCGAGGATAAGCTGTCCGGCGCCCTGGAGGACCAAGAGAGACTGGAAGATCAACTGGACAGTCTTTTGGAAGCCAAAAAGCGCGCTGAGGGCGAGGTGGACCGGTGTAGAACTCAGCTGGAGCAGGCGGCTGCTCTCATCGCCCGGCTGGAAGAAGAGAAGTCTGAGCTCGCCGGTCGGGTTGCCGACCTTGAGAGAGCCATCGACGACATTACCCAGCAGCAGTCGGAGCGGAGTGAACAAGAGGCTGCACTCGAATCCGACATCAAGATGCTCCAAAGCCAGCTCTCGCTCAAGGACCGAAAGGTTAAGGATCTCGAGGCCAAGCTTTTGAAGGTCGATCAAGACCTCGAGGTGAAGCTGATGGTTACGCAAAAAGAACTGCAGTCATCAAAGACCAAGAACCAGCAGCTCATTGCCGAGAACCGCGAAGTCCAGCACCAACTCTCCCAACTCTCTCAGACCTCTACCGACTATGAGGACCTCGTCCGCAAAAAGGAAAGTGAGCTCGCTGTGCTCCGGTCCGACAACAAGAAGTTTGAGATGGAGCGACGCGGCCTTGAGGAGCAGAAGAAGACACTCAGCACCGAGAGAGAGAAGGCCACCGAACGCCTTCACGAAGTTCAAGCTCAGCTGTCGGCGATGAAGTCTCAGCAGTCTCAGCTGCAGCGAGAAGCGGAGGATGCAAAGAAGCTACTTCAAGCCCGTTTGTCGGAAGACGCTCAGGCCGACCAAAACCGCCAGGTCCTCGAGTCGCAGATCACTGCCTTGAAGGAAGAGCTCTATGAGGCACAGATGGAGCTCAGCCGTGAGCGCCAATCCCGTGACGATGTCCTTTTGCTGGGCGAGCACAAGTATGAGTCCTTGAAAGACGAGTACGACCGCCTGAATGAGTCCAAGATCATCATCGAGAAGGAGCTCTACGCGCAACAGGACACATTGCGACGGACGATGGAGCTCCGAGCCACTGCCGAGAAGGAGCGCGACGAGGCCCGGCAAGAGATCAAGCGCCTTCGGATCGAGAAGAGCCAGGCTGAGGAAGCCCGCCGTGAAGCTGAGCTGGTTGGCGAGCGCGCGGCCTCCAAGATTGCACGGGAGCGCGAGGAGAGCCTCCGCAAGGATCTTGACGCAGCCGGTGACCGTCTCAGGTGGTTCGAGGCGGAGTGCGCCAAACTAAATCATCAAGTCGAGGACCTCAACAAGCTGATACTCGAGTCTGGCGAATTCGGGCTCAAGAACGACCAAGCCAAAGAGCGCCTGGAACGCGAGCTGCATACCGTCAAGAGTCGTCTTGCGGCGTCAGAAAACGACAACCGTGCCCTCCTCAACAAGATTCAGCAAAAGGGTCTGGAAATTGCGCGTTCCAGCTCGCGGGCAAGCGAAGCCTCCCGCGGCCAAATCCAAGTTCTACAGCGCGAGAAGGCTAGGCTTGAGGAGCTCAACGCGAAGCTGAACAAGCAGCTCGGCGACTCGCAAGTCACGATCACCTCTATGGAAAAGAAACTCGAGAAGCTACAGCTCAATCTTGAGGATCTCAACCACGAGGTGGCGAGGGAGGTGAAGAGCAGCCGAAATGCCGAAAAGGCCAGCTCCAACTTCACGGCTCAGCTCGCCGAGGCCAATCGAAATGTTGAATCGGAACGCCAACTTCGGACTCAGGCGCAGGGAACTGTCCGCTCGCTGCAATCGGCCCTTGATTCTCGTGATGTTGAGCTCGCGGAACTGCGAACCCAGCTTCTCAATGCGCTGCGCACTGTCGATCCCGATGCGGAGCCCCCGGTTCAGAATGAAAACGGCGCAGACAATGCTCTTAGCAAGAACTTTGATCTCGTGAGGAAAATTGAGGACCTTCAGCAAAATCTTCGCGTTCAAGCTGCCGCGCGTACCAACGCCGAAGCGCAACTTGCTGAGCTGCGAGCCACCAAGAATGTCTCCCCTACTCGACCACGCCTTGAGGAGATGAACGTCAACGAGGCCCCCTTCAATGGGTCACCAACTCAAAAGCGATCCAAGCCGAACGCAAGACATTATTCGAACGCCTCAACACCCCCACGCCGGAAAGGAAGCAACGAGACCGATCATCATCTCCAGGACTCGACGCGCTCCGACCGCACTGCCGACATTCTGAGCTTCAACAACCGCATGGACCTCAAGGCCGAACTCGAGGAAGTCCAGAATCAGCTGCAGCTCGCACAGATGCAGAACCGCCATCTCCAAAGTCAACTCGAGAGATCCGCGCCGGACCCCGAATACTCGGAAGAGACCCCCTCTCTCAAGCGTGTGCAGAAGCTGGAGAAAGCAAACGGCCGGCTCCACGACATGCTGGATGACTCGGCCAAGAAGGTTTCTGCCCTCGAGAAGGCGCTGCGGTCCGGTGAACTTTCGCTCCGTGACATCCAGACCAAGTCTCACGAAGAGATTCTCGACACCCTCAACCGCCAAGAAGATTCCCGTCGGTCGCTGCTGCACAGTCATAAGCACACTGTTGCAGAGCTTTCCGACTTGAGGGATCACTTTGAGCGGATAAGACATGACCGGGCCAAGTTCGAGGTGGACCTTCGCGATGCGAGATCAGACCTCCAAGAGATGACCCTGGCCAGGGAGCAAGAGGCCGCGAGCCGGAGCCAGCTCCTGCAAGAGTTTACGGATATCCAGATTCGCCTTGACGCTGAGACTTCGAAGCTTGCGGATGTCACTGCCAGCCTCGCCTTGTACAAGAGCCGCTCTGACGAATACTTCAGCAAGCTGGAGCAAGCCGAAATCGCCGTCCTCAAGGCCAACCGCGCGGAGCAATTTGCCAAGTCCCAGGCCAAGGAGGCGGAGGAGAGCTGTGCGGAAATGGCTTCGGAGAGGAAGCGTCTCGATGCCACCATTGAAGACCTCCAGCTCCAGAGCCAGCGGCTCGAGGAGAAGCTCGAGGATGTGTCGACTGACCTGGCCGCCGCTACGCAGGCAAAGAAGCGCCTCCAGCACGAGCTCGAGGATTACCGCAACCAGCGAGCCAATGACATTGAAGACAAGGAATCGAACATGGAGCAGATGCGCAGGAAGTACCAGGCCGAGTTCGCGACCATCACCAAGGAGCTCGACCTGGCGCGCGAGGAGAAGCTCTTCAAGCAGGCGGAGATTTCGAGACTGCGGGATGAGCTTGACGAGCTGCGATCCAAGTGGGATGACGAGGTCCTCAACAGCTCGACCTGGTCCAAGGAGAAGTCTCGGCTGGAAGCCACGCTCTCGGACGTGGTGGCGTCCCGCGACGAGGCCGTCAACGCGCACAACGACGCCCAGAGCAAGATCGTGTCGCTGCTCTCGCAGGTGCGCGCCCTGCGGTCGTCGGTTGATGAGGCGACGTCGGAGCGCGACCTCTTGCTTCGCGAGAAGCGCGGGCTCGAAAAGCGCTTGGAGGAGGCCAAGGCCGGTCTGGAGGAGCTTGCAAACAGCGAGAGCCCCTCGCTTCGCAATGCGGCCAACATTGACCGCGAGATTCTCGAGCTCAAGGCGGGTCTCGCGCAGTCGGAGGACATCGCCGCGGCAGCAGTGGAGAAGATGCGGCGCGCCGAGGCACTCGTGCAGGAGGTCCAAAAGGACATCAATGCCGAGCGCGAGGCCGGTCAAGAGCTCCAGAAGCAAAAGATGGCGTTGGAAAAGGCCCTCAACGAGGTGCAGCTCCGGCTCATCGACCTCGAGACCAAGGGCTACTCGACCGCCAGTCACGACATCAAGTTCCTGCACAAGCGCATCCAAGAGGTAACCCAGTCCGCAACCCTGATCAACCGAACCCAGCTAACAGACACGCACAGCTGGAGACGCAGCTCGAGGCCCAGGAGGACGAGCGCAACAAGTCGCAACGGTCGGTCCGTAACGTGGACCGCACCGTCAAGGACCTGCAATCCCAGATCGACCGCAAGGAGAAGCAAAACAACCAGCTCCAGGAAGATCTCGGTCGGATGCGCGACAAGGCCGACAAGCTGCTCAAGACGATCGACGAGCTCCAGGCCTCGGAGAGCTCCAACGAGCTCGCGGCCCGCCGTGCCGAGCGCGAGCTGCGCGAGGAGAGGGAGAAGTCTCTGCGGCTGGAGCGCGAGCTCGAGGGGTGGAAGAACCTTCGTATGGAGAAGGGATCCGTCTTCGGCGGCGGGAGCGTAGCCGGCAGCATCATGGGGGGGAGCCTGCGCAGCAGGGACAGCATGAAGATGCCGATCAACTGGCGCGGCGGGCCTACGGGGCCAAGCGAGGTGGAGGACGTCAAGATTCCCGGGCGCAAGAGCAGCATTAGCAGGGCTCCGAGCTTGACGAAGGGATTCTTGTAAGGGGGTGCATCAGTGGAGGGGGCGGGTCCCTTCGCTGTAGAAGGGCGGGCATTGGCATGGGTGTTTTGGGGGGGTCTTTCTTGCAAAGCCGGATGGATAATTAGGCACATGGGAGCGGGCAACAGCTGGGATGCTTTTTGTTTATAGGGGCCGCGGCGACAGTGGACATTGGGATGTTGCGATTGTGTTTGGCGGTGTTTGTATCATCACTGCCGGGCTGTGTCTGTATGTAATAGTGGCATGCCTGGATACCTGTTAGGATACCTATTGATATGTATTTGGTCTGAGTCGAGAGTCGCGAGCATACTACTGTGACTCTCGTCCCATTGCCCGTCCCATTGTCCGGCCTGTTTGATGCTGAGCGGTGTGTGCAAACACCCCCTCACCCCTTCCCTTCCCTTGGGCCATTTCGATGAAGATTGGAAATGAACAGGAGCATACCTTCCCCTCCAGGTCTTGCTCGACCATCCTCTTGTTTCCCCTTTGGCATCGCTTCTACAAGTCGGGCCTTCCGTTTGCTGCCTCTCCGGCGCCCGCACTTTGTCTCAACCGACCATGAAGGAGCTTCAACTGTTGACGGCGTCGGCCGCTGAGCTACAAGCGCTTCTTCACAGCGGAGATCTCACAAGCGTCCAGCTTGTCAAGGCATGTCTAAACCAGATCGCAAAGTATGACCGATCAGGCCCGACTCTCCGTGCCATTGTTGCGACCCCCTCGAAAGAGGAAGTTCTCTCAATCGCCGCCCGTCTGGACAAGGAGCGGGCGGCGGGCCAGGTTCGAGGTCCATTGCATGGTATTCCAATTATTGTCAAGGTGTGAACTATATGTCTCCCTAGAGCTGCAGATGTTTGAGGTTAACTTGACTGCTTGTAGGACTCTATCAACACCGATCCTTCACTTGGGATGCCGACAACCCTTGGCTCGTATGCCTTTGATAAATCTCGGCCTAGGGGCAACGCTGTTGTCGTCCAGACGGCAAGAGAGCTTTGGTATTCCGGTTTCTGGGAACGCGATCTGACAAGCAAGTAGCTCATGGACAAGGGACTGATTATTCTGGGGAAGGCAAGCCTCACTGTAAGTACACCTCTGCTCTCTCTTCTCCGCGGCGTCTTGGAGAAAAATAACTGACCCCAGTAGGAGCTGGGAAACTTCAAGTGACTCTCCCACCAACCCCCAACTACACCCACCTAACATTTTCAGGGGTGACAACATCACCTCTGGCTGGTCAGCGCTCAACGGCCAGACCCAGTCAGCCTATATCCAAGGCGGCGTTAAGCACCGAGAGATGCGTCTAGGACACACAGTAAGACCCAAACCATCTTACCCTCAGTCTATGCGACCTCCCCTTGCTAACCTCAACCTCACAGGCTCCAGGGGGCTCCTCCTCGGGCTCCGCCGTCGGCGTTTCCGCAGGCTACAGCCCCCTATCCATCGGAACCGAAGCAGACGGGTCTCTCTGTACACCTGCCTCTCGCGCCGCGCTGTACGGCATGAAACCAACCGTCGGTTCCACGCCCATGGATGGCGTCTTTGTCATCTCGACCGCGTTTGACACACTCGGGGGAATGGCGAAAACCGTCGAAGATCTCGCTACGTTGATCGGGTATATCCAGGGAAAAGCCCCCGGGAGCAGCGCCGACTACCGGGCTGTATTCCAGCGAGACTGGTCGGGTTTGCGGCTGGGGTTTGTGGACCCGGAGAAGTGGATGCTTCCTCCGACGCTGGTGACACCTATTGAGGAAGTTAATATGCAGATTGTAAGCTTGGTTGCTTGATTTTCACTGAAGCATGGCGAGATGAAACTTGGCTCACGGTTGATGCAGAAATCCTCATACGAGGCGGTGATGAACAAGATCCAGAGTTCCGGCGGGCAAGTTGTTTACCCCGTTGAACTTGTGCACCCGAAGGAAAATGGCATTGGGAAAGCCATGGACACAATCTTTGGTACGTAGGATGTCCCGGAGAGATGGAAGCGCCGCCACTAACCAAGCAGACTACGAGCCCCGCGCCGCTGTGGCCGCATATCTCAAAACGAGGGACGACCCGGACATGAAGAGTATGGAAGACATTGCAAAGTTCAACATTGACCATGCCGATCTGGAATTGCCCGAAGGTAGCTCGACTCGCTGCCCTCCTGGATCATTACGTCTGTTAACCAGTCAAACAGATTACCCCAACCAAAACGCCATCCTCGATGCCCTGAATCACAGCATCACAGCCGCGGACTACGAGGCAGCCAAGGCAACGCTTCACAGAGAAGCTTTGGAGAACGGGGTGCGGAGGGTCATGGACGAGAGCAAGCTCGATGCCATCATCGGACCCACGGATGGGCCTTTGGCTAGTATAGCAGCTGCTTGTGGTAAGATTCCCCGTTCACTTTTCGAGACTTATGTTGGCGTTGACACGCATCTAGGCGGCCCAATCGCCACCATGCCAGTCGGACTCCTCAACCTGCACGGGAGGCCTTTCGGTCTGTCTGTCATAACTCTTCCGAATCACGACGAGGTTTTGTTCAGGGTCATGAGTGCCTGGGAGGCGAGCTTTCCCGGGAGAGCTTTGCCTCCGCTTCACTATGAGCAGGAAAAAGGATAGCCAAAAAAGAACATACAGCACCAGGGATTCGCTGGTCGTCACCGACCCAACTACTAGTCTGGCGATTAGTGGCTTATCTATGGGAGAGCGGACGGGATCCCGAGCTTTCCACTATCTATGGCCGTATGTACAAGTTGGTTCTCGAAGCAGAGCTTACATACACAGTACGCCGAGCCATGAGTAGGAAAAGGTTGGCCAAAAAATACCAAAAACATACAGCACCAGGGATTCGCTGGTCGTCACCGACCCAACTACTAGTCTGGCGATTAGTGGCTTATCTATGGGAGAGCGGACGGGATCCCGAGCTTTCCACTATCTATGGCCGTATGTACAAGTTCTTCCTCGAAACACGGTTTACATATGCCATTGGGGAGAGTAGCATCAACGAAAATACAGACAAAGTCTCCCGCTGGTGCCCTGACTGGGACAGACACGATGTACCGGTAGCCCATGTCTTACATACTTCGCGATGGGGTGTCTGTTATGCCGTTTCGGGAGTAGAAACATAGATCCGCTCTCCGACTTGGTATAGTCCGAG
This sequence comes from Podospora conica, assembly GCA_030685255.1. Taxonomy (NCBI): domain Eukaryota; kingdom Fungi; phylum Ascomycota; class Sordariomycetes; order Sordariales; family Podosporaceae; genus Podospora; species Podospora conica. The sequence goes on along the minus strand of MU839429.1, from coordinate 512,194 downwards.
GCAGCCTATCAGCCTCTCCCGCAGCAGCTTCACTTGCGCAGGGCTGACCTGCGGAATCCCATCGATAAATATCACTCCATCGAGCCGTCCATCTGACCACCACATCGACGACATGCGGAGTGCAGACTGCAGAACCCTGCAGACTCGGGTGGGTGGGAAGGAAGACCGGTTGCTGGATACATGTATCGGGTAATGCAGAGGCCTTAGGCCTGTGTGTCTGGACGGCGGGATTTGGGGGGGTGAAGAGGAATGCATATTTGTTCTTGGGTGGGTAGGGTGAGGTGTATGCGGTCAGCTTATCGTATGTTTAAGGGGCCCGCGGACCGTTCGTTGGGAAACGGGATGGTGGCCTCCGTTTGGGGAGGTAGTAGGGCATCGACACTTCACGCTGCACTGCTCGGATACACACTCCAGGCCTGGGACTGGTATCTCATTCGCATAAACCCACACCATCCGCATCATCATCTAACTGGTGTCCCACAGCCGCCGGAGACCGGTCAGGGCTATCAACATGGCCTCATCCGTCCTGATGCCCCTGGTGCCCTGGTTCGGCAGGACATTGACCCACTGGTCAAACAGCTCCCTCGTCCGCGGCCCGGCGATGCCCAGCTCGGCCAGCTCCGGGTCGTTCATGGCGGCATACTCCAGCCCTCGGGGCCCGCCGAAGGCAATCAGGAGATGGTTGAAGTTGACCTCCTTGTGGGGAGGAAACACGGTCGAGATGGGTTGTCCGCGTTCGGATGTGCCGATGGACAGGTCGTAGCCGTCCTCGTACGGACTTTGGGTGAGGACATCGGAGAGAGTCGCCGCCTTGCGTACGCTGTAGCCCCAAAAGTATCCTCCCTCGGTGCGCGGCGCTGCGGGGTGGATGGGTTCGGGCGCTTCCTTGGGGTTGTCGGGCATCTTGAGCGTGAGGCGGGTCTTTGGCGGGATGGATTCTGATATTGTCACCGTCTCGGGCATTCCAATGTCGACCACGGTTCTAAGTCACCAAGGTCAGCAAGAGCATCGAGTTGGAGTTTTGAGGTTTCCACTCACCCTTTCCCAGTTTTGGGCGTGTTTGCCGTAGTCAGACCCTCTCGGTATGGCAGCCACTCGTCCTTGTGGGGGTGGTGTGGCATATCCAGATTTGGGAGAAGGCCTTGGGACCGCAAGTTGGGGTGGACCGGAAAGAGGGTCTTGCGCATGAATGTTGGGGTTTCCAGATAGGTAAGGAGGTGCTCGAGGAAGTGCGCCGCATCGATATCGCCGGTGTACGCATCATGATCGACCTGCTTGGGACGCTGGTCGACCGGGCTGTCGTCGTAGACGACAATCTCATCCACGGAGAAGATGGCCAAGACTCGGGCAACGCGACCGGCGTATGTGGTCCTCTGCTCGCGGGTTACGCAGCTGTTCATGATATCAGCGGCTGGAACCAGGTATTGCTTTGCGCCTGTGAGGTCTCTTACTCTCCAATGATGCTGGTTGGTACTGCGACAGACACGGTCCAGTCGCGGGGCATCGTCGGGTAGAAGCGTTGGCCAGCCTTGAAGGCAGCGGGCTTCTCGTCCTCGCCATCGAGGCGGCGCTTCTACTCGTGAATTAGCAGGGAACAAAGCCATTCTTTCCTCGCACTCAACGGGGGCGGCTATCGGCCACGGTCTTCATGCAAGAAAAAGAATGGAGCTTACCTTGGAAGGGTGATCATATGGCGCCATGTTGGCACGCAAATATCACGAATTTGCTTGTCTTGGTCCCCAGATGCAGATGGGCTTTCAGCGTCGCAGGGGAAGCTCTGCACAAACTTTTTGGGGGAGTTCCTGGCAGAATCCGAACTTATTTGTCCACCGCCTTCCCATTCCGGTCAGGCGCCAGCAGGGTCCCTGTCGGCCACACGTGGGATCTGGACAGCTTTATCTTTATCGGCGCGTCGATAACGGGGAGGAACGCCACTTCGTGTCGCAATGCCACGATCTGACCTTCAACACCAGGCAACACCAACACCGCAGCAAAGGTCCCCAAGATAACCGCCGAGAATCAGTCGCTCTTCACATCGCAGAAATGAGCCCAACCGTCAAGATCAGCTCCTCGGGGCAATGGCGCCAAGTGGTGGGCTCGTCGAGCATCGTCATTGCCGACTGTAAGTTCCGCCTTGCCCCTGACTCCCGAGTCTGACCCCATGCTCACGATGCCGTCTTAGTTTACGCCGACTGGTGCGGACCGTGCAAGATGATCGCGCCGACATTCGAGTCCCTCTCGACAAAATACTCCAAGCCCAACAAGATTACCTTTTGCAAGGTCGACGTCGATAGCCAGCAAGACGTGGCGCAGCAATACAGCGTCCGCGCCATGCCGACGTTCCTGGTCCTGCACAACGGCTCCGTCATCGACACCATCCAGGGCGCAAACCCACCGGCTCTCACAGCGGCGGTGGACAAGGCCGTCAAGCTTGCCGGGGCCAGTGCGGGCGCCGTCTTCAGCTCGGGTGGCCATCGTCTCGGGGGTGCCGGGGTCGGGCCGCGGCAGACTGGGGGTGTCGGCGCCAGCGTGGGCACCGCCATCGCGACAGCGAGGAATTGGAGTCTTTCGGGCATGATTCACTGGCTCGTTGCATTTTTCGGCCTTTACTTTACCTCGCTCATTACCGTAAGTCCCCGTGGTTCTCTAGGTTTCGAACATGGACTTACACCCCGTGCAGCTTGACCCCTATAAAGCTGCGGAAAATTCGACATACAACGTGAAGAGCCCTCCGAAGAAGCTCGTGCCCGGACAGGCTCCAGGGCAGAGGGGGGCAAACCGGCCAGCCTTCAAGACCATGTCAGACCTCGGTGCGGAGTAGCTGGGAGTGCATGGATGTTCTGTGTTTGGGAGTCTGGTTATGGGAGTTGGGGCGAACAGGTACCTAGGCAGGCAACAGGATTAGTTGGGTTACAGTCACGATTACCTGATGCGAAATGTAACTTTTATTGTTTTCCCCTGTATTTCAGGGGCTAGATCGGAATGCCATGATCTGGAGTCCTTGCGCCGAGTTGACGTCGTCGCATGTGTGTGCTGATGTCAATGGTGGGGTGGCTGTCACGTGAGGGCGTGTCGAGCTCGCAGCTCCGCTCCGAGCTCAAGGACGGAGAAAAAATCTCGACCTCGCCCGCACCTGAACGGCGGCCGACCAGCAACCATTGACCATGATTTCGGCCAGCAAAATCCAGAACCGCTGCCCCGGCTGCAAGGCGCAGCTTCTGGGCTTCTATGATGCCCTCCTGGTGTCGCGGTCTCGGGCTGGCTCCCGGCCATTCCACGCTTCCCCCTCCCTTGCCGCTGCGCATCGACGACAGCCTCTGAACCCAGTGCGGCGCTTCTCGACGACCCGACGCCTTCTGGAGGACCCGCCCTCGGCACCGGACGCTTCCCCGCCGAGGGACAAGCGCACCGAACTGAAGGCCGAGGACACCGAAACGATTGTGCGCCAAGCCAGACAGACCTTTGGCCAGACGCTGCCACCTGGATATCTCACAGATCAGGAATACCGACTCTACGAGAGGCTCTTTGGGCCACCTATCCGGGAGACACGGCCACAGGATGTTGGGATTCCGTTCCCCGGGGAGGGGGGAGACATCATTGAGAACGAGTCCGGGAATGCGCTCCTGAGAGAGACCGAGGATGGTGGATACGAGGAAGTCGACTACGACATCGTGAACCCGACGATTGTGGACGAGAGTCAAGAGATTGTGGAGGAGAGCTTTGAGGAGAGTGCCGAGATTGTGGATGAATACCCAATGGCAGAGGAAGAGATCGACGCCGAAGCCGACGCCGAAGCCACGGCGCTGCTCCAATCCGTACTCAAACCCCAAAAAGAAGTCACGATTTCAGCGGGCCCATTCGACTACCTGAGCGCGGCGGCAAACAACCAACGAGAGTACGATGCGCTCTTGAAGCTCCAGCAAGACTTTGAAAGTTCAAGCCTCGAGGCCGCCGAGAGGGCCGAGGCGAGGGATGCTGAAGAGGCTGCAGAGCAAGCAGCCCGGGAGCTGGAGCCGACGCCCGAAGCAGAAGAAATTGACTTGGAGCTCCAGGCGTACGAGGAGGAAATAGATGAATACGAAGCTGAGTACGAGGAACGAACCCCACGTACGCACCCAAACACAGCTCTCGGCCTGTTCGGAACCCATCCAAGTACCGTTTTTCTTCCAGCAAAGACCTTTGTCGAACCAATTTCCGAGCTGCTGAAGAGAACGAGTCTCAAGCACGTGCAGGAGGCGGCAGAGAAGGCATTCGGTGGCCGGGGGCTACCCTTCTCGCCCGCGACGCCCAAGATCAAGGGAAAACTGGCGCAAAAGGGCCTTCAGTTGGAGGCAGGCCACCACCAAATGTCGGAAATCGATGCCGATGCATACATTGCCACCGTCCTGCCTGGAGTGTATGCCACGGTCATGAACACACTGGTGGAGACACGGAAGCGACTGGGGGCCGGCTGGATAGAAGGCCTGCTGGCACGAGACGGAGGCAAAGGCCCAAGGGTGCTCGACGTGGGCGCGGGCGGAGCTGGGCTGGCCGCATGGGAAGAGGTGCTGAGGGCCGAATGGGATGTCCTCCGCGAAAAGCAGCTGGTCACGGGCCCCGACCCCCCCGGGAAAAAGACGGTCGTTGTGGGCTCCGATGAACTTCGACATCGCATCTCCCGGTTCCTCCACAACACAAGCTTCATCCCTCGACTTCCCGACTACATGCACTCTGTGGAAGGGTCAGAACGCATGCTCGAATTCGGTGGCCAAGCGGCGCCCCGAAAGATGTTTGACGTCATCATCTGCTCCCATGTCTTGATGCCGATGGAGTCAGCTCACAGGCGCAAGGCGGTCATCGACAATCTCTGGGCCATGCTTGACCCCAACGGCGGCGTTCTCATCGTCATCGAGAAAGGTCACCCCCGAGGCTTCGAGGCGGTCGCCGATGTCCGGCAGCGCCTCCTGGACGAGTTTATCATCCCCCCGCACCCAGAGCCCGTCCCGGAGGAGCTTGTCGCGACGAGCGAACAGGCCGAGCTCAAGCGCCAGCGTGAGCCTGGCATGATCGTTGCGCCTTGCACGAACCATCGCAAGTGCCCCATGTATCAGATTCCGGGACTCGCTATTGGGCGCAAAGATGCCTGCCACTTCGACCAGCGCTTCATCCGCCCGCCGTTTCTGCAGCGCATAGTGGGCGGCCCCTCAGCCCGCAACCACGAGGACATCAAGTTCAGCTACCTCGTCGTGCGACGAGGCATGACTCCCTCCGACCTGCCACCGCCCGGCCTGGCGACGTACCTCCAGGGCAAGGAGGCAGCAGACCGGTCCTTTGCCGGCTACAACGACCCCGACGACCCGCCCAACCCGCTCTCGCTGCCCCGCAGCGTGCTGCCGGCGCTGAAGCGGCACGGCCACGTCACGTTCCAGCTCTGCACGCCCGAAGCGGCCATCGAGCGCTGGGTGGTCCCCAGGTCCTTCTCGCAGCAGGCGTACCGCGACGCGCGCAAGTCGCAGTGGGGCGACCTCTGGGCGCTCGGGGCCAAGACGCGCGTCCACGCCAACGTCCGGCTGGGCAAGGGGGGCGCCGACTCGGTGCTCACCGACGGCGGCGTCCGGTCGAGGCGCGCGGCCGAGGCGGCAACCGGACGACGCCCCAAGGTGATTGAGATCCTCCACGACCCGCTCAAGGGGATGGTGGGGGCCAAGGAGAAGCATCCCAAGGGGAGGGTTCCGCTGCAGAGGCGCACCAAGCGTGGCAATCCCATGAAGGTCGAGGATCTCTTGAAGGAGGCGGGCATTGACGACATGGAGGACGCGGACGATATTGAGGACCGGGAGTTTATGAAGAATAGCAGGTCGTAGGGGCTGGTTGGCACTTGTGTATGGGGTATTTCTACATCACACCGTGGGAGCGTGTGTGGTTGTCATGTACGGATAGGGCTGGGAACACAAACGGTGGGAGGGTAAAAGTTATGAATATCAACACGACATCTCAATACCAATGAATTGCATGTTGTTAAGTAAAATACATGTTCCTTTGACTGTCCGAAGAACGTTTGCATTGTCTCGGGTGTCCTGACATGTCATGTCAGCTGGGGAACTGGATATCGACGGCATGAACCGCTGTGGGGACTGGAGACTGGGGCTGGGCCCGCCCCGTCCGGGAGTGATCCGGGCGCGATCTCGGGCTGAGCCGGGGAGCCGGGCGGTGGTCAATCCCTTTAGCCTTGAATAACACCCATTTTGTGACACAGATCACAAGGAACTGGCTGCAAAGAGTGCATGTGTTGGATTCACTGGATGATGATACCAGACGTAAGGATCTGTGTACATCCTTACGTATCTATAGATATCTATCTAGTAGTCTGTACGTATCTACACGTAACAATATACCCTCCTCCTAAAAGCGTTAACGTCCTCGTTAACTAGGAAACTACTACATATCTACCAAAATCTACGTATATCTACTTACTTCGTCCGGTTAACCTATATCGGTAAAGGCTAGTAAATCCGGAGACTTACAGACGATAATTAAATTATTACCCGGTTAACTTATTAACTACTAGGGGTTAGTAGACTATAAGGTTTACGAACGACGTTAAGGTTCGCGCTTAAACCGCCTTCTCCTTTCCCTTCCCTTTAGACTTCTTCCTTAGTCTTCCCTAGTTATATAGGACTTACTTACCGGCGGACTTAACCTCCTCCTTATCTACCTTTACGCGCTTCTTCGTAAACGTCTCGCTATATTACGGGTAGTCCGTTACTACCCTTTTGTAAGCCTCGAGCTCCTTTCCGAGCTCTCGGATTATCTTTTCTAACCTCTTTTAATATTCTAATAAAGTTATTCTCTTAAGCGTCGACGAGATAGTATAAATATTATATTTATCTATAAGGGATAGTTCGTTAGGTAAGTTATTTAGCCTTTTCGTAGCTATTTACGGGGTAATTAGTACTAAGGTTTATATAGGAGAAGATAGGGGAGGTAATATTTATTATAACTATATAGACTTTAATAAGCTAGGCTAGCCGTTACCCTTATCTACCTTCGAGGACTTCTTCTTCTTTTTCTTAGGGTTAGCGTCCTTTTACGCGGGTTTAGTCTTCTATAGCTTTATACCGTCGTTAACGAGGTATTATATACTAAGATTTATAAAGATAAACTCCTCGGTATCCTTACTAACTATAAAGTTAAGGTTATATTCGATCTTCGCGTTTACGCGCTTAATATAAAACCTATCTAGTATAACGTACTCCTTACGTTACTCGGGGTCGAGGGGTTTAGCGTTAATCTAGAACGTTAGGACCTTCCTTAAGCCGTTTACGGCGACGACTAAGTACTCGAGGTTAAGGTATACTTAGCTAAGCTTTATAACGTTATATCTATATAGTAACTATAAGGCGAAGAAGGCGTCGATATCGCCGTATATAAGGACCTTCGCGAGTAAACTCTTCTAGGAGGTTACCTTATCCTTCCGTTATTTATTAAACTTAGCTTCGCTTAGCTAACGGCTAAGAATATAGCTCGATATTTTCTTATTAATCTTATCTAAGGAGCGCTTTAGATAGTCGAATACGCGGTTACTGTTAATATATAAAGGGAAACCGTTCTTATAGTATAGATTTTTTATCTTAGTTATAAGCTTAAAGGAGTTTATCTTCTCGATCTACGCTTTCGTATAGTATAGATCTTCCTCCTTTACGGGCGTTATCGCGGTAGTATACGCGCGTTTACGCGGGGATAAGTTAATTAATATAGTTAATATAGAGGTAAAAGGTATACTTAAGGATTAAGTAGTAATAGTATTTTTAAGGGAAAAGATATAGTTGTTAGGGAGAGAAAAAGAGAGAAAGAGAGAGGGAGAGAGAAGAATAAAATAAAGGTATAAGAGGTAGGGTTTAATATTATTACTAACGCTTATAAATCGGGAAAGCACCGGTTAGTAAGTACTAAACGCTTATCGCCTTTAGGTAATTACTTAGCCCGTTTATTCTAAGTCTTAAGTAAGTCGCTAGCATTATCTCCTAACTAATTTACTAATAACTACTAGTTAAATCCTCTATCTAGGTCCTCGAACTTTACTAAGTACTTCGTCGTACTACCTTCTTTACGTTCCGCGTTAATTTTCGATATACTATAATCTCTTACGCGGACTCTATCTACGATCTTAGATAGTTACCGGCCGAATAAGTCGAACTCCGCCGGCTTTAGGTAGTCGACGTTAATAACGTTATATATCTTCTAGTTATCTAGGATACTAATACGGTATACGGACCTTCCGATCCTCTCTATAATAGTAAACGGGCCCGTAAACTTAGGACCGAACTTAGGGCCGAGGATAGCCGTTTAAGGGATTAGGTATCCTTTATATAGACGTAGATATACTTTCTATCCGACCTCGAAAAACTTAGCGATATATCGACGGTCGTAATAATACTTTATAATAACTTACATTATCGCGATAACGTCGTAGGCTTCGATCCTTATCGTAGGTAGGTTAGCGACCGTCGGTAACTATCCTATAACGATCTTTCCGGGGGTCGTTAGGGTAAAGCCTTTAACGACCTTATTCGGGCTCTTCCTCGATAATACTAATAGTGTATTATTATACTCGAATACGATAAGGGGTAGGGCCTCTAACTATCGCGAGGGGTCGTTTATTAAGTTAATATAGTACCTAATCGCCGATTATAGTATCTAAATAGATCTCTCGGACTATCCGTCGCCTACGGGGTAGTATACGGTTATCGATAGTAGGGTTATACCGAGCTAACGCCAGATACTCTTCTATAGGGCTAATAGGAACTTCGGGTCTTTATCTAAGATAATCTACTTAAAAAGGCCTTAGTTAACCATTATAAGCCGCTCTAGTAGTACCTTACCCTATTATACTACTATTTATATCTTTTTACTAAGTATCGCTATAAGTTCTTTACTAAATACGTAGACGTAGACTAACAGATAATTATATCCCTCCTTCGTCGTAGGTAGAGCTAGTATAAAGTCTATCGTAATTAGGAAGTATAGTACTAGTAGGTAGAGTATTAGTTATAAACTTCCGTATAGCTTATACCGGGGCGTATCGTAAATCTTATAGTCTAGGTACTTTACTAAGTATTTTCGTAGGCGCTTAGATCCCCTATCGATATAGAAGTTAAATAGTTACTCGCGGATACGTTAGTAGCCGTAGTAGTTACCGTTGTAGATAGTATTAAAGATACTTATTAGGTATAACCTTAGTACGACGAGCCGTAGTATCTTATCGTCCTTCTATAACAGGCCCTATCTAATTACGAATAGTAGCTTAGCGGCGTTATATCCGAGGCTTTAGTTATCTTTAATCGTTTAGTACGTTAGGCGCTAGGCTAGATCTTCGGTATATCCGTCTTACAAACGCTTCCGGAATTCGGGGATTATCTATAATAGCGATACTCCTATCCTAAGTATATCTATAAATACCTATAGTCCGTAGTCTACGTCTTCGTCGATAATATAGATATATAGTAAAGGGTTAGTTAAATAAGCCGTAAAGGACTAGTACTCTTCCGTATCGTTTAGGAGGAAGTTTAGGCCGCCCTTTATAGCTATTAACGTAACGTTATTAGTAGATATAAGGCGTAATAGTACGTCGGGAACTAGGTAAAAGCGGCCTAGCTTATATAGAATCTAGATATCGAATATACTAATATATTCCAGTACTCGTACGAGTCGCTTATTTAGGGCGCTCGCTACTATTATATTCGCGATATCGACTTAGCGGGTTATATTAAGGATAGCTAAGTAGTCGGTAAATACTACGATAGGTACCTTATAAACGTTAATCTAGTACCTATACTTCTTTAGCGCCTATATATACCCTAGGATTTCTATCTCTATCGACTAGTACGGCTTCTCTACTTTAGATAAGGTCCTTAATAGGAATACGATAGGTTGGACTATAGTTCTTAAGGGGTATTAAGTAATCTTACCGTCTACGGTAATCTTTTCCAAGGCCTTCTACTCGATATAGTAGACTTCTACGCCGATACCGTATACGGAAACGTCGTAGTCGAAGTAAAGAGTACGCTTCTTATCGAAGTAAGTTAGGATCTTATTATCGCTAAGTCTAGCCTTAATTTCCTCGAATACTATCTTCTCCGCTAAGGTTAGAAGGTTTACGATAACGCTTTTTAACTAGTACTGTCGCTTCCCCTTTTTACCGTATTAGTATAGACTAAGTAGGTTCGTTTTACGTTTTTACAGAGGCTAAATAATACTAGCGTAGTTAGGGACGTAATAGCGGAGGAAGCCTATCTTACCGATCTACGTCTCGAGGTTCTTTAGCGTCTCCGGAAACTAGATTTTCGATATCGCCTTAAGTCTCTCCTTTAAAATAGTTATACCGAACGAGTCTATAAAGTAGCTAAGGACCTTAGTACTAGGAAATCCGATAAAGGACTTAGATAGGCCGATTAAGATATTCCTTTTATATAGCTTCGATAAAGTAATACGGAGGTCCTTAATATAGTTATCTACTATATCTAAGGCTCCTATAATATCGTCGTAGTAGGCTACCGACCTAGTATCCTCTAGGAGGATATCTATTTAACGTTATATATATATATTCGAGTTCTTAAATCCTATTATAACGACGTTATAAATATATTAGCCGTCGGGAGTAATAATCGTAAATACCTATTTATTATCTAAGTAGACTCTCTACTAGTAGTAGAACGCGATTATATCTAGGACTATAATATACTTCGAGTTAATGACCTTTAATAGGATATTATCTTACGATCGTATCGGATATATATTAGATATTACTATCTTATTAAGGCCTTTAATATCGACTATTATCCGGCCTTTTCTAGTACTATCTAGTATAATCCTCCAGACTATAAAGACCGGAAAGGCCAGGGGTATACTAAAGCGTATATAGTTTATCTTTCCGGCTAGTATTAGCTTTAATATCGTCTCGCGGACGATTTCTAGTTCGTCGGCTTTTAAGTTATATACTTTATACTTTTTTACGACTAGATTATACTAGTTTAGTTTAAAGTAAACCTATAGCTACTAGTCTTCCGGTAAGTTTATAAAGCCTATATCGCGGAAGATATCCTTAAACTCGTCGAGTAGAGCGAAGAACTTCTTAGTATCCTCGGGGTTACCGTTATATACGGATACCCCGGACTTATACTTAATAGTATTCGGTATATTATCGACGTCGATATCGATCGGCTTAGTATTATCCTTAACTCTAGGCGTAGATACTACGGCTATAGTAGCGTCCTCGAAGGTACGTAGGTCTTTGTCGTACGTTATACTATAGGCTTAAAGGTTTAAGGCGAAAGACTTAAGGTATCCGAGCCGTTAGCCTTTATAGATAACGATTAGGATATTAAAGTCGTTCTATATTAGGACTCCGCTTATAGTACTATCTACTAGGTATACGTACGTAGTAGCTTTACTTATTAATATCGGCTTATAGAGTAAGTCCTACCCGTTTACGTAATAGATAGGATATTCGATATATACTTATAGTACTAAACGTAGCTTAATAACGGTATACTATACTATATATACTTTAACGTAGACTAGTTTACTATTATATCTAACCCCGATAGGGATCTCTACGCCGTATAAGCCGATAATTATCTTCTCGGAGCTTAGTATAATATTAAATTTCTCAGGTACGAGGTAATTTATCCCGAGTAGTATATTAGCCTTAAGGTCGTTTACGATCGTTATCTTACGATAGAATACGGCGTAAGCTATAGTCTTATCTTTAATCTAATAACTTCGGAAGTATATAGGTAGAATAATGTATTTAGATAATAAGTAACGACCCTTATTAATACCTTATACTACTATAGGCGTTACCCTCCTCCTAATAGATACGCTCGGATAGTAGGTTAATAAAAAATTCCTATCGATAAGGGTAACGCTATAACCGGTATCTCCGTAGATATCTACTTATTAGTCTAGATTTTATATATTAGGTATAAGCCAAAACTTAAGATATAACTAAGATCGGAAACCGAATCCTATACCGGTAGACGGTCGTACGTCTACGCTTAATTCGATAATAGGGATTACTAGTAGTCCTACTCGTTCTAGTACTACTAGTACCTTTACGACGGGTACTACGTTATTAGTAAGTCGTTTTTTAACTTATCGACCGGGTTAAGTATCTTAGAGATAGGTATATAGAAGGCCTAATCCTTTTTATCGCCGTAGTAGTCCTCGACGGAAGGCTAATAGGGCGAGGTAACGTTATACTCCGCGTAGATAACGGTTTAGGCGTCGTTATCTCCGTCGTAGGTTACGTTTACGAAGTTACCGTCCTCCTCGAGGTCCTTTACGTCTACTAGCTTAAAGCCCTTAGTACGGTACTTTCGCTTAACGTACGTAGCGTAAACGTAGGTTATTAGCTTATTATTACTCTCGAATATCTTATTATAGTATAGATATCTAGCCTCGACCGCGGTATAGGCGAATATACCGAGTCGGTCTTCCTCCGGCTGGAAAGATAGGTCGAATTACTCGATATCGTCTTCGTATATAAGGCCGTCGTAGTCCTACTCCTAAGTATTATCGTAGGTTTAGTCCTATTAGTCTTACTACTCCTCGTCGTTATAGTATATTCTAGGGTTATTATTATTTATAGCTTTAAGTCCGGTAGGGGGCGCTAGTATAAGGCGTTTATTCTTAGGGATAACGTTCGAGGGGCGTATAGGGCCTTAGTTACGTACTTATATAGGCGTTATAGCGTATAGTATACTTCGGCTAGTACCGGTCTAGGTTTATAGCTATTAAATAGTAGGGGCTGGCGGCGTCTACGTCTACTATTAGAGGGTATAGCTACGGTTAGTCTACGGTTACTAGAAGGTATAGCTCGTATAGCCTTATATATTACTATACCCTTAGTTATTATATCCGGCGTTATTATACCCTTAGTTATTACCGTAGCTTTAACCGCTATTATTATTATAAGACTAACTATTATTATAGTAGCCGTTATAGCTACGGTTATTATAACCTCCTCGGGTATAAGTTTATATAATAGTATTACGGTATAGCTAGAAGTAGTAGGATAGTTACTAATACGTACCTTTACAGCCTCGCTAGCCGTACGTTTACTATTAAGTATAGGCTTAAGTTTAAGTATACCTTTATCTAGCTCTGGCTTATATAACGGGTAGACGGTTACGGATATTCTATATAAACTTATCGAGTATAGTATTATCCTTAGGGTAGTCGAGTTTAGATTAGATATCTATATCGAACGAGTCGAACGCCGCGATTAGTTATCCGCGCTCGTTAAACTCGGCTCCCTTAGTATCTCTTATTATATACTAAACGTATATAAGGATATCCTTAAATTAGTAGATATCCTAAAGGGTAAACTTAACGTATTTAATCTAAGTAAGGGACTCCGATATAGACGGCTTAAATCTCTCGATTAACTTAGAATAGATAACGTTAATACTAGTTATTTCTAGGAGGTATTTATCTACGGTAGATAGGATATAACTATACTATTCTAACGCTAGTCCTTTTAGGTATATAGTCTAGGTATAACGGACCTAGTCCTCGCCGTTAGGGGTAGTAGACGCGATATACTTAAGTCTATCTATAAAGGTAAAGACGTCGACGTAGGTCGAGGTCTTACTATCGTCGATAATATTAGGCGTTTCTACGGTCTTACAGGACGGGTTAAAGTAGCCGATGTCTACGGGCTTAACGGTAGGGCCGTTAGGGTTTTAGTTAGTATTAGGTTAATTGTTACGGGCTATATTAGATACTATAAACGCGGCGGTTATTATATCGATTAGACGTTATTCCGACGCCCCGAAGGGAGCGTCTACTCCCGAGCCGGATATTCTAGTAACGTTACGGCGTTAATAGCGGTCTACTCGTACGTCTTAGGGGTTATAGGTAGTATCGTATCGGTCTTAACGTCTAGTAGGAAGTATAGTTCCGGTAAACGCTACGAATAGATTAAGGGGGGAGTTAATAAATAGGCTAGACAGGGAGCTTATCGATAATAACTCGTTATCTAAGGGAGGTAGTCTTTTCGGACGAGGAGGCTTAAGATAACCCGGGTTACTACCGAACTAACTCTAACTAAGGTTAATAAGGGGTCGACGTTATTCGATACCGAGATCTAGGCGTTTACCTATAATAGTCGACGACTATTAGTAAGGGGTTACAGTAGACGATTACTAATAAGGGGTTAGTTCGGCGTTAGCGGGCTAGTTAGGGGTTAGTTTAGCGTTAGACTACTATCTAGGGTCTTCTTTAAGGGATATATTAACGAGGGTCTGTACTCTTAACTATCCTAAGGAAGGTAGGGGGCCTTCGAATTCGTCGATAGTATTAATTACCTACTTTCTCTAAGCTCCGAGTATTAACCTAAACGATCTACTATTACTTAACTAGGTAGAAGGATATCGTTCCTCGTTAGGTTTTACGTCTCTATATAGGGCTTCGACATAATAGAGGATATTAACGTATTCCAGGTCGCCCTTTTGGATTAGGTCTAGATAGTCTTCGTTAAAGCGTTAAAACTAACGGGTACATAGAGCCTTATTATATATATTATTTACTATATAGAGAGGTAAGATAAGGTAAGGTCCGTACGATATAACGTTGGTCGGATCGGTCCTCTACGTTAGGGATCCTTTAGCCGCTTAACGTAACGTTAGTTAAGATAGATAGAGGTACTGTAGTGGGGGCTGTAGCCTTCGTCGAATCAACGAGTGCCGTTGATAAGTACGCGGTTTAGGATTCGCGGGAGACGTACCACTTTGTGACACAGATTATAAGGAACTGGCTGTAAAGAGTGTATGTGTTGGATTCACTGGATGATGATGCCAGACGTAAGGATCTGTGTGCATCCTTGCGTATCTATGGATATCTATCTAGTGGTCTGTGCGCATCTGCACGTGACACATTTTGTACCCGCCCCACAGTCCCATCAAGCGATGTCAACTGCTTACCCCCCGCGCTAAGTCCGCCAAGATAATAAATCGGGCAGAAAAACAGCTACTGTAGCTTCAGGGGGTCCAGGCGCTAGGATCACTAAAGAGTGTCGCTATCGGGCTTTTATTGGCGGCCGCCCCCCCAAAATTACAGCGCCCCTTGGACTTTGGGCTGCCAGGGCGGTTAGCGAAGACTTCTTGCTGGGGTGGAGAGAAGTACCAGACTAGCGAGCTTGGCGAGGGCGAGAGGTGCAATTGGCTGCTGACCCCGGGAGGTACAAAATGGGTGTTATTCAAGGCCAAAGGGATGCCCCCCAGACCCCTGGAACCGAGCACCCGAGCATCCTGGCGTGCCAAGGCCGATGGGCCCGTGCATCCCGGCCGGGTAACGGGCTGGGGCCGGACCCACTCGCCCACCTCGCGCAACAATCCTGGAATGCGCCGGCAGCAGCGCACGGGGCCTCTTTTCCTCGGAAACATCAATCTCCAGCTCCCCCCATTGCCCAACCATCCACCATCCATGCTCGTCGTCACCGGCAGCTGCGACAACCATCACGATTGACGAGACCGGCGACCACCCCGGCGGCGTGCACTACTTTTTTTCCAATCACGGTCTGCAAACCCGGCCCCTCGGACCTCGCACCTTTACGTAACGGTCCGATCTCATCACCGGTTCCCTCGACGCCTTTTTTTTCTCTGTAAACCTTGCAGGATCACCCATCTGCAAGACGTCGGCACTCGGACAAGACGAGCCTAGCTCCCCCCCCCGCCCCCAAAACAAACAATGCCCCCCCCCCTCCGCCACCTCCACCTCCCCTCCCGCTCCCCCACCCTCTTCCCCCCCTACCGCCTCGCCTCCCGCCTCCAAAACCACCTCCGCCGCCTCCAGCTCGACTTCAAAGACTCCCCGTCCACCTCGCCCCCGCCGCCCCCGGCCCTCCTCACCTTCACCCCTCCCCCGACCTACACCCTCGGCCGCCGCCAGCACCCCTCGGACCTAAACATCAACATCCCGCGCCTCCTCGCCCCCCTCTCCCTCCCCTCCGGCATCCCCCTCCCCCCCGTCTCCGTCCTCGCCGCCCCCCGCGGCGGCCTCGCCACGTACCACGGCCCCGGGCAGATCGTGCTCTGGCCGGTGGTGGACCTGCGGTCGCCGGTGCACTTGCACTTTACCGTGCGGTGCTGGGCGCGGGCGCTCGAGGACACGTCGGTCGCGGTGCTGCGGGGGCTGGGGGTCGAGGGGCTGGTGGTGGAGGGGGAGAACCCCGGGGTGTGGGTTCGTGACGACGCGCGGGGCGGCGGCGGGATGAGGAAGATTGCGGCGCTGGGGGTGCACTTGCGGAGGCATGTGAGCGGGCTGGGGATGGCGGTGAATGTGGATATGCCTGGGACGGAGGAGGAGGAGGGGGGGGTTGGGGAGGAGGGGAATCCGTGGAGGAGGTTTGTGGCGTGTGGAGTGGAGGGGAGGGGGGTGACGAGCGTGAGGGGGGAGGGGGGGAGGGTGGTGCCGGGGGAGGTGGTGGCGAGGCGGTGGGCGGGGGAGCTGGCGGGGAGGATTGGGGTCGAGGGGGTGGAGGCGGTGGGGAGGGAGGAGGTGGTGGGGGTGCTGGAGGGGGTGTTGGAGGGGGACGGGGGGGAGGAGGGACCGGTGGGGGAGGAGGAGAGGGGGTATGTTGCTGCGTTGAGGGCTGGGGAGGTATGATGGCTCCGGAGGCGGTGTTGGCACTTGATAGACAATAGACGTAGAATAATACTATAGACCCAACTAAACCTCAACGGCACACACACATCCCCTCCTCTCTCTCCCAAGACCCAAACCATCGGGACCCCCCCTCTCCTCACCGACCCAGCAACCCAGCAGACCGACGAGCCGACATGACAGGGGGGTACCGTACCCCAACCCAAGCCCCCGTCCCCGTCACCAGAACCCTTCTTCGTGCGTGTGCCTCGAGCGTCGTCTGCGCGTGATGAGAGCGCCTCCGTCGCCCGAGCGGTCGAGATATCTGCGCGCGCTAGCTCCTCCAGGGCTGCTCACCTTGATGGTTACACAACGCCTGTCGGTGTGCGGAGGCGGTGTTGCCTGCCCGAGTCCATGCCAATCGACTTGGGGTGCGGGATTAAGTCTCTGCGCGTTATGGCCGCCTATGGTCTGGCCAGGGTGAGGCAAAAGAGACGAGATGGTTGTGGGATGTGACTGGGTCGAGGTCTACCGGGGGGGGGGGGGGGTCGAATCAGCTGGGTGGAAGAAAGTTCGGTGTCGACCTCAAGGAAGGAACTGGAAGCAGGTCTATACCTGCCCGTTCGATTCCGATGAACTGCGTTCTGGAAACTAGGTAGGTACAGATATCGGGATATCCAAGATCGGTACTGGTAGTTGGATGCTTCATTGACCACCATCTCATCACAGGAGACACTTCGAAACTCTTCGTGTGATCCATTTCCCTGCAAGCAACCACGACACCAACAACATCAACTCCAACCACGAGTCCAAAACATAACGCAATCCATTCCCTAGCAAACCCACATTTCACCAACACATCCCATCCCTCATTTTGACTCACACTCCCCCTCCTCCCCCTGATTCCTGATTCCCAAAAACCCAACCCTCCGAGTCTGTACCCCCCCAATGTCTCACCCCCTCCACCCTCGGTCCGCTCATCCGACAGACCAGTCTCAGCCTTCCAGCCCCCGTTTTTTTATTCTTCAGCCCAAAACGCCGCTCGCAGAGTGCAGACATAACAAAAGGAGGGGGTGAAGACGGGGGTTGCCGTTCCGATGTTCCGGACGCTGGGAGACACGACGACGACGACGACGCGCTAATGGTAAAATCGCCCCCTTTCGTTTTCCACTACATACAGAAACCGTTGCTAGTACTCAAAAACACCCCTGTCCTAAACAATGCGCCACTTTGCAACCGAAAATCAACGACGTATTGAAAGTAACCCCAGACAAGAAAATAAAATGCCCTCCACCGCACCCGGGTAGCCGCCCGATACCGAGAACAAGAGTACAAACCTTTTCCTGTAGTGTACGGTGCCGTGCCGTCGGGTTTGTTGCCTGGGTTGGTGAGACTGAGTTTTGGTTGATGGGGGAATCATGTGTTTGGGATTTTGGTATTGGTATTAATATTGATTCCAGATTTTTGCACTCCCCTTCCATGCTGCTGCTGCTGCTGGTTGACAGACCTCTCCGTTTTGGACTGGGACCCTTTTTGTTGGTGAATAGCCTGCTTCGCAAGCCTCGACCTTCTCCTCCGTTCCAGCAACGCCCTCCTTGGCCCCTGCCACCCCTCACACACTCCCCCTCTTGCGGCTGCCCCCCCGTAGTGGAAGATCGTACTCGTCTGCCTCGGGTTTGTACTCTTCCGGCTGGAAGTTGGGGTTGTTGTAGTGCGCCACGTTAAAGTGCGAATTCTTAAACGTCGACGTCTGGAACGTCGGCTCCTTCCACGTGTTGTTGCCGACGTACTCGGGCAGCTGGCAGTACTCGCTGAATCGCAGCGGGTGGTTGGTCTGCGCAGGCGGCGTCGGCGTGGCCACCGAAATGGGCGCTTGTGGCACCTGTCGAATCGGGTCGGCGAAGCCTGTGGGCATCCACGGCGACGCGGGACTTGGGCTGTAGGGAGAGATGGGAGAGCAGGTCCCGAGGTTGAGACCCGTATTGAGACCCGGCGGTGAGTCGAAGCCGGGGATGAGGGCGAGGGGGTTAGTGTGCAAGTCGGCGCCGCCGTAGTGGAGAGCCGTTGGTGTGTTGTTGATTTCGTAGGCCTGGGAAAATCCCACGCGGTGAACCTGCAGGTCGACGGGCTGCTGCATGTCCAGCGCCGAGGGCGGTGATGCAGACTGGAGGTTCGGGTTGGCGGGGTAGAGGATGTCGTAATGGTCCGGCCTGTAGAGAAGGTGAATGACGGGGCCCAGCTCCGATGCATGCTGGACGTTGGCCTCCTCGGGGAAGCGGTAGGTGTTGACCTGGGAGCCGGGGCTGCGGTCAAGGTAGGCCACTTCCAGCACAAAGCCAGCCGGTTTCAGCAGGACGTTGACCAGCAGCTGGATGCCCATGTGGTCAATCTCGACGTTGGGGCGCTCGATGACGTCGGAGCTGTACCCGGCGACGCCCGAGTCCATCGTGATGAACGGCAGGTAGGTCTCGGAGTTTCCCTTGAGCCACGAGCTGGCGAGCAGGCGGAGGTGGTACAGGATCGAGTTGGCCATGCCGGCATCGTTGAATGTGTCGAGGAGCTCCGCCAGGGCCTGCTCCCGGTCATCAAAGCGATCCAGGATCCTCTGGAACAGCTCGATCGTCTCGTCGGCCATGTCTTGGAACAAATACATTGACACGGCGCCGACAGTCTCGATGTAGCTGTTCAGGGCCACAACTCGCTGCTTTTCCGCCTCGACCTGGGCCCTGTTACCGCCATTGATCAGAGTCTCGAAGTAGGCGAATCCAATCGCTGTTGACCTGGTGTTAGCAAGACAGACCGACCTTGCAGCATACAGGAACCGACTTACCCCGCCAGCCGCAGTTGCCATCGCCCTGGATCGGACGATAGTGCGAATATTTCTGGGGCAGAGCCTGGCGCACGGATTAGGAACCGGGAGTTGATGGTCGATGCAGCGTGCACTCAAGCGGACCTTGATCCCATCTCTTCGAGAGGACAAGGACTCGGTGCAGACTGCGGAGAGAGAGCGGTACGTACCAGTGTCTTTTGGACGTAAACGGGGTCTGCCTTTGCGTACTCCTCGGTAATGGCCGAGCTCGGCGTCTTGTTGCCAACCAAGGGACCCTGCAGTGGGGAGAACAAAAAGGGGGCGGGTTAGCGACGACAAAAATGATATCAAGCGCGGGCAATGGAAGTTGGGGTGCGTTTGAGGAGAGAAGAAGTGTCCGAGAGAGAGAGAGAGGAGGGGGAGAGCAGAACAGAGAGGGGGAGGGTCGCGGAATTAGGTACCTCGAGGTTCGGCTGGTATTCTCTCGCGGCCGCCTCCTGGGCGGAGAGGTCGTCGTTGATGGGCTCCATCTTGAGGCCGGGCGATGATTGCGACAGCGAGTGTGAGTGTTGTTGTTGTTGGGATCGCTGGGGATAGAGCGAGGAAGCGGGCGACGAGGTGGCAGTGGTGGTGCTGGAGTGGTGGAATTGTTGGTGGTAGGCGCCGCTACCAGGTGCGGGGCCGATAGCCGAGTTGCTGCTGCTGGCGCTGAAGATGGGCGTTGTGTAGATCGCCCCGGCGTTCCCACCCCCTAAACCCCCCAAGCCCAAACCCCCAGGGCCCCCAGCGGCGCCCGCCGCGCTGCCGACACCACCTCCGTATCCGCCCCGTCCGCCGCCCAGTCCCAGCGGCGTTTCTTCAAATGTGTATTCCGGGAGCCCGTGTGCCATTCCACCACCATAGCCCCCGGCCTGGACCTGCAGGTACGCCGTCGGCTCGGGCTGGAACATACCTGACAGCACGACTCCTTCTCTTTCTTGAGCGAGCGACAGCAATCGATCCGATCCGGCAGACGTCGTCGAGTCGAGTTTATTGCACCCTCGACGGCTGACGCATGTGGGCAGAGCAGATCTCGAGATGGGTGCGAGATGCGAGATGCGAGGGAAGAGGGAAGAGGGAAGAGGGAATGACTGTGTGCTCAGTTGTGGGCCAGCACAGACCTAGCAAGGACAGCGACGACGACGGCAACGGCAACGACAGGAGTCAAGATTCCGACCCGGAACCCTCAGTGGCATCGAAGCAGGCCGTTGGTCCGGGGATGGCGTTGAGTCTCGCTCGAGATGGGTCTCCGGCGTTGTTTGTGTGTGTTTGCGTCCGTCCAGGCGTGGGTGTAAGAGAGTATGCGCGAGTCCGTCCTCTGCAATTCCAACCGCTGCGTCTGTTGTCTCCTAGACGTCCGATTTCCCAAGTGGTCAAAGGGCGATGGTGTCGATGATGGGCGATATGCGTGTTACCGGCCGCGAACCACACCTTGGCATATACTTCGGTGGCAAGATGACGGTGATGATGATGGTGATGATGATGAGGACGAGGATGGAAGAAGAGGAGAAGAGAATGGGGGCGAGCCAACGACCGACTTCCACGGCAACGCACAACCAGGCGGAGGCTACGACAACCGAAGAGGCATGGGTGGCAGCGGGCGGCAGGAAGAAGGGCAAAGCGGCAGATGGCGAGGAGGAGGATGGGGACGAGGACGGGACAGAGTCAAGCAATAAAGGGGACCCGGACCAGCGAGAGGGAAGAGAGAGAGACGACCAAAGGCCATGGTAGTATTTCCATCATGTCGGGTGGAGCCGTCGGCTGCTCAAGACTGGACAGGCCTGTCCATCCGTCGCAACAGCAGCCCCCCCCCCTCCTCTCCTCTCCAGACAGCAGCAGACGGCGGACGGGGACGGGGACGGCGGACGGCACCACCCCTCCCTCCCCGTCTCAACCACCTTTGAGATTTTTTCAAAATATTGTGTTGCTTTCCCTGCAGCGGCAGCGGTTGCGTTCTGCGGGCTGCTTGGATGGCTGGCTCGCTGGCCCGCCGGCCTGCCCAGGGCCGCCAGACCAGGACAGGACAGGACAGGACAGACAGGACATGGAGGACAGGACTCTGGAGTGGATGGAGCAATGAGCAATGAGCAATGAGCATGGAGGTGCCCATCTTGTGCGCGGCACACACACACACACACACACATACACGCGCACACACACACCACTCACACACAGCTCTCGCCCTCGCGAGCGATGGGACCCCCTCCACGGCGAGAAGACAGAAAAAAATAAACTAATCCCTGGATTCCCTGGGGCAGGAGGACGCACTGGCCCACCGGCTAGGCCAGCAGCGACGGCGACAGCAACATCGGGCTGCACTGGCTTGGCATCCACGCAACCCTCCGCAACCCCATGCCCATGTCCATGCCTGCAAGATGTGATTGCAAGGCTTGCCAGGGTCTCCCCGTCTGCCGTTGACGACGGCGACGCGGGCCCCCGAGGTCTGAGCTCAGTGTCACTTGTCCTCCAAGGTCCCTCCCAGGCCGATCGTCTGTTCCTGGCTTTGCTTTCTTGCCCGGTGGGCCGTGGCCCGTTGCGTTGCGCACACGCGATGGGCCATTTCCCCCCAAACATCTTGTCCCCTGAACCCGGCCGTTTGATGACGGAGCCCGGCCTGTGCTGCTGCGCGACACTTCTCATCCGGAGGAACTGTGAAGACGGGAGCTGTGGGGAGCGGCGCCAGGGGTAGGGAGCCCAGGGGATCCGCCAAGTGGATGGATGGCGGTACTTGTGGAGCACGACCACGACCACCACCTCCTCCGCCGCCATCCCCAACCTTCCACATCTTTGGCTCTGTCCAACAGACAGACAGCCACTGGCTGGTCGAGCCGTGCTGCTGCTGCTGCTGCGGGACGGGGACGGGGACGACGGGGACGATGACGGTGACGGGGATACGGACAGCTCTCTGCTGGTAGGTAGCAAAATACTGTCGCCGTAGGGCAAGCTAGGCATCGGCCCGCCGGGAGTTTTAGCGGCCAGCTGCCTCCTTGGCCGACACTCGCCGCCGTCGTCCCGCCCGCCACGAGCGAGCTCGCCCTCCTCCGCAGGGCGTGCCTCGATAACTGCGGTCCTATCGCGCAACGCTTGGGTTGCTCCGAAGATGCAGCACTGGCGGGTCCTTGCGCCATGATAGGACGCCGCGTCGACGGGGGGCAGAGCAGCGTTGTGGATGTAGGCCCGTAGGTAGGCTCCGGGGTACCTCCGCCTCACCGACTGCGGACCGATCCAGATTCCACGTCGAAGCACGGCAACCCGCGCGCAAAAAGAAAAACACACAGAGAAAAACACACATCCGTTCCTGAGACCCTTCTCCGACTCCATCTTCATCAACCCCTCTGATCGTGTTCGAGACCCGCCCCCATCCTCCCCCAATGGAACATCCCAAACGCTCCCAACGCACCGCGGCAGTAGATCCTCGAGGAGGGGCCCCCGGGACCGATGTCAATCAATGAGTGGCTGGCCGGTGCCACCTTTCCAGGTTTAGGGGGGGGGTGCTCCCGTCCCTTCCCCTCCCCAAGACTTTCGTGGGAAAGGGTACCTTGATATATTTAACACCACACCTCCTTGGTACGACGCGACCTTGGTTTTGCCAACAGTCGTTTCCATACCAACAGCTTGCGGTATCCGGTTCGATATGCGAGCTCACTGCCGATAAATTGAGGAGGGGTACAGGATCGAGATGGGCGGCCCACGGGCAGGACCAGCAAGGTCAAGGTCGTCGGTAATTGCTTTGCGGTGTGGACTGCCCGCCCGCCCTCTGTGTCGAGCAACAAGACAGCATCTCGGCTGGGTGCTCTCGACCCGGTCCAACGAACAACGGGCAGCGCCCCGGCGCAGGTTGCGTTTGTGATGATGGCTGGACACCCGTCATACCCACACGGGCCGGCAACAGTGTGTTTCGCTGATCAACGGCATCTTTCGGAGCAGTGTTTTTGATGCCTCACCATGCTGGCCAGTTCATGCGCACCGCGTGGGCGCCCAGGAACGGCGGCACTTTGGCTGGCGAGACGTGACACGGCACCTCCCTCATCACGTCGCAAGCAACCGCGGCGGGCTTTCTCTTGGTTGGCGATGATAACCGTGTGACTGGCGCGCAGCCAGGTTCCGACGACTGAGAATGACAAAAGGTGGCGGCCCCCTCTCCCGGGTAGTTGGGAGGAAAAGAGCGCGCAGGAAGCCCCCAGACAGGCAGGCGGATTGGATTTTCTGTGTCCGAATATCGGATTCGTCGTGTACGACCCCAACGACACCGGCGGTTGGTTCCGTAACCACCCCGCGACCTGTCATTTCTGAGGAGGCATGGATAGGGGATCAAACCACCACAACTGTAGGACAGCCGATCTACCCTCGCTTTGCAACTGTCTCGATCGGACACATGGCCTTCTCAACGATTACGCAGGACCCCACGCCCCTTGGGTCGTGGCAGACTCGAGCTACGGAGGCAGAGTCTCGTCAGCGCTGGCGCCGAGCGGCGGTTTGCCGCGAGGGCAGAAGGCAGAAGGCAGAGGGCATTGCGCTGCCAAGGTCATGTTCCGGCAGGGTGGCCATGCGACTGCTGATCGGTCAGGGAAACGTGGTGGGCGAGGAAAAATCTGACGACGTTCGAAAGAAGCATGGAGGATCGAGCAGCATCGCGCAACCCGGTCCCCCGAAACCTTGATTGGACCGACTGCCGTTGGACGTCGAGATGAGGCCGCTGCGGGTGCGGGGGTGCTTGGACCTGGACTATCAGGGCAAAGCTAGCCGAGCCAGGCACGTCGCTCGTGAATCGTGGTGGTGGTCTCTTCTCTCTCTCTTTTCCGCCGTGGGGTTTCGTGTTGTTGGTCTTGTTGACACGAAAACGCCGTCCTGTGGGCGGGAATGACGGGATCCGCGCAGCACTCGTCCCACTCTCTGGTAGATGAGACGCATGGCTCGGCGGGACGGGGGCGGAGGGCCAGGTTTGAATGATCGGCCGCCGGTGAGAGATTCCCGTCGAGCTCCATTCTCACTGCGACAACGGCTTCGAGATGAAGGCAGGCCGATACGCCGTCTCCGTCCGCTGGCTGGCTCCGCTTCAGACTCCAATCGTATTGTATTTATGGCCCCTTTCTTCAACTCCGGCGGGCGGCCTAGGCTGGGCTCGGTTGCTGCGTTGCGTTGCGTTGCAATACTATGTACGTTGACGGAGGCTTGTCCTGCAGACTCTCCGGACTGGTCCCCGGCATGGTGCATGTTTCGTCTTGACAGCTCGTCTCTGCATTACGTTGCTCGTTGATGGCGGAAAGAGGTGAGTGGGTGCCGGACGAGGCCAATTGATGCATTCAGGTTCTGGCATGCCGAGCTGCTGCAAGCACGGCAGTGGATGTGTGTCTGGACTGAGCTGAAGAGTGTGTTGAGCCAACAATGGTGCATGTGGTATTCTCACTTTTATGAATTGACGAGCAATTCCGCGAGGAGATGTCGAGGACGTTGAGGATATCCTGGGCGAACTGGAAGGAAGTGGATGGAGTATCTCTCGTTGAGTTGTGGGCAACAACCAAAAAAACTCTGTGCCCGTTTGCTCTCTTTCCGTCTCCATGTTTCTCCTCTCAACACCTCAACCACAACAGAACCTACCAAGGGCTCACTCCATCCATGTCTCCGACTACGGCATAGAACAGAAGCCCAGACCCAGGATCCGAGTTGGGAGCAACGCCACAATCTCCTACCCGTCGGCAGCAGCAAAATATGACGAGGTGCCTCGGAACTCGCCAGCCTCGATACACACACATCACCGACAGAATCACAGATGGCAGAATGCAGTGCCATTCCTAGGGACCTAGGGATGCAGACTCTAGGCGCTGTCCTGTCTCTACCCGTCACCGTCTCCACGATTCTTTTCACCGAGCATCATGGTCCGTCCCACCGACGTTACCACCAAGACGGCTCAGCTGCATGGACTCGATCGGGCAATATGCTTGACATCACGGCCAGACATTCACTGCAGCCGCCCGCCGGTGCTCCCCATGATGGATAACAACACGGTGACCGGGGGCGTGCCCCCCTCTGCCCATCTCCCGACGTCACCCAGAGATGAAACCCAACTTCACATCTTGAGAACTGACCGCACCACCACCACCACCGCTCCAGTCGGACATGCCCAAGGCGGTCCTCACCTCCGGCGGCCCCGATCCACGGCCACACGGCTCGCACACGGAGCCTGCCTCGACACGGAGCATCCTTACAGGCCCAGAGACTGCCTCGCTGCATCGTCTCCCAGCCTGCCTGGCCTCTCCCGCTGCGGCCACGCACTCACCCCCGCGCAGACCGAGGCCAGGCATTGGCCCGAGTAAGGCAGGAGACGCATCCGGGCCGGCGCCGTCAGGGATCAGTCGTCTTCGGAGCATTCGTCTTGGAAAACTCCCCCCCTCGACTGCGTCTCCCGCCCGTGACTTGCTGGTGCGCGCGCCTTGCCGGTTGCGATCGATCCAAGAGCAGCAAGATGACCGGTAGAGACCACTGATCCATCATCCACGGACCACCACACACACACACGCTTCAGTGATGGATGACATGCCCTCTGGTTGGCACCGGGGCAGCATGGATGACGAGCCACAAACCGACCTGCCTGGTAGCTCCCCGTCAACCTCGCCCATCCGCCCTGCGAGTTTCCGCCCAGTGTCACCCCTCCCAGTGGCCCCTTGTTCCCTACGCTTCCTGCATCTCCCGTCCCCCTCGCTGCCACCGCCGCGGACCAGATCAAGAAGTTGATCGTCCGTTCATCTGTCGTGCAGACAACCCAGCAGTAGCAGAGGAGCCAGCTGCTGCTCACTGAGAACTTGCACCACCGAGACGAACAAGGGAATCAAGACAGACAGCCTCCCTCCCCCCCCCCGCCATCTCGCGTCGCGACGCCCGACGGCATGCAGAATCTGCGCCGCCCCGCTTGGGATCTAGATCCCCTCCTCCACTGTGGGCGGCGGCGGGTGCTCTCCTCAAGATGCAGACGCACCTCCAGGCACACACGCACACCTCTTTGGGCCAAGGCTTTTGTCAACAAGGCACACACAACACGGCTGGGGGGAATTTGCTAGCTCACTCCGTGATGGCGCCCCCCCCCTGCCCCCCTAACCACTACCTACCGACACAGGTGACAAGCTCCAGCTGTTGTGCGAGTAGGCACAGAGGTAGGTACGGATATATGGCCTCTTCCCAGGCATCACCGTAGAACGACGTTGAGCCACCAAAACATATACACAACCGCCAGCAGCAGCAGCAGCTGCTGCACGGATCTGAAACAGACCGCTACCTACTTGCTGACTGACTAGGTAGCGGCCTGGATAGCTAGCTAGTAGCAAGCTAAACCTGCGGCCTTCCTGGGAGAGACATGGCTTCGTGGAACGCTGAGATCTCGGGCAGCTGCCATTGACCACCCGCCCGCCTACCTGCCTCCTTGCCGCCCGTGTCGACCATCAAGGTTCCCGAGCGCGGGGGCAGCGATTGGGGGGGGGGGGAGGGTTGATGTTTGGGTTGTGTGTTTGGTGGCGGTCGGGATGGTGGGTTTGGACACCTGCGAATAGCTCCAACAACCACCTGGTGAAGGAGGTGCTTTGCAAGCCCCGTAATATCATTGCTTTCTCATTGTATGAATCATCATCATGATGCCTAGGCTATGTGCCCACCGCTTCTGCCTCTAGTGGCGTGGGTATGCCTGTTTTCCCATGCTCCTGTGGCCGCAATGCCACTCATCGCGCGCTCCAACCATGCTACAGCTCCAACCATGCCAAACTGGATATCTCGCCATTTCCCTCTCGCCATCCCGCACAAGGCGGCGTGGACATCATGTTGCCCCATGAGAGTATCCCCCACCCCCCCGAGTCCTCCGGACGGTAGTTCTCGTGCCAAACGAGACTCCCACTAATCGATTTTCGACTTCTTGGCAGACTAAGCCATCATCTTGTTCCTGCGTCGAAGCTGTTTAAAGTTGGCACGGTGCTCCTGAAACGAACCGTCCCCGAACCCCCCGAGCACCTCGCCGTCCACCGCATGCTGCCCCGCGTGTGCCATCTGCCCGATGCGGAGGCCCTCCGCCTCCCTGAAGGTGGCCGTGTAGAGCTCGATGACGGCCTTGGAGAGGTTTTGGATGGCCTTGGTGCGGGCGCTGTCGCCATGTGACTCGATCACCAGCGTCCGCTTGTCCTCGTCAATCAGCCCGCGCACATCCCCGTTAACGATCAGATGGCTGACGATATCCTGGACTTCAGCGTAGCCAATCCGGAGGGTGCGGGCGATCCAGTCCATGTTCATGCGCGTGTAGGGGGCGATGAGCCTGACGACGGCCTTGGTCCGCATGTTGCGCGTCACCTCGTCAATGTTCTCGGCGATGAACGGGTCGGCGAGGAGATCTTGGTTCTTTTGGATGACGCTCTCGTACTTGGTGATGTCGTCGCGCTGGTAGGCATCGACGAGGTCTGTCATGGCGGCGATGCGCGGGTCGTTTCGGTAGGGCTTGGTCTCCTGGCTGTCGAATGGGTTGATGTCCGACTTCATCAGCATCGTCGTGAGCAACAGATATTTGAGCACTTGGATTCGGCGGAGGTCGCCGGCTTCGTCGTAGTTCCGGAAGGACTCGAAGAAGTCGCTCTGGGCTTCCTTCCAGTTCTCCTCGCTCATGTGCATCTTGCCGCCGCATTCGCGGATGATGCCCTGGATTTTGGGATGGGGTACGGCCGAGCGCACCTTCAGCGCTTTGCGGTAGAGGGATTTGAGCTGGTTGTTGTTTCGCGTCTCCGAGTACATTTGAATCTCGAGAGCGTAGATCTCGAGCGAGTAGGTGCCCTTGCTCGGGTCATCACTACCGTCCTCCTTCTGACAGGCCCGGTGGAGCTCCCTAAGCTTGCGGGCCACGGCGTGGTAGTGCTTTCGATCGAGGAGCAGGCGCGCCAGCTTGATGTTGGTCTTGAGCCAGAGTCGCTCATTGTTGGTGCTCTGGAAGCACTCGAGGGTGAGGGAGTAGAATTCTTCGATGCACCGGACGGCGGTGGGGTCGTCGGAGCCCTTCTCGATGAAGTTGAGCATGTTATCTATCGACTTTTCCGAGTAGTTTCTTGTGACGGCAGACTTGACGTAGGTGAGCAGCTCCTTGTAGTGTTCTAGCGCCTGGGGTCCCGTCAGTCAGCTTGCGCGCGCCTCTCCTCGTTGCGACGGGCTCGCGACCAACCTTGTCGTAGAGCTTCAGCTTGAACTCCAGCTTGATAGCTTGCTTGATGCCCTTGAACCCCCATTCTCCCTTCTCTGATTCGAGTGCGGGAATGGCCAGGAACTCGTCGATAGCATCCTTTGGGTCGCTCGCCTTGGTCTGCTTGGCGTTGTAGTACTTGTTTTCGATGTCGACATCGCCGCTCTCGTCGTCCTCCTCCTCTTCGTACTCGAAGTCGTACTCCTCGTCAGAGGCCTGCATAAAGTCGTCGTCCGACATGGTTGTTGGATTTTTGCGCTCGGGGTTGGGTAGGGTTTCTGGGAGTGGCAGGTGTGATTTGTACGGAGAAACGGTCGCGGTGGGGGGTCGTGAGAAGTGATGGTGTTGATTGAGAGAATGGTGCTTGTGAGCAGCTCCAGGTCCAGGTCGCGGTAAGGCTGAGGGAAGGTGGGATTGGTGGAGACAATGAATGTGGGGTACAAGCTTATCTATTGGCTGAACAATGCCAAGCCTGAAAGATGTGGAAGCAATTCAGATCACTGATATGCATCTAACCGGGATTAATCTTTCTACCAGGTAGGTATCCACCGCATCTGAATTTCAGGCAAGCCTCGCGAGTCGCCACTGCATCATTGTCGCGCCCAGTCACACTCGCGACGGGACTTTCAACAAAACACAACCAAACGACCAACAACCCGCCCCCCCCCGGAACCACAAAGATATTCAACTCCTCGCCCGGCTTCCTCCAACCCATCGTTGTCATCAAACCACCACCCCCAGCCTAACCGTCGCGCGGCGACACCACCGCCAAGATGGGTTCCGGCGATCTGAACATGAAGAAGAGTTGGCATCCCCAGCGATCGGGGAATGTCGCCGCCACTCAAAAAGCCGAAGCCGACGCCATCGCCGAGCGCAAAAAGCTGCAGTTGCGACTCCAGGAAATCGAGGAGGAGCGTCGCAAGGAGGAGATACAAAAGGCGCTGGAGGCCGCTGGAGGGAAGCGCAAGATCGACAGGGTCGAGTGGATGTACTCTGGTCCCAACGATGGCCAAACCGGCGACTCTGCCGAGTCCGAGGCCTACCTTCTCGGGAAGCGGCGCATCGACAAGCTCATCCAGGACAACGAGATGAGCAAGCTATCCAAACAGCCAAGCCAGGACAGCGTTGCCGTTCTACCAGCCATCAATAACGCCCGGGACATCGCTTCAAAGATTAGGGAAGACCCCCTTCTGGCGATCAAGAGGCAGGAACAGCAGGCATACGAGGCGATGATGAACGATCCCATCAAGAGGAGGCAGCTGTTGGCATCGATGGGGATGGAGGACCCGCAGAAGGACAAGAAGAAGGAAGAGAGGCGCGAGAGGCACCGGCATCATCATCGTTCACATCGGAGCCACAGGAGCGACAGAGACGACGACAGACATTCGCGCCGGCCCCGGTCGGACTCGAGGGAAAGGTCGCGTAGCCCGCGGAGTGACCGATCGAGGGACAGGAGGAGACATCGCTCCAGGTCCCCACGGGGGGACAGGCCAAAGAGTCCCCGCAGGCACAGATCGAGAAGCGTCAAGAGAGAGCGATCCCGCAGCCCCGGGAGGCACAGGGACGGGGATGAGCACAAGAGACGAAGAAGGGACTCGCCCGACGCGGGACGACACAGGCCCGGTTCCGACGGCGAGGAGAGACGCAACCCACATCCACCACGGGAGGATGCTCGACCAGAGCGCCGAGGCAGTGTGACCAAAAAGGAGTCGCGTTCGCCATCCCCCGCTCCTCGGAGGAGAGAGCGGTCGTTGGAACGGGAGGGCCCCCCACGAAACTCGTTTGACCAGCGTAACGGCAACCGAGGAGGCGGTTCCTACCCACCGCGCAGGGATTACGACAACAGCAGACCACGACACAATGGCGGCGGCCCGACCGGCCCGAACTCGGGTCCTGATATGGCGGAACAGGAACGAGCCCGCAAGCTCGCCGCTATGCAGGAGGCAGCAACGGACCTGGACCAAGACCGTGCGCGCCGGTTGGCTGCTATCGAGGCGGCTGAAAAAGCGCAGCGGGAGGCCGACGACCAGATTCGCCAACGCAACAAGAAGTTCGGAGGCGATGCAGGATTCACAAACTCGCTGCATAGCAGAGCCGCTGACATGAAGGTGGCGGACCGGATGCGCACCCGATAGACGACGGAAGGAGACAAATGCGACAACGGACGAGACGACTTGGTAGATGCGACATAATTCCGGGGCTGTGAGGATGAGGGGCCAGAGACTAGGTGCCACCATGAGCATCTGTCGACGGAGGCAGTTGGGGGTCTGCATGAAGCAGCAAAGGACAAATATGACATCGTGGGATGACGGAAGCTGGGAAAGCGTTGCATTATTTTTGTGCCGGGGCAATGGGTCGAGATCAAGCCGGCGATCTTGCATGCGGGACGGGACCAGAGGCGTGAATGTCTGGTTTGGGGACTCGGGGAGTGGTTGATGGCTGGCAAGATCTTCCGGGAGATCAGCCTATTGGGCGGCGGGGCGGCGCCGAAAACTTTGTTAGGACAGACACTTAGTCCATGCGGCGATCGATGGCCATCTGGGATGGCGACTGTTGATATGTATCCGTAGGTTATTTGAAGACAGTGTTTTTGGTCTCTGTTTGGAGGGTGGTGGTGAGCTACCCCAATACTCCGCGCCTACGTGTCGAGATACAACTGTCGACTGAAGATGTACGAAGTATCTCTGATGATGGCTGCATCTTGCCCTGGGTGGCTGTGTGTGGCGACGACTGCCCGCTGCCCCCGAGTCACTACTTATTGCCGTGTAGTGTCCTTGGAGCTTGTGGGTTACACCTCGGTGCGAGCGGCCCGACTTCAAGGTTGGAGCTGCTTGTCAAAGGGGCTCCAAGACGGGAACTATTGGATGTCTGCATCGCTGGGCGTGACAGGAGTCGTGACACCTACGACGCCCCTTTTTCGAGTTGATCAAGACGAGGCGAGGTAAGATGGCAGTGTCCGGAAGACGTCGAAGGAATTTGGGCTTTCGGTTTGACAGAGGCACAGTCTGCAACGGTCGAATGGCGCGATGGTGATGATGGCACAGCCACGCACAAGAAGGGGTGGCGATGTTCACTCCCAAGCCTCGTGGAGCTATGCCGGGAAGGGGAGGTTGAGGTCAAGGAGCGTATGGGACATGTGTGCGTATCTGTCATGGATGGAAAAAAAGAAACTGGACTCGAGAAAGTGCTGTTGCCAGATCAATGCCGATACCTTGGCATTGAGAGGGAATTTTCCACATGTAAAGGCAAAAGGCATTGAATGCCGACGAAATCTTCATATAAATACATTTGAATTTTAGTGGTTCAAGGTCGATGATGGAATGGGGGTGACATGAACGATGTTCACTGAATGTTCCCCATCCAGGGGGCCATGGCCCTCTGCTGGCCCGAGCGGCGCTGTAAGTGTCATGATTGTCAGTTCGGGAGTTTGGTTCCTTGAGTTCGCACCGTGACCAACTGGATCTGCGTGCAAGGAATCGTCGTCTCCCCATTCCATCGACCCCGGTCCCTACGCTACGCTAACTCGTTGGCGGTCGCGCTTCGATTTCATTGACTTCATTTCATCTCCGGTCGCCATCTTTGCCATCGTCTCCTCTCCACTTTGCACCAGTATTCGCTTTCTGCCTTCTTCACACTCTCGTTGCCCATTTTTTGTCTCTTTTTCCATCTCCCCGTCACCTCAAGCGGGCCCCTCATTCCTTCCATCGACCACGCCGAGATCTCGCCGATCAATTACACATTGGAGTCCCGATTGCGAACCAGGCGCTTCCGCTTCTCCATCTCCAGTCCAGCATCGACTCCCCGAGAGCTATCACTGTACCAATCCAACCAGGACTTCCTTCCCAGTAACTCTCAGTCCACGCGTTGCCCGTCGGTAGCAAAGCCGCCTGATCGTCCACTCCTCGCATACCATCGAACCCCAGTACTCGAGATCCCATCCAACGACCGACACAATGCCTTGCGGAATCGGGGGCTCGAAAACGGTGCAGCGCAAGCTCGTCTTGCTGTGGGTTCCCCCTATTGGATGACGACATGTCGCGGGGATTGGATGTGGCTGTTACGACAAGGGACTGACGACGGTGGTTATGTAGGGGCGACGGCGCGTGTGGAAAGACATCGCTGCTCAACGTGTTCACAAGGGGGTAAGTGGATGGAAACATATGCTGGGCCCTGACTCGAGGCCCCGCCGCTAACTGACCCAGCTACTTCCCGACTGTCTACGAGCCTACCGTTTTCGAGAACTACGTCCATGGTTCGTCCACGACATTTCCCCCACCGGGGAACCGAACACACTTCTAACTATCGGCTTTGCAGACATCTTCGTCGACAATGTTCATATCGAGCTGTCTCTGTGGGATACGGCTGGGCAGGAGGAGTTTGACAGGTTAAGGAGTTTGTCGTACGGTACGTTCAGCCTCCCCTCCTCGCTCCCTGGTGGATGTTGGCTCTGGTGCTGACTGGGTGCTGCGCCAGATGACACGGACCTCATCATGCTCTGCTATTCCGTCGACAGCAAAGACTCCCTCGAGAACGTCGAGAGCAAATGGGTCGGCGAGATTGCCGACAACTGCCCGGGTGTCAAGCTCGTCCTGGTGGCGCTCAAGTGTGATCTGCGCGAGATATCCGACGAGGACGACGACGGTGCCAACGAGGAGGGTGCCCCGCGGGAGAAGAAGCCCATGATCAACTACGACCAGGGGCTCGAAGTGGCCCGCCGCATCAACGCCTCCCGGTACCTCGAGTGCTCGGCCATGCGCAATAGGGGAGTCAACGAAGCCTTCACCGAGGCCGCCCGTGTGGCATTATCGGTGAAGAAGGACCGCGAGGAATCCAAGTGCGTCGTCATGTGAGACGGCAGGGCCCGCGCGGGGAGATTTCGATGGGACGAGACGAATCGAGCTTGACGACTGCTTTCCCCCTTGTACCGCTGCCACACGATTATCCACAGGCGTTGGCGTCTTGCGTTTTGGCACTGCTTGCCGGTTTTCGGCTGATTGTATTCCTCTTGTAGTCTTTCCTGGCTTGGCTGTTGGTCCCGGCATCGTCGGTTCGGGGTTCAGCGGCTGACCAGCTTCACTCGTGTATATATTTTTGTTTCAATTTCGACACATACGACCGGGGCAGAGGCAGGGCTCCTCCTCTGATCCGGAGGCAGGGGAGAATTTGGGAGACGGGTTTTGAGTACTACCTAGACGACATCGGATAGGCTCCTACAGGTTGTGTGCGGTGGGTGCGAGGTGGGCAATGGCAGTCCCCTGACCCGAAGGCTCGAGGGTTCGGTTGCTCGTGTTTTAACTCATCATAAATGCTTTTAATTCAAAGGTTGTCCCATACATTGACGGGTTTCATCACAGTGGCGGTTCTAGTGGCAACAGCAATATAACATCCTCAGTTTGTCGCCTGCCTTTCGAATGGGGCCTTCTTGAGTCTTTGGGGATCGGTTCAGTGGTTTGGGTACGCCTTGGGCTCAAAGGGAAGCTCGGATGGAAGTGAGTCTCCCGCCCAGGCAAGGTTCGGCGGATTCACCGGGCCAGACCCAAATGACTGCCCGAGTCCCTAGGTGGTTAATGATGGAAGCAAGCAGCCCCAAAGCGGAGAATATTTATCTGATCAACAGCCCCGGCCACCTGCAATCTTCTTTTCTCTCAACACCACTCTCACCCTACTCGCATCCCTTTAGCCAAGCTTCGCTGCACCTTGTCAAGCAAAACGAACCCAAAAGTCATCATGGCGGAAGTGTGGTACACCATCTTCGACTATCCCAAGGCGGTGAAAGGGAACGTCGTCCTCGCATGGAGAGCCATCCCCATGGGCACCCGGATCCTCACCGAGAAGCCCTTACTGATCATCCCCCCCCTCGCCTTGCCCAGCTCCGAAGCCACCACTCCAGAGGATACCCACAAACACCGCAGGCCAGCGGGAGCAGGCGACGTCAATGATGTGATAACCTCCGCTCCCCACAGGGTCCAAATCGAAAAGCTGATTGCCGACCTCAGCCCGGAGCAGCGCCAGATCCTCAAGACCCTCCCCAAGGGCCGCGGGTCCGACCTGCTGGACCGAGTGCTTTTCAACCACTTACCAGCCGGGCGCGACAACTGCGGCGGCATCTTCCCCGACTCCAGCCGCTTCAACCACTCGTGCAACAACAACGCCGTCCGCGCGTGGAACCCCACCATCGGCGCCTACACCGTCCACGCCGTCACCGACATCGAACCCGGCGAGGAGATCACGCTGTCGTACCTGCCGCGGGGGCACTACCCAAACAGCCGGACGCGGGCGAAGTACCTCAAGAAGTTCCTCGACTTCATCTGCCACTGCTGGCTCTGCACCATGCCCGAGGATGACAGGAACAGGATGGACGGCCTGCTCGACGGCTTTGCGAGGCTGGGCAGGCTCTACCAGGTCGACGACGACAGCACCCTGGACACGGCGGAGAAATCGCGGCGCCGCCTCGCCTTCACCCGCCAAAAGGTGCACCTGCTCGAGGAGATGGGGCTCGCCGACAGCCGCGGCCTCATCCAGCCGCTGACGGCGGCCTTCTGGACCCTCTGCTCCCACGGCGACTTCGCGCGGGCCCACGTGTTCGGCGGGCGCGTCACGACGCTGAACGCCCTGCGCTTCGGCGCCGACCACCCCGAGACGGCCAAGGCGCAGCGCCAGTGGGACAACACGGCCAAGCACCACGAGTTCGGGCAGCTGTCGATGGCCTGGAAGACGAGCCTGGCCGACATCCCCCACGACCAAGAGGGCCCCGAGTACGAGGACTGGCTCTGGCGGCAGAACATGGCGGGGGCCGCTGAGGAGCTCGTGTCGCTCAAGAACAACCGCGCCTTCTTCCCGCCGTACTCGAACCTGCCGAACCAAAGGGACCTCGACCACTCGTACTTCTCCTGGAAGGGCTGCGAGAGGCAGGGGAAGCGCCGCCACTGGTGCTTCCTGGCGGATATCACGGGCAAGAACGCGGCGTATTATGGCAAGGAGAGGGTGGTGCTGGCGAACGACGTCGATGGGGAGGAGGTGTCGCTCGCGGTCGCCTGGGACTTTGAGATGGGCGGAGGGGACGTGTTCAAGACGGTGGCCGTCCTGTATGCCGAGATTGAGTGGCTTCATCCCCAGCTGTGGGGGATTCGCGTCACGGACCCGAGCATGTTCAAGGTACGTGATGCTCGCCGGGCCCCCATCCTGTGTGTGTTTGGATGCTGACGAGGAATGCTCCGCCGTGCTAGACCTTTGATGCGTCTATCGCAGAGTTGGTGGAGGCAACCGAACATGTTACGCAGCGCCCCGTGAGCACGGATGGAGTCAGGAGGTGCGATTGTTGCGACATGAAGGGGGCTTCGCTGCGCTGCGAAGGCTGTCCGTACTTTTGGTACTGCAACGAGGTGAGTTGTCAATATTTGGGTTTCAGGGGCAGTGGTTTAACAACGACAAACAAACAGGCATGCCGAGTCCGAGACGAAGCGGACCACAAGAAACACTGCCGGATTCTCGGGGACACGGATCTACAGGGGTTCATGGCGCTCAACTGGGACGACTGGAAAGAAGATGTCTCGTTCCCGCTGCAGCGGCACGGGAAGATTGAGATTCGAGAGGAGGTTGAGGTTCGGGTGGATGAAAGTCTCAAGAGGAAGCGGGATGGCGATGAAATGCCGTGGGGGTCTTGATCAGGGGCTTTGCGGGGTGTTGACTGTCCAGTGGATCTCCGGGGGGAGATGCCCCGCGGAATTGCAGGGCCGGGGGGCTTATCGGAGGCTTATCGGGGCTGGTCTGGGCCGATAGCTGCCGATCACGCAATTGGGGGAATGGCGTCAACACCGCTAAAAAAGCTTCTCTTTCACCCGATTTTTGTAAGTCGAGAACCGGCGTCGCTGACTGGCCAATTCGTGTCCGACAAAGGGAGGGCGACTGTCGCGGAGATGTTCTCGTCAAGCGTCCCTTGCCCAGTGCCTACATGTTGCCTCCTCTCCGACGCCCGCCCGTTTGAATCCCGTGGGTAGACCGGGGCAAAGGTGGGATTAAAAGAGTGTCCCATCCAGTCGTGAGTCAAATTGGGTATTTCTAGTCTGCGAGCCTATATTTCTCCTTGCCCCGGATCAAAAAAACCTTGATCTTCCTTCCCTCTTCGTCGCCCATATCTCTCAATTCCCATTCCCAACAGGGTTGAGGTGACAGTCAGTCTCCAACCCCAGCAACCAGCTTCTCCAACAAAACAATGGCGTCCTCGTCCCCATCAACATTACCCCCTCCCCCTGCATATCACACCTCCCTCCTCACGGCCCACGACTGTCGAGGCCACATCCACCTCATCCTCGGCTCCAACCCGCTGGCCGCCTCGCGGGCAACACAGTCCCTCGCAGCGGGTGCGAAACCCATCATCATCACCGATGTCCCTGCGGCAGACCTCCACCATGCCGTCGCCGCCCACATCGCCTCGGGCGCCGTGACACACCTCGCCCGTCCCTTTGAGGAAAGCGACCTCTCGACTCTTGGCCGGCCAGAAGTCGACCACGTCGTGGACGCTGTCTTTGTCACCAGCTCGCGCGATCCCATCGCACCCACCGTCTCAGCAACATGCAAACGCCTTCGCATCCCCATCAACGTCGTTGACGCGCCGGCCCTCTGCTCCTTCAGTCTACTCAGTGTCCACGTCGACGGACCATTGCAGATCGGCGTCACCACCAACGGCCGGGGATGCAAGCTCGCCAGCCGGATCCGCCGCGAGGTGGCTGCGGCACTGCCAGAAGGCCTGGGGAGCGCATGTGCAAGGCTCGGAGATGTACGCCGACAGATCATCCAAGAAGACGGCAAGGCAAAGCCCCAACCCTCTATCGCCGAAGGGGCAGAAGACGAAGGCGTCGACGACTCGGTCGACCAGACAGCGACGTTCAACAAGCTCGTCATCGAAGCCGACGCCGACGCCGCCAAAACCCGCCGCATCCGCTGGCTCTCCCAAATCTGCGAGTACTGGCCCCTCAAGCGTCTCTCAGCCATCACCGACGCCGACGTCGCCGCCATCCTCAAGTCCTACCCCACCCCCTCCAACCCCCCCAACCCCTCCCTCCCCAGCGGCCGCCCCCCCACCACCACCACAGGCCGCATCATCCTCGCCGGCAGCGGCCCCGGCCACCCCGACCTACTCACCCAAGCCACGCACAAAGCCATCCTGTGCGCGGACCTCATCCTCGCCGACAAGCTCGTCCCCGCCGGCGTGCTGGACCTCATCCCGCGGCGCACGCCCGTCAGCATCGCGCGCAAGTTCCCCGGCAACGCCGACCGCGCGCAGGAGGAGCTGCTGCAGCAGGCGCTCGAGGGCGTGCGGGCCGGGCGCACCGTGCTGCGGCTCAAGCAGGGCGACCCGTTCGTGTACGGGCGCGGCGGCGAGGAGGTCGCCTTCTTCCGCGCGCACGGGCTCGGCGACCGCGTCGTCGTGCTGCCGGGCATCACGAGCAGCCTCAGCGCGCCGCTGTTTGCGGGGATCCCGCCCACGCAGAGGGACGTGGCGGATCAGGTGCTCGTGTGCACGGGCACGGGGAAGAAGGGGAGGCCGCCGGTGCCGCCGGAGTTTGTGGGGAGTCGGACGGTGGTGTTTTTGATGGCGCTGCATCGGATAAGGGGGCTGGTGGAGGAGTTGACGACGAGGGTGGAGGAGAGTGGGGAGTGGGAGAGTGATAGGCCGACGGGGGAGGCAAGGGGGGAGAGGGTGTTGTGGCCGCTGGATACGCCGTGCGCTGTGGTTGAGAGGGCGAGTTGTCCGGATCAGAGGGTCATCAGGACGACGCTGAGGTATGTGGCCGAGGCGATTGAGCAGGAGGGGAGCAGGCCGCCGGGGCTGTTGGTTGTGGGGAGG
Source organism: Podospora conica (assembly GCA_030685255.1). NCBI lineage: Eukaryota > Fungi > Ascomycota > Sordariomycetes > Sordariales > Podosporaceae > Podospora > Podospora conica. Next base: position 473,677 of record MU839429.1, on the reverse strand, counting down.
GCGTGCGAGGCGTTGTTTACACCGGAGGAGGGGAAGACGTGGGCGGTGGAGGACGGGTTCAAGGGGCTGGATCTGGACTTGGGGGTTGAGTTGGAGCTCGGGGAGGGGGAGGGTGTTGTTGCCGAGGGGGCGAAGGATGAGGCTGTCACTGCTTCATGAGATGTGGTACATGTAGGTATGCATCTCTCAATATCCCGGCTGGTTTCTAGCAAACTGCTTTCGATGTCTACGACGTGGTGCGAGTGGTCTCTTGACTAGCCATCCTGCCGACTACTGATGTCAACATGTCTTGCTTCTGTCATGTTCTTGTACACGTCATGAGAGAGAAACCCCTGGGCACCTTCCGACGCAGCTGTTCTCCGGTTCAAACAGGCACTGGGGGTTTGTTCCATCTCGAGGTTCATGGCAAGTGCAAAGTTGTCTCCTCTTCACACCTGACGAGTAAACATTGGAAGGAACGACGGCAAAGTACACTTTATTTTCACCCATCCGCTCTTTCCACACTCTTTCCAACATCTCTTCCCACTCAACAGACCCATCCATCCTTCTCATGACAAACAACAACGCCACTCGAACCCTTCACTTCCACCTTCATCATCGTGTGTTCACCACCAACCCAACGCATCCAGTCAACACGAAGAACCCACAACCCTTCATCTCAACCCCCAAACCCTCCGCCATGTCCTCAAGATTCTTCAACTGGGCCCGAGGTACCCCCTCCCCTCCCCCCCCATCCAACCCAACTAACCCCCCCGCCCCAGACGAACCCCCCACCCACCCCCTCACCCCCTTCCAACTCTCCCGCCTCGTCGACGCCGCCATCCAGCGCCTCACCTCCGAAGGCGCCCTCCCCCGCCCCGGCGCCTTCACCCTCGCCGACCTGTACAACACCTACGACGACCTCCGCGACTGCGAGGTCAGCGTGCTCCTCGGCCTGCCGGCCGACTGCGCCGAGGCGACGTTCCACGCGCGCATCGCGGCCGAGTGCCGACGGCGGTGCGAGCGGCTCCAGGCGGACATGGACCGGGTGCGGGCGCAGCGGGAGGAGATGGGACGGACGGGGGCGAGGCAGGTGGGGGAGGCGAGGAGGGTGATGGCTGAGGTGATTAGGGGGGAGGCGGAGGAGAGGGCGAGGTGGGAGGCGAGGGAGGAGGCGGAGGAGGAGGCGGGGAGGGCGGGGACGGGGGTGAGGGCCGCTGCTGGGGGTGGGGCGGGGGGGAGTGTGTGGCAGGCAATTCTTAGGGAGAGGGAGGCGGAGGAGGAGCGGGAGCAGCGGAGGGAGGACTCGGAGGTGGTGTTGGAGGGGGTGTTTGTGAGAGAGGTGGTGGATGAGGAGCGGGATGCGAGAGCGGCGGCGGATCTGATGCGGTTTAGTATGAGGATGGATGCGCTGTTGCGGTTGGCGGATCAGAGGCAGGCGATGCGTGACCAGCGAAGGGAGTGGCGGTAGATGGAGGTGGGCTTGGGATGAGGGGAGTTTGGCGATGGATTTTGGACGGAGTGTATATGCTAGCATCCGTCTTGACTGGCAGCAAAACACTCGGATGCCCGTGAGACTAAGCATGAAAAGAACAACCTTGCTCCCCCAAGAGATCCTGTGGAAAAAGAAACTCCAAAAAGCTCACCCCCAGCCCCTATAGTATGGAGGCTGGGGGCTACGAAAATCCCAGTTGTCTAAGGATTTTGCTCCGCCGGGGGTTGAACTCGCGGCCTGTGTCGGTGGGCTTATAGTTGTTCAAGGGAGGATCGGGGGGTCGGTCCGCACCCCTCCGCTCTATACCACTAGGCCATCGGGCCATGATGATAATCTCGGATTCGGAGGGGCTGGTGATAGGACCTCTGGGATGGGGACCTATATAGTCCTGGCATGGGGAGGTAGGTGCCGCGGGTTGGCATGAGCAACCCGGCGGCGCGGAGCTTCGGTGATGGGTGGTCCATCGGCACCCATCTTGCTGTCATGGCAACGCACTCACGCCCACCTACCTGCCTCCGAGATATCTTCGAAGTCATGATACCCAGAGGGGGGCAACGCTGTACACAAACGGGCACAAGAGAGACAAATGTCAGGTATAACGTGCCATTTTTTATATTTATTCGCTGTTTTCTATCTTTCCCCGAGATGAAGCACTTTCCCTATCCATCGCTGCTCGCAGACGGCATAGCCACTAGCGAAAGTTCCAGTCTACGACCTCGCCAAAGGTCTCCAACGATCCAGTGGTGCCAGAGCAGGACCAAGAGCCACAGGGTCGCCAATCCCTTGTCCGCAGACGGCACCTCCTTAACCTTATGGTTCCCAATTCAGGAACAGGTCCAGGATCTCCTCCCGCTCCCGCTCTACCCTGATCCCCGGCTCTACCTTGACCTCCACCTTGACCCCACGAACAACGTGCTCCCGCTCTACCTTCACTTCCACCTTGACCCCACGAACAACGTGCTCCCGTTCTACCTTGACCTCCACCTTGACCACACAAACAACATGCTCCAGCTCTACCTTGACCTCCATCACCTCCCGAGCAACACCCTCCTGCCGCTCCACCTTGACCGCCATTTCCTAGATACCAGCCCCAGCCCCGGCCCCCTCCCCACCGGCCGCCGCCATCATCATCCCCCTCACCACGTCCTCCAGCCGGCCCATGCCCTCGCCCTCCCACGCCTCGCCCCACGTGCACAGCCGGTCGTCGACCGTCCTCCGGTCGCCGTCCTCGTGCACCACGGTCCCGCGCACGTGCAGCTCCGGGCGGCCGCTGCGCGCCGGGTCGCTGACGACGACGCGCAGGTGGACGCCCGACTCGAGGCGGGCGTCGACGAAGCCGGCGCCGCCCGTGTCGACGCGCCAGCCGCCGGCGGCGTCGAGGGTCGGGAGCAGCGCCGCGTGCAGGTGCCAGGCCAGGGCGCGGGGGATGGCGCTGGCGAGGTACTGGAAGAGGGGGGCGGGGCCGTCGTAGAGGTGGTCGGCCGTGGTGAGGGAGGGGCGGGCGGGGTCGTAGCTGAGCGGGGGGTAGGCGAAGGTGAGGGGGTTGGTGGCGTGGCCGCTGCCGTCGGCGGGCGGGAGGAGGAAGACTTGGGCGCGGGTGCCGAAGCGCGGGTTGGGGTGGAGGCAGACGCGGAGGCGCGCGGCCGGGGTGAGGGTTACGTCGAATTCGGCGCCCGGGGGGTTGAGGAGGGTGGTGGCGAGGGAGTCGGTCGAGGAGCCGGTGATGGGGGGCTCGGTGAGGGTGAAGGAGGCGGGGATGCCGGCGGAGCGGAGGACGCGCGAGATGGACGTGAGGAAGTCGATGCAGCTGCGGACGGTCTGTTCGTGGCGGCGGTAGGCGATGATGGGGAGGAGGAGGTGGTAGGGTGGTGGGGGGGCGGTGGTGGCGCTGGGGACGGCCTGTTCGGAGCGCTTGGTTTCGTTTTGCTTGTGGGCGTGGATGAGGAGGATCTGGATGGTGTTGTTTAGGTGCTCGGCTTCGGCGTCGGCGGGCCGGGACTCGGGGACGGGTGCGTCTGGGTCTAGAGTTACGAGGCCGAAAGACAGCGTTTTTCCATCGTCCTCGTGGTAGTCGACCGAGTCGTTTTTGACGCGGACCTTGTGGGAGTAGAGCGAGCGGCCCTCGCGGTATAGCTCATGCCACAGTTCCTGGGCAAAGACGGTATCGCGGGCTTCCTTGACGTCGTCCTGGGAAGGGCGCGGCAGCCTGGACTGGCCAAGGATCACGTCGCCTCGCTTGATGGTAACTTGAAGGCGCTTGGGCACGCGCGTCATTCTACTGAGTTCCAACTTGACGGTGCCGTCGTCTGCCCTTCGCATCGGGGCAATGCTGTTCGCCTTGAACTGGGGAGCGGCACCAGAAAAGCCAAACCTGACGCCCATGACATGGCGGTCCTCGGGGTGGCGAAACACGTTCCAGCCTCGCTCGCTGGTCTCGCGGACTTGCTCCCAGTACGTCGTCTCGAGGCCACACTCCTTGTCGAGACGTGCGGCCGAGGCCTCGAGGGCGTCGGCGACCTTGTTGGAGGTCTCCAGGCGCATGCCCATGGCGACCACCTTGTTTTCGCGAACGCGGCTCTGCGCGAGGGGGGTGGGGGCCGAGAGGGTGGTGGCGCCGAGGGTGCCGATGCCGACCTCGTTTCGGAGGCCGGCGTTGAGGGTCTCGGAGGCTTGTCTGGGGATCTCCTTGGAAACGAGCAGCGAGATGGAGTCGACCATGCCGGCGGCGGTGCCATGGGCCATGGCAAAGCTCCTGAGTATCTCGTTGCGGGCGTCCTGGATCTCCTTGAGTTCGTCCCGGGGCGGCTCGTCGTCGTCGGGAGCCTGGTCCATGTCGACATCGGCATCGACGTCGACATCGCCATCTTGGCCGTCCTTGTTGTGCTTGGCGGCCTCGATCTGGCGGCGGATGTCGGCCTCATTGAGAGCGCGAAAGCCGCCCGGCTTCCTGTTGACGCGCTGGATGAACTCGGCGATGGTGCGCGGCCCCCGATCTGGCGGCGGCGGGGGCTGGAGCGAGAAAGGCCTGTCCGACGCCATCTCTATCTCTATGTCTGATATCGAATGCTGGTTGAATATTGGGTCCTCGGGATGGCGTTGTCGAGGGAGGCGACAAAGCACCCACCCGATTCCCGAGTTGCTGTTGTGTTGTTCTTTCACGGATGGATTTTTGTGGTCCAAGCATGGAAGAGCGAAGATGAAAACTGAAATGAGTGTCGCGTGCTGTACCTAGCAATGAGCGATGAATGCGTGACCGAAAAAAAGAGTTGAAGCTCCCTCCTGTCACATAGGTACAGGTCGTCAATTCGTCGACGTTGGATTAGAGCTTCGGAAGCTATTTTCAACGTGGGTTCGCATCATTTTCCTTTCATCATTCCGCGCGGCCCTCCGCTCTCATTCTCAGCCCTGCGGCGGTTGTGCCATGGGCCTCCCTGCGACGGAAGAGAAAGGCCAGATTCAGATACATGCACTCGAATTCGTCCATCCTCATACCCAGTATTTGATGTTTTATACCTACCTTTACTGCTTGTTATCCAATTCAATCCCAAAAAAGAGCCCCCATCGCCGCACATCGGGCTGCACCCCCATGACATGACCCCATCCTCAGTGGGATGTTCCTGGCCTGCGTGGGGTCACCACCACGGCCCAAGCAGCGATGTCATGCCGCGAGGCACACTTGTTTACCGAGCCAAAAACCCCTCGTTCTCCAATGAGAATGGCAGAAGGGCCGGCGTGGCAGCGTGGGATGACCGTCGACGGGGGTTCAAACAAACGGGATCGGGAGAGGCAGAGCGACACAAGACATTGTCGTGCGATATCGCACATCATCGCCAGCCTCGCTGTGAGATGCGGCAATATTGCGCCGGCTTGGCCATCCGCCATCATCGGAGAGAACAAGAAGAACCATGAAGTACATGGGCTTGGATGAAGCTGGATTCAAGGACTGAAGGACCCCAAGCATGAGCCAAGCTCGAGGTCAGGACACCCCGCGCTCCCGTTTGCGATAAGATAAGAGCTCAGCTTGCTCTGCCCCTCCCTCCACCCCTGGGAGCCCTGAGAGGAACCACCTAAAGTCGTCAGAGCTCCCAATTCTCGTGCCTGCATCCTTGTACCGGGCCCTTCCCCTCTGCTCTACATCCAGTCCATTTCTACATAGTTCGTCTCCCACCTCCCCTCCTGCCAGCTCTGCCAGGTTTTCTGGCCAGACCATCACCGCTCCCTACTCTCCACTCCCTGCCCTACTCCCTACACTCGCTACTCCAGGTCGGACACCTGGAGCATGCCTATACTGAACCTCAACCTAGACCTTTTATTTCGACGCCCCTACGCCGTCATCTTTGCGCCATTCCACCACCTCTTCCTTTTCCTCCTCCGCTCGACGTCTCTCGGCCTCGTCTTTGGCCGCCCCCAAGCTGCCCTCCCATCCTCCCCCACCCCTACTTCGACCTCGAGTCCCGCGAAAATGGCGTCCAAGAAGAAGATCGCGATCATGACGTCAGGCGGCGACGCGCCCGGCATGAACGCCACGGTCCGAGCCTGTGTTCGCATGGCCATCCACATGGGATGCGATGCCTATTGCGTCTACGAAGGCTACGAGGGTCTGGTCCGTGGAGGGGACCTGATACGCAAGATGGAATGGCACGACGTCCGCGGCTGGCTGTCCGAGGGAGGAACCCTGATTGGCACCGCGAGATGCATGGCCTTTTTCGAGCGCGCCGGCCGTCTGACGGCAGCCAAGAACATGATTCTCCACGGCATCGACGCTCTCATCATCTGCGGCGGTGATGGTTCGCTCACAGGCGCCGACCGCTTCCGTTCCGAGTGGCCGGAGCTGCTGGAGGAGCTGATCTCGACGGGCCAGTTGAAGAAGGACCAGGTCGACCAGTACCGACACCTCAACATCGTGGGCCTCGTCGGATCCATTGACAACGACTTGTCCGGCACCGACGCCACGATTGGCTGCTACTCGGCCCTCGCCAGAATCTGCTACGCCATCGATCTCATCGAGGCCACGGCCTATTCACATTCCCGAGCCTTCGTCGTCGAGGTCATGGGCCGTCACTGCGGCTGGCTGGCGCTGATGGCTGGCGTGGCAACAGGTGCCGATTTCATCTTTATCCCCGAAAAGCCTAGAGAGGACAACTGGAGGGAGGAAATGTGCAGTATTGTCCACGAGGTTTGTTGGCGCACCGCTGTCCGAGTCGAGTGCCGCACAGGCTGACCATTGCTTGTAGCACCGCAAACGCGGAAAGCGAAAGACGATTGTCATCATTGCCGAGGGCGCCTTGGACCGACAAGGAAACAAGATCACGCCAGAGATGGTCAAGGACCTCCTTGCCGACAAGAACGGCTTGGCCCTCGACACCCGAATCACGACGCTCGGCCACGTCCAGCGGGGAGGTACCGCCGTGGCTTACGATCGGATGCTTGCTACCCTTCAGGGCGTGGAGGCCGTCAAGGCCGTTCTCGAGGCCACCCCCGAGACCCCGACATGCTTCATCGCCGTCACAGAGAATAAGATTACCAGAAAGCCCCTCATGGAAGCCGTACAAGATACGAAGGAGGTGGCCAAGGCCATTGAGCGCCAGGACTTTGAGCTCGCCATGTCACTGCGGGACGCTGAGTTCTCGGAACAATACAATTCGTTCATGATGACGACTGCCGTCCAGCTGGACACGGATATTTTGCTGCCAGAGAAGGAGGTATGTACATACCCCAAATCGGTCGTGTGTCATGGTCGCTAACGTGGCTGTGCTGTAGCGGATGAGGATCGGCTTCATCAACGTTGGCGCTCCTGCAGGCGGCATGAACGCCGCCGTTCGTGCTGGTGTAGCCTACTGCTTGTCTCGAGGGCACGAGCCCATGGCGATTCACAATGGCTTTGCAGGTTTCGCGCGGCATCCCCACGACAAGCCCCTCGGGGCGGTTCGACCCTTCAACTGGCTCGAGGTGGACGGATGGGCCAGCAAAGGCGGTTCTGAGATTGGAACGAACCGCGAGCTTCCGGAAGAGTCCGGTATGGAGACAGTGGCCAACCTGATTGAGCAACACAGATTCGACGCCCTGTTCCTTATCGGTGGGTTCGAGGCATTCCACGCCGTCTCGCAGTTGCGGAAAGCACGGGAAGTGTACCCGTCGCTTTGCATTCCCATGGCCCTTTTGCCTGCCACCATCTCCAACAACGTCCCTGGCACCGAATACTCTCTCGGCTCTGATACCTGCCTGAATGAGCTGATGGATTATTGCGACAAGATTAAGCAGTCGGCCTCTGCGACGCGGAGGCGCGTCTTCGTTATCGAGACACAGGGTGGGCGCTCGGGCTACGTCGCCACCCTCGCCGGCCTCGGTGTCGGTGCCGTGGCCGTGTATACGCCGGAGGAGGGTCTCAGCCTGGACATGCTTGCATCCGATGTCCGACACCTGAAGGACGTGTTTGCCAATGACCAGGGGCAAAGCCGGGCCGGTCGCCTGATTTTGATCAACGAGAAGGCGTCCAAGGTGTACAACGCCAAGCTCATCGCCGACATCCTCCGCGACGAGGCACACGGGCGCTTCGAGAGCCGCGAGGGCATCCCAGGGCATATGCAGCAAGGCGGTGTCCCCTCGGCGATGGACCGCTCGCGCGCGGTGCGGCTGGCGATCCGGTGCATCCAGCACCTGGAGAAGTTTGGGCGGGGTGCGCACAACCGGGTCAAGAGGGACGAGATGAGCGCGGGCGTCATTGGCATCAAGGGGGCGAGCATCGTCTTCACGCCGGTCAAGGAGCTCGAGGAGAACGAGACGGACTGGCCCAACCGGCGGCCCAAGGCGGCGTACTGGCTTGGTATGAAGGAGATTGTCGACATTTTGGGCGGCCGTCCGAGGTACGACAAGCCGGAGCCGGATCTGACGGGGTTCAAGGCGAAGGATGTGAAGCGCGGGCTCGCGAGCGTTCCGAAGTAGGTGGCGCCTCGGTGGCTGTCTAGGGCGGGATGGTTGATGGGAACGGCTCGGGAGGAGGGAAGATGCTTATATCCTTGTTGCCTGGAGCATCTTTTTATTCTCTAGGCTCTAGGCGTAAAGATAGGGTTCCTAACTCGTCATTTCTGCACGATCACCAATTCTCTCGTGTATAAAATATCTCTTTTATCAGTTGATTCTCTGTGGTTGGTTGTTCAAGAAGCATTGGTCTGGCTCGGTTCGGCGCCGGGTGTCGTCGGGGCTCGGTTCCTCTGCCGGGCCCCGGCTCCGTCCCCGGTCAGCCCGGGCCGGGCCAGACAGGTAAGGACGGCAAATAACGGCATGCTTGGTTGGTGGACAGCGTCGGAGTCGTGAAGAAAAGGCAACGCAGCCTAACGATACAAAGTAGCAGACACGCCTGGATTTTGTTTCTTGATGTAGAGCCGGGTCTGGTTAAGTCTCTCTTCGAGAGGAAGACGGACAAAGAGATCAAATGTTTTCTTGGCAGGGGGCTATATATGTTTGTTTGTCCAGGGCACGCGTGTCTGCATCGAAGAGTTCAGCTCGTTCGCTTGCTGCTGTCATCGGCGGTGGTGTCACATCGGCAGAAACGAAGCACATGCCAGCAGCGTATTTTTATATCGCTGCCTGGAAGCTTGTCTCTTGGGCTAGGGCGCGCAACAAGCGAGTTGAAATTAAGAAATCCCCTGCATCCATCCATCCATCCATCCACGCGACGCGAGAGGCTAGAGCAGCGAGATCGGACCCCCGTCCCCCGCCCGCCCTCGGTGGCTTGATCGGGCCGTTTTATTTCATCGGTCGTCGTCGTCGGTGGGTTTTTTTGTCTTGCGCCATTCTCGCCCTCGCCCTCGGATCTAATGCCGACGACAATTTCAATGTTAAAGCTGTCAGGGCACGTGCATGTGCGCCTGGTCAGGTCTGGTTTGGAATCATGCGCTCCCGCTGTCATGCCATGCGATGCGGTACAAGTGGTCAACCAGAGACGTGGAAAAGGAGGGAAAGATCGCCGGCGTTCAAGCTTTTGGGGATGACGGGACCCGGATTCGGTAGCTCGTAAGGTTTGTGCTGTTTGCTCACTGTGTAGGTGGGGCCGAAGACAGACGGGAGAGGTCGGGGCTTTTTTTTTCATTTCGGGGTCTTGGTTTCATGTTGGTCGCTAACAAGGCTGCGGCGGGGTGTTGCGGGGAGGATGGTAGGGAGGGTTGGTGATGCTGTTTTTGGATGCTGATTGTGTAAGGCGTGCGGCTGATGACTGATGGTACGTACCGACCGACTCGTGGGTTGGGCGGGAGGGGAGATGAGAGATGATGGGGATGGCACGGATGAGGGTGCCGTGGGTTTCGTTTGCTGTCGGTGCTGAGAGGGAGGATGGAGGGTTTGTTGCAGAATGGTTTCGAGGTTTTTGTTCCCTCTTGAAGGGGACGAGGTCTTTGTTCTTGTTGATGTGGTCGAAGGATGAGTTTGTCAGTCAGTCAGACCCCAAGCCCAAATCTGCCGGTGGGATGATGTGCTGCAGCGGCGTGCCAAGAGGAGCGAATAGGGGGCCCCGTAAAAATGTTTACTTATCGTGGCGGCCATCGCAATCTTCCCCAGGCCTTCGACGTCGGGTGTTTGTCGTGACACCAAAACGCCACGGGCGGCGCGAGTGTGGAGAGGAGGGCTGAAGGTGTCAGGCAGCTGCAATCCAGCTGTTTCGAGCAGATGAAGAGCGCGATTCTCTTGTCGACTCTGTCGACTCTGTCAACTGTCAGAATTGACGATGTGAGGTCCACTGTCAGATCAACGGTCGAGATGGACGTTGGGTGGTACCCATTTCGAGAGACGCAAATCAACCAATGATGGCGGCGCTATATCGCCTAATAGGGCAAGGGGTTCCTGGGCGACCCCGGCTTTTTTCAAATTGGCGGACGGGCACTTGCAGTGACAACTCCACGTCTCACAGCCCGCTGTCCAGCCTTGAATACAGAGCATTGGCAAGCTCGCACAGCGCCCTGTCAGCGGCAATGCAGAGGGTGAGACTGATGACTGCGCATTCCATCGCCCTGCCCCTGGACCGCAGCAGCGCAGAGGGAGCCGGGGCCCTGGACCGAATCACGATGGCGTCTTGGTTCGGCTGTCCCCGCCCCCCCCCGGGTCCCGTCCCCTCCCACGATGGCACACACACACACCTTTCCCTCCCAGGAAGGCGTGTTGAAGACCCTGAAAGCCGAGGGACCGCCCTCCTCGTCGACGAACCAGTCGTCCTCCTCACCAGTCACCACCTACACCTCCACCTCCACCCGACGCTCGTTTTCGTTCTCTTCTTTCTCTCACCACACCCTCCCGGCGGTGCCCGTTGCATCTCACACTCGTTTCTCCTCTCGCTCTCCGCCTTTCCTCCCTCCCGACTTGATCGGCAGTCGACTCTCTGTTCTCTGTTCTCTGTTCTCCATCTATCCACCTCCTAGGGAGAAGGACTCACGACTCCAGGTCCTGTCTCTGCGGGCGCACCGACTGTTCCTGGCTTGCTCGTTGGGCGCGATATATTCTTTGTGATACAGGCATCAACACCTCCAAGATGGTGTCGTCCATCTCCACGGCCTTCCTGGTGCTGGCCGCGGCCGTCGCCCCGTCCCATGCCGCCATGGCTGCGTGGTGGACGGGAATCGGACCCCAGATCATCCTCCAGAATACGACAACAGGCGCCATCCGTCACAGTCCCTGCAACGCCTTTGGCGTCCCGACCTACTCACACACCGACTCCCGCGTGCTGCCTTTGTCCCAAGATGCCAAAATGGGCACGGCTCTCGCGGGCGCCGGGTGGTGGAATGAGAAGACGACGACGTGAGTTCGACGGTGAGGGCGAGAGATTCGTGCTAACCCCCAGCCAGCGCTTCCATTTTCTACACCACCAAGAGCAACCAGATCATCAACGCCCTCTTTGAGTGCGACATGGAGACGGGTCTCTTCAACAACAAGGGCAGCTGGGTCGCCAGCCAGGAAAACTTCCCCGTCCATAACGACACTGATTTGGCCGTCCTCCTTCTTGGCGACGCCGACGGCTATCGAGTTTACTACCACGACGACCAGCAGCGCGTCAACGAGATCGGATACACCCAGGAGACTGACTGGCATCACCGCAAGATTCTCACCCCGGATTCCCAGGGGTGGCCCGCCATCGGCGCCTTCCGCGCCAACACCCCGGCCAACATCTCGGTCGTGAGCGCCCACGACACCCAGAACGTCATGGTTGCGAGGAACGCCGCCGACGAGGCCTGGTACCTCTCCTCCTTCCCCCGGCCGCTCTCGGGCAACTTTTCCACCTCGGAAGCCGACCCCACGTCTGTCTCCCTCAACCAGACCGCCCTGACCAACTTCACCATGCCCGCGTGGGACGGCAAGCCCGGCGCGCTCGGCCTCACCATCGACTCAGCCTACACCCGCTTCGTCTGGTACGTCGGCACCGACAAGGCCCTGCACCAGATCCAGAGCAAGAGCTTCGTCTGGAGCGTCAAGGAATCCCAGGCCTCGGACATCTGGCCCGCCGCCGACTCGGCCAACGCCGAGCTCGCCATCGCCGCCGACCAGCGCAGCAGCATGGTCCGCATCTACTACTTTGTCGACGGCCGCCTCACCGAGCTCAAGTACGAAAACAACTCCTGGAAGCCCTTCAAGGCCCTCGCCGAGCCCAAGCCCATCACCACCGGCACCGACACCGGCGGTCTCATCCCCTCCTCCTCCTCGACCGCCTCCCCCACCGACACCGCCGCCGCCGCCGTCGCCGCCACCGGCCTCTCGACGGGCGCCAAGGCCGGCATCGCCGTCGGCGTCGTCCTGGGTGTCGTCGGCCTCGTCGCCGTCGGCATCATCCTCTTCCTCGCCCGCCGCAAGAAGCAGGCCGCCGCCGCCGCCGACTCGGAGCCCCCCTCCGCCGTGCTCGGACCCGCCGAGGTCGCCGCGCCGCCGTACGGATCCCGCCCGCCGACGGGCTCGCCCGGGTACGAGCAGTACATGTGGGAGAAGAAGCAGTATCCGCTCCCGACCCACGCCGTGCACCAGCTCGACTCGGTGCACCGCCCGATGGAGATGGAGGCCGCGCCGCGGCCCATGTATGAGCTGCCGAGCCAGGCCATATCGCATGAGCTGGTGGGGGATGCGAGGACGATGAGGCACCAGGCGCCATGAGTTGTGGGTGGGGGGGTAATGGGTTATGAGAGAAATTGTTGAAGATGAAAAGGGTGGTTGTTTCTTTTCTGGGAAGGAGGGGGGGGAAGAGAATTGGGGTGGGAGCGACGACGAGGCTGATCAACATCATTCACTCCACCGACGGACGGACGATTGATTCACCACCGACGACAAAAACCCCTGCCTTCCGTTTCAGTTACCCTGCCCGGCTCAAGCTTCTGGATATCACGTCGCCAGCAACTTATACCACCACCATGACGGGGAATTTTGGATATACCCCTAATACTACTGCGATATACCCACCTCATGCGACCGTTTTCCCTTGCGTCAATTGAAAGAAGCATATAATAGAGAGGAGCTTGCTGGTGTTGGAGGAAGCTTTACAAGCATGTACGCATCAATCCACATAGTTGGATGTCAAATATACCTTGGAATTTGTTCAATCTCTACGTGTTGCTGGAGTGTTGGAACACTCCCTCGATCACATCACCCATTGCCGATTCCCTTCCCCCCTTCACCCCTTCACCTACGAGCGAACTCACGCCATCATAACCACCCCTTCCTCAACCACAGGACCGATCACTGGTCATCATCACACCCACACACGATCCGGAGACGGCATTCAGGAACACAAGACTTTCTAAAAACCTCCGGCAAATAATAGTTCTTCGCGGCCGGTCCCGCATGCAAAATAAAATCTCCGCGCCCAGATGTGATGATCCCTTCCTCTCCTCCGTCGTGTCTGTCCCTCCCTCCCCAGTCCAGGCGGCGCATCATGGGTGATAGCATCCCCAACCCCCCCTCGAACGGGCAGAAACACAGCGCCCACGCCCAGAAGCCGCTCTTCGTGCCCGCAGCTCCATCCCCTCGGCAGCATCAACTCAACGCGTATCTCATCCCCAGGAGCAGAGTCCCCCACCCCATCCCTCCCCCTCCCTCCCTCCCCCAGCAACAATTACAACCGCAGAATCCCCTCCCTCCCTCTCCGTCTCCAGTCTCATGTACGGTGCCGCGAAGCATGCCATGTACCACTGCTCCCTAGCCCTCTTGTGCCATCTATAGATTCCCTCCCATCCATGCACGGAAAAGAAATAAAATGTAAGACGTCGTCTTGTTGATGTCCATGGTCATGTCACCACCGCCGCCCCATTTACGCGCGCGCGCGCGCGCCTGACAGAAAGCACCATGACAAGGAAACAAGCAAAAAAAAAAGACACGCGGAACCAGACGATGAGGGGAGAAAAGCAAAGTCTATGTACGTACAAGTAAGGGTCGAGTGACCAAGGCGCGCCGCCCTATGGATATGGCGGTACAAGGAATGAATAATGAATGTAAGGGGTCCGGGTGATAGAATGCCCATGTAGAGGCAGGTGGTGATGCAGCGGTCAAGGGGACCAACACGACTCCGAAGAGGCAAAATAATGTGACGAGTCGACACAAGTAGCGTCACCCGGCCCATGAATCCCAGCCGCGTGGACCGACGCAAAAGGGGACGTCGGGATGCACTTGCGTCGCCGACTCCGATAGAGTCCCCAACCCAAATAGTCCCACAAAATTCCCAGGTGCCTTTTGCCGATGGCCTAGGCGCCTCCAAAGAGGTAGAGAAGGTCCTGTGTCGACAGTCTCCCAAGGGTCCTGGCCTGAGTCTCGTCCATGGCAGCGTCGATAATATCGCGCTTCTTCTGCTGGAGTTCCAGGATTCGGTCCTCGATTGTGTCCTTGATCAGGATGCGGTACACCTTGACAGGCCTCTGCTGGCCGATGCGGTGGGCCCTGTCGATGGCTTGCATCTCAATGTACGGGTTCCAGAAGGGGTCGCAGATGATGACGTTCGAGGCAGCAACAAGGTTCAGACCAGCATTGCCAGCGCGGAGCGACACGAGCATGACTGGAAACTTGTCAGTGTTGATAAAGTCCTGAACAGAATTGTCGCGCTCGGTGCGGGACATGGAGCCCGTGTAGCGGCAGTAGCCCAGGCCGAGCTTGCTCTTGATCCGGCACTCGATGAGGTCGAGCAGCGCCGTCCACTGCGAGAAGATGATTGTCTTCTCCCCGGTCAGCTGGATTTCCGACAGCAGCTCCAGGACCCTAGTAACTTTGGCCGAGTCTTCCCAGTTGTCGCGGAGATAGTGCATGTACTTGGATCGGGCTTTCTTGCTGCGAACAGCGGCCTTCCTCAAATCGCCCAGCTGATGGGCCTGGACCTTTTCCACCTTTTTCTTCCCGCGCCTGGCCTTGTCGACTTGCTTCTTCCTCTTCTTTTTCTTCTCCTTCTCATCCTTTGTGGCGGGTTTCGCGAGCAGCTCGTCCTTGTTGTCCTTGCTGTCCTCATCTTGGCCATCCTTGACCTTGGCTTCCTCACTCTCGGCATCTTTGACCTCGGTGTTCTCGTCCTTGGCACCCTTGATATCGAGGTCGTCGTCGGTTTCGTCGTCGTCGTCACTGTCAACCACGTCGTCATCAACGACGAAATCCCGAAGATTGCCACGATCGTCGGCGTCATCGTCTGAAGCGTAGTCGTCGTCGTCAGATTCGTATTCAGAGCCGCTGTCGGAGTCGTCGTCCAAAGATGGTGCTCCCAGGAGCTTGGAATCCTGCGGCACCTTGTCGGGCATGTGCACCTTTTGAAAGGTCTTGTAGTTGACGACGCTGTCACTACGGGCCTCGCCACGACAGACAGGACATTTGGCGCTGTTCCGGTTGTTGTCATCATTGCCAGCCATGATGCTATCTTGGGCGGCATTCTCGCTGAGTGACACGAAACATTCCGAACAGGTGTCGTGTCCGCATGGTATGATGATGGTCGGGTCCTCAACGGCATCGTAGCAGATGGGGCACTCGAAGTCTTCGATGGCCTTGACTCGCTCGACAACTGAAGCTTCCAGTCCCTGGGCAAGGGCAATCATCTTTTCTTCAGACAATTCGGTCGTGCCAACAACCTCAAAATCCAGAAGATGCGGGTGGCAGCATGCTTGCCGGAGACGCAACAAGAGGGTAAGCACTTGGCTGTATGACTTGCCCACTGTGCCCGCGCGCATGAACTTTCTGAATTTGACGACAGATTTGGTCTCGAGCTCCTTGTAGAAGTCGCCTTCATCTGGTGAAAACACGACGTGGTCCTGGATTTCCGTCTTGGGTGGAAGTGTGAGGATCGGCTTCCCGTCAATTACAGACGTTTTGGTACGTCTGAGCATGATGGCTTTCAGCAATACTTGCAGCTTGCTTAGGGCCTGCTGTCTTTTTGTCTCGTTGTATCTCCTAGAAGTGGATTTAGAGGGGTACAGACACTCAAACGCCTATTTAATGTTAGCTGTACTGGTTTCGAGAGGGAGGGGAGCAGTTGCTTGCCTTGTCAAAAGCCTTTTTATCGTTATAAGGCCTGATATGAAGGAAACGAATCAGAGGAGCAAGCTCATTTGCACCGTTCATCATAGGAGTCCCTGTCAGACACCACCGGTGAGTGGCATTGATATGGGCGGCGGCGGTCGACGACAGAGTCGAGATGTTCTTGATGTACTGGGCCTCGTCGAGGATGACGCGGTAGAACCCGCTCCTTGGGTGCAAGATTGGGCAGAGTTTGTGCAGCTGTTCATCCTGAGCGGCGTCGTAGCCAGGTGACTTCTTCCTTTCTGCGACGTGTTTGTCGTATCGCTTCCACTCTGCGGCAATAGAGCCGTATGTTGTGAGGACCACATCGTACATCTTGAGCTGTGGCCAAGTCATCTTCTTCTGATGCAGTAGGTACACCCGAAGATTGTGAGGGGCGGACTTGAGCTTCTTTTCGATTTCGCTTTGCCACTGCTTGACGAGTGCCACGGGGCCGATGATCAGATTGGTCTATGCAGAGTTAGCAGGCTGTTGGTCTTGGCCCAGGCAAAACACGTGAGACATACCTTGCGGGTTGGGTCTTCTGACTTTCTGGAAACCATCAATGCTAATGTCGAGATGGTTTTGCCAAGACCCATATCATCAGCGAGGATTCCGCCCTTGTTTGACCCTTCCTCCATCTTGATCATCCACCCAAGAGCCAGGATCTGATGAGGATACAGCGGGTATCTGAGCGCCTCAGGGGTTGTACCGCGCTCCTCGGCGGGGATCTCCATGTCGGGTCGAATGTTGGAAAGCAGCTCGCCAATTTCCTCCTCCGTCTTGCGGGGATCAGCCAGGAGGTCTTGGACATAGGTGGCGATATCGGAAGTCATCGCACTGTAGTCCATCAGGCCATCAGCCTGTAAGCCGCCGGCCCTGTAGATAGAGCTGAGTGAGGAAGCCGGCTGGAGCCGAAGGGGGTCGAGACCATTGACGAGGGACCCTGGACGGTTCACAGCGCCGGGTTGGGGGGTGACCGGATAGGGCTGATAGGCATGAAGACCTTGGCTCGAGGGGTGCTGCGGAGCCATGTAATGAACTGGCTGTTGTAGTTGGTTTGGATTTCCGTACACAGGAGTGTCGTATGCTTGGGCGAAGGGGTTTCGGCTGTAGTTACCAGGCCCATGCACCACTGCGGGTGCCCTGTTTGGTGCCCCAGGCTGGGAAGGATGGGAGCCGGGGATGCCGAGGGATCGTGGGTTGACGGTGTCAGGCCCAGTCGGATAGCTGCCAGGCATAGAATAAGGCAAGCTGGAAGGCTCGTCCTTCACATTCGCATAGCCAAAGGATGCCCGTTGACTTGACATAATGGGTAGACCGACGGAATTCAGAGGATGCTGTCCGGCACCGGGCGCAGGAAGGACATAGCCCCGACGTTGGTTGCGCATGCGCTCAAAGGCATCCGCAGCACCGACCCGTGACTGGCCTTGGGAGGAAGTGCCCGCGGAAGACGAGGACCCGTATGATTGTTTGGCCAGTTCTCTGGCCATCTTCGCATCGCGGGCCTCTGTCTGCTTCTTAAGCGCGAGGCGATTCTCCTCATCCCTTTGCTTCTTCAACCTCGACTTCCATTCGGTATCATCGTCCCTGCGCTCGCAAGTCAGCTTTCGGTCTACCCCATGCGGATGCAGGTTCTGGAGAAGGGCCTCTGGGCCACAATCCAGTGTCGGTGATCCAGCCTGCAATACGTTGGCACATACCCAGTAAGGTCGACAACTTCCAGATCGGAAGTATCAAAAGGGTCATTGTTGGACGAGGCTTTGCCCCATGCTATCGGGCTAGGCTTTCGTGATTTAGACTCTGGCCTTCCTACCGCGGGATCGAGATGTGAACTGGAGATGGAACGTTTGCGATGCGCCGACGTTGGCGTGACGCCTGCTTGATCGGCTGCCATATTCTCCCGGTGCGGCAAACCCGAGCCCGGCCTTTTCCTGGGGGTTGACGCTGTGTAATTGTAAGATTATATTCTGATATCAATTGCCCGACGTGAAATCCTGATGATACCGCGGAATTGATCGCGACTCAAGGTTGGCCTGGTCGCGTTCTCACCAAGACCGTGGGATTGGGACTGGGACTCGGGAGGGTCTTGAGAGAGGGAAACAAACGCGCCTGGAACCGACGGTCTTGTGTGGGAGAATTGGAAAATAAAAAGAAAAGTTACTCACTTGCTTGGCCAGCTAGGGCCTTGTATTTCCTCAGCTGGGTTTGGATCAGACCAAGGTCTTTGTGACATTGGGCTTTTTGGCGCTTGATTTCCTCGGTCTCGGCTAGACCGGGATCCATCAAGGAACATATTTCTGCTGACTTGATGTTGGCTTCGTCCTCCAATTCCATGATGGCGCGATTGAGTTGAGAAGGGGTGAGAGTGGCCATGATGACGACGGAGGGCGCCCCGGGTTGGGACCGCTTCGGGCGTAGTCCCGTGTTTCGGCGGTGACCTGGACGGAGCGGTGGAGGTGGGCGGTGGCTCTGGCTCTGGCAGTCCAACCTCTGCAGCGAGGATGGAAATGAAAATGGGAGATGGGGGTTGATGTGTGACAAGACTTGGTTGCCCGGGTTGCCTTGCCGCGCGGAGCGCAAGACCAGAGTTGGGTTGAGGTGGTCAGGATTTCACTTGAGGGGGCTTTTAGAGGTTGTGACACAGCTGGAAGGCTTTGTCCCGTCCCTGGCTCCCTGGGCTAGGCGAAGTGAGGACAAGGCGAGCGGTGCCCGGTGTTGGTGGTGGTGCTGTTCCAGGTTGCTGCGAGCCTTCGGGGGGTGCGAATGGCTCCACAGCACAGCGCCGAGGGATGGGCGTGAATGGTGACCCTGCAAGGGTTGGAGATGGTTGTTGGTTTGTCGGGAAGATGGGCGGCAGCGGGTGCCCGTGTGTGTCCGGAATATACACAGTAGGAAGGGCGAAACCTGCAGTGATGGGCTGAGTTTCAAGAAGCTGCCTTGCGGAGGCAAACGGAGAGGAGGTAGGTGGTGGAGAAATCTCGACGGGCAAAGCTGCTGAAGTAGATTTTGCGGATCAGGCTGGCCGCCTTCAATTGTCAAAAGGTTGTTGTCGCACCTGCCTTGGACAGGCTGGGGCGGCGAGCAGAGGTCACGATTCACGCGGAAAGTGGAGCCTGTGCTCAGCACCTCTCCCTGCCTTGAATAATGTTTCGCGCCAATGGGAACAACACAAGGCAAGAGCAAGAGCGAGGTGAATGGAGTAGGATGGAAAGCAGTCTTTCTTGCCCACCAAAGCCAAAGAGAGCACAGTTTCTCAGACTTGCATTGCAGAGTACCAGAGCAGGTACCCAGGGTGTTTTCAGGTACGGATACCTGGACAGGGGAGACACGCAACAAGGAGATGGGATGGGGTTCTGGAATCCGATCCACGCCACATCGGTCCCCCAGGCTCTGAGTCTAGGAATCCCGCATTTCGCGCAAGACAAAAACGATATATTTACAGTCCCGCTATGCACAAATAATCTTTAAAGTTTAAACCCAAAAAAGCCACCTTGGACTGTGGGCTCTGGCCCTGGCTCTGGCTCTGGCTCTAGGCTTTGGCTCTGGCTCGGGGCTCTGGCTTGGGCTCTAGACTCTGGCTTGGGGATCAGGCTTGGGGGTCTCCCCCTTGCCGTTCCCGAACAACTTGTCCACCTTGCTGGTGACCCAGTCCCATAACCCAGATATTGCTTCCCCAAACTTTTCTATCACCTCCTTGGCCCCGACCTCTTCGGTATCTTCTTCGTCGGTATCCCCTCCCCCAGGTGCTTTGGTGGGCGGCGCTGGTGGGGGCGGAGTGGCCCCGTCGTCGTCGTCGTCTTCGTCGTCGCTATCTTCTTCGTCGTCGGCATCCTCTGCTTTGGTGGGCTGCGCTGATGGGGGCGAGATCACGGGGCTCTCTGATGGCACCAGCGGCGTGCCGATTTCAGTCGCAACAGGGTCCACACCGAGGGACCTTGTTAGACTGGAAGGCGACGATGCCATCGTGTGCGCGTCCGGAGGATCCGCAGGGTTGCCCAACGGGGCCTGATGCAGCCCGACAGGCTTCAAGGGAAGGCGCAGTGTCCCGTTATTAGATACCGGGGAGATGCCAACCGAGTCGCAGAGGATGTTGTAGACCTCAATGTTCTCTGTGACATGGTCAGCAAACAGCGTTGCACTTGCATGGGGGTTGGTGCACCTACGAAAAGCGTCGACCCGGCTGTTCGGTTGGTGTGGGAACGCCGGGCCACGGGCGATAAATATCGCTCGCATCAGGGGGTGCTCGTGGTCGTACCCGTGGAGGCCGCGGGGATTGTACACGGTGCCCTTGGCCTGTGCCTCCTTGAGATTCACTTCGTCCATCTTGACCAACGCCCATCCCGTCTTGGGGACGATCCAGAGGGGCGCTATGCGCTCGTTCCGGGAGAAGTGGTACCGCTGAGGCATGTTGACATCCCGGAGATAGACCTCCAGGTTGGGATTCGACTTGGTCTTGGCTATAATGTCGTTGTAAATGTTCTGGAGCTGGCTGGGGTCCTTGGGCCTCAGACCCATAAGCGGCCATCCATCCGTGTGCTCGATCTTGCTGACATCGACAATGTCCTCGAGCTGGACAAGACGCGTGACGTCCGTTGTTGCCATGCCGTGGTCAGAGACGACAACGACATTCACAATGTCGGTCAAGTGCCGCGCCTCTAGCCCCTTGAAGAGCTGATCGAGCATCTCGTCCGTCTTGGATATCGTGGTTCGGATCTCGGTCGAGTTGGGTCCGTACCTGTGCCCATCAGAGTCGACGTCGGGTACATATGCCGCGATGACCTGGGGGCGCTCGTGGTCCGGCATGTCCAGAAACTGGAGAACCCTGCTGACCTTGTTGGCCAGCTTCTCTTTCCCATTGTACCGGTCTAGATAGGTGGGTTCGACGTGCATGACATGGGCTTCACTCCCAGGCCACATGTGGATAGCTGTCTTGAGACCGTTGTTCTGTGCCGTAACCCAGAATGGTTCTCCGTTCCACCACTTTGGGTCGAGGCTCCTCGAGGCGTTGGTGTAGTAGAACTCCTCCTTCAGGGCAGGGTCAAAGAAGGTGTTGCCGACAATTCCATGCGCTTCGGGGTAGAGTCCCGTAGCGAGGGTGAAGTGGTTCGGGAAAGTTACACTCGGGAATGACGGGAGCATGTACTGCGGGGACACGCCCTCCTTGACCAGGGCGTTCAGCCTCGGCGTAAGGCCGCGGTTGAGGAAGTCCGCTCGGAAGCCATCCAGGCTGATGATGATGGTTGTTGGCGCAAACAACGCAGTCCCGTTGCTGACCTTGCGTGCTGCATCCTGAAACGGTCTGTTCCGTCGCTCGATCGAGATTTTCCACGCCAGCAGAACGAGAATGACAAAGGCCACGGCGATGATGGCGTACACCAGCAACCAACGGCAGCAGACCCGCCTCCGTTTTGTCTTGGTCTCGGCGAGGCCCAGCAGGCCTTGCCTATCGACCTCATCGCTGTCGTCCCGATCGCTGCTATCGCCCGTGTCGCTGCCTTCTTTCATGCCGCCCTCCTCCATCTCATACATCAGTTCCCCGTCCTCGCCGTGCTGCGCATCGGCCAGAAGACGATCGCGCTTGGCCTTTCTCCTCGCCTTCCTGTTGCTCCGCTTTTCCAAGGCCAGGTCCTCGGAAGAGGACGCGGGTTGTGGCGACGTCCTCCTCGACGTCGACGCGGATACGTCGCTGTTGCGGCGGGCAAAGAGGTTCAGGGGGTTGGGAATGGGCACCGGTAGGCCGGATCCCCTTCTTCCGCGGTCCTGGGCCCGGCGAGTCTCGGTGACCAGATGGTCCAGCTCCTCCTCCTCCATCAAGACCAGTCTATCATGGGCGCGCAGCTCACGGCTGTTCCGCGCGCGGAGCTGGCGTTCATCGTCATCGCTGTCGGTGTCTTGATCGCTTCGGATCGAGGCGGCGTCGGCGTCATAATCGGAAGGCGAAAGCAGCGAGCTCTCGCGGCGGAGGAGCCCGGGCTTCGCGGCAGACGTGTTGATTGGGAGAGGCATTGTGGTCGAGTCGCCGCGTCGTCGTGTCGTCGTGTCGTCCCGGCCTGGGTCGAGACGGGCAGATGGAGTTATCTCATTTCATTCCGCTAGAGCTCGTCCGCAGCTAGTCGACCATGGCACAGTCAAGGCGATGGTGAGGATGAAGATGGCACGTTGCGATGGGCGTTGCGTTGCGCCTGGAGGGAGAGGAGCAGTCAGCGTCGAGGAGTCGAGGACGGAGCCGACGTGGAAGATTCAGCTTCCCGTCCCACGCAGGGGACAGGGGGGGACAGTTCCTAAAACAGAAACCATGCAATGGGTTCATGCACACGCCCCGGGGTGACATAATCCATCCCCAATTCGGTGTTCGCCCAAAGCTTATCCTTATCATTGTCACAAGCTCAAGACGGCGAGAGTCAAGAGTCAAGAGTCCTCAACATACCTCTGCGAGCATTGATGGGACGAGCAGATAGGAGCATGTATTATACACCGTATAGGTACATTCCGAGTTGGTATGTACTCCGTTCTCTGAAGGCACTCATCGGTCGAAAATGACCTCTGCTTTCAAAGAGTTGCATGCGACCTGGCGACTTTGGAACCTATCACGTCAGCATGGACTCATGGAGAGTGCTCTGCCTTTCTGACCACACCAGGCTTGCACTATCACCACCTCGAATTGCATTGATGTGTCTCCCCAGGAGGACGGGAAGCCAGAATTACCTAGGTTGGTAGGTGGCCTGGAGGAGGATGAGTGCAATAATGCCTTGTCGAAATGCCGATAGTCAAATTGCCTTGCCAATGTTGCCATTCGATTGACTGGGGTAACATTCGCGATGCAAGAGGACAGACAGGTCACAGCTGGATGGTGGAACTTCAAAAGGGCTGAAGCCTGAAAGCAGAGGTTCATGGTGGGGCTGGTTGTTGCCGAGTGGCGGTGCAGCCCCGCCCAGGGTGTGGCTGGCCTAGGGTCGGAACCGGAGCCACTTTTTCCGCCAAAATTCCACGAAGCCCTGCCAATTACCAAACGCGCACACAAAATTTGGTCCAGATATCGACGCAGGGACAGGAACTGAATCTTTGACGGCCTCGAACCAACCATCAAAGGTACGAAATCTCTCTCTCCAGCCCGAACGAGCATTCCCACGACCAGCCTCACACCTCGCATCTTTCCCCCCTCGATTGCCGTCAAAACCGCTTGCCCCGACCCGGGACACCGTCGCTAACCCCACATCCACCTCCAGAAGTCATTCACGATGTCGGAAATTCAGATCGGACAGAGCTCCTGGCGCCGCATTGAGGTCGGCCGCGTTCTCAAGCTTGAGACCGGCACCCTCGCCGTCATCGTCGAGATCATCGACCACAAGCGCGTACGTTGAGACTTGGAGAACCCGGACTTGGCAGCGGAACTGGGAAAACTAAACTTGCTGGCATCGCAGGCTCTCGTCGACGGACCTTCTTCCGAACCTACCCTCGCCACTCCCCGCACCCAGGTCTCTTTCGCCGACACCCTCCTCACACCCCTCTTCATCGAGAAGCTCCCCCGCGGCGCGCGCTCGGGCACCGTCAAGGCTGCGTGGGAGAAGGCCGGCATCGACGCCCAGTGGAAGGCGGGCAACTGGGCGAAGAAGCAGCTGCAGCAGGAGCGCCGCCAGTCGCTCACCGACTTTGACCGCTTCAAGGTCATGCGGTTGAAGAAGCAGAGGCGGTTCGAGGAGCGCAAGGCGCTGACAAAGATCAAGGCTTCGGCATAAGCCTGGAGACGACAACAGGACTGGGGAGCGTTTGGTCGGCATTGGTTCTTGGGGGAGCAGGGTTATTCTGGAACGGTCTGCATGAACATCAGCATTCGGGTTGCTGGTTTCTTTCTTTGCGTCGCTTTCGGAGACCTGTACGTCACATCATCAAGGTGACCGGCGTCATGGAAAATGCAAATTAAGCCAACCTCTACGCCCGCTTGCGGTTATTGTGAATGCTGGGAGATGTTGCTTCGGCTGCAGCAGCAGTCAAGAGTGACGGACACTGGGAGACTGGACAGAACGAGCTCGGATCATGTACCACAGCGCTTTGCGACCTCCATGCCCATAGAAACCGGTGATCCAAAGTCCAACGGTGGCTGCGTGCCTTCTAACATGGCGGTTCTACTCTGCGAAATTGTGACAAAATGTACATAAAATCGAGCTCTTCACGCGTAGCTGTCTTCAAGTCCCATTCGCAACCTCTAACCCTGAGATGGTCCATCTGTCGTGCTCTGAATTCCAGGGTTGAGGGAGTGGTACATTTCCCACTTTCGGCTGGCCCCACCAAAACGCTGCTGGGCGGAAAAGCCCTACGGAGGACGAGAATTTGGCTCCCAAACTTTTCCTCCACCACGCCTTGCTACCGATTTCACCTCCCCCGCACCCGGAATTTTACAGCATCTCCCACACCAATGTGAGTAACGCCCCCATGAATTTCCGCCTGGACGAACCTGCTTTTGCAGGTGAAGTTGTGTCGAGAATGGCAGAGGTGCCAAACACCAAAAATTGTGCGCAATGACAGCTGACCGGACCCCCTCCCCCCCGCTTCTAGCTCAAAATGGCGAACCCCAGAGTCGAGGAGCTCCCTGATGACGAGGTCAAGAAGACCGTCGTCGACGAGGGCGATGATGACAGCAGCGACGACTCCGATATCGAAGCTGGCGACTCCGGCCTCCCCGCCGGCTCCCAGGCCGTGGTCCACTCTCGCAACGAGAAGAAGGCCCGCAAGGCCATGGAGAAGCTGCACCTCACCCGCGTGCACGGCATCACCCGCGTCACCCTCCGCCGCCCCAAGAACGTGAGTTGAGTCTTGAGATGCGGCTGCGACAGTTGACCCGTGTGGCATGGGTCTACGTGGGGCACGGCGACTAACGGCCGTCCAGATCCTCTTTGTCATCAACAACCCCGAGGTCTACAAGTCCCCCAACAGCAACACCTACATGTCAGTTCCACCTGGTCCCCCCAATGCTGCCGTGCCAGAGTATTTGGACTGACGTCTGAGCAGTGTCTTTGGTGAGGCCAAGATCGAGGACCTGAACGCCAGCGCCCAGGCCGCCGCTGCCCAGCAGCTCGCCAGCCAGTCGGCCGAGCACGACCACGCCGGCCACGACCACGCCGGTCACAGCCACGAGGGCGAGGCCAAGGAGGAGGAGGAGGATGAAGAGGAGGTGGATGCGGACGGCATCGAGGACAAGGACATTGAGCTTGTCATGACACAGGCCAGCGTGTCTCGCAAGAAGGCCATCAAGGCGCTCAAAGAGAACGACAACGATATAGTCAACTCGATCATGGCATTGAGCGTCTAACGTCGTCGGGGGAATGTACGGGTCTGGGTCTAAAAGAGCACCATCTACACTAGTACGAGTGCTGCTCCGGGGTCGGGATACGTATTGAGTGTTTGCCGTCCGAGCACTCAAGATCAATGTCAAACAATTAGCATATCTGCAAGCAGTTTGACGTCCGGCCTGTTGGCTTGCCATAGTTGCATGGTGACATTTGTGTCTGCGGTCTTTGGGCAACATGGTGACTCGGGTGAGCGGACAACATAAATTTGAACTGTGAGACTCGCCGCAACCAACTCGACCCCATAATATATTTCCAGATGATGGTTTCCCCAGCTTCGAAAGCCAAACGGGACTCGGAAAGTCCCGCCGTTGAAATTCCATCTTCGATTGAACAGGTGGGGGAGGTATTCCGATGGTGGAGTCACGTGAGCCGGTTCGCGACTGGGGTTGCAGAACGTTGCTCGACTTTGCCGACCACAGACAACACCATCGAAGCAGTCTCTCCACTCCCTCGACCACCTCACAACCACCGCAAAAATGGCCACAGTACGTGCACCCCGTCAATTGAGCCCGTCCCGTATCGCCGCGATGATTTCCGCCCGGATCGGTTCCCGGCCGGAGGCGCTGGCGGACGTGTCGGCGCATGTCGTTGTCCCGAACTGAGCTAATTTTGCTTCTTCGTCGTCCACAGCGAAGCGCAGCGCTCAAGCTCGACTGGGTCAAGGTCACCACTTCCCTCGGCCTGCGCGGCCAGACGGTGGCCGGCCTCCAGGCCTTCAAGACGCGCAACGAGAACGCCCGCCGCAAGGTGCAGCTGCTCAGCGAGCTCCCCACGACCGTCGACTTTGCGCAGTACCGCAGCCTCCTCAAGAACCAGGCCATCGTCGACGAGATCGAGAAGCGCTTCACCGCCTTCAAGCCCGCCACGTACGACGTGAACCGCCAGATCAAGGCCATCGAGGCCTTTGAGGTCGAGGCCGTCCGCAACGCCGAGGCCACCCGCGAGAAGGTCGGCCTGGAGCTCAAGGACCTGGAGAAGACGCTCACCAACATTGAGACGGCGCGGCCGTTTGAGGACCTCACCGTGGACGAGGTCGCGGCCGCCGAGCCGTCGATCGACGAGAAGACGGCGAAGCTCGTCTCCAAGGGCCGCTGGGACGTACCGGGATACAAGGTTCGTCTTGGCATCCACCCCCTCGACCGGGCTGCTCGGCATACTGACACGGGCAACAGGAGAAATTCGGCGACTTGTCTGTGCTCTAGACACCTCCACCCCTCCCCTTTGTTTGTGTACTCTAGCATTGTAGATAGCCGGGACGCGTCTAGACGAGAGAGAGAGACGGACAATGGCATTCCTCCTTTGACTCCATCTCGCGCGACCTTCCCCCCCTGACATGATGTTTACCCTGACCACTCCCTCAATTCTCCCCCTCCCCCATCAACCACCTCAACCCCCTAACCATCTCCTCCTCGGCCTCCAGCGCCTCATCCAACCCCGGCGCCCTCAACCAAAACGTATGCGGCCATCCCACCCTCACATCCACCCTCACCTCCACCCCCGCCTCCTCCAGCGACATGGCATAACACACCCCGTCCGAGTACAGCGTGTCGTTCGTGCACACCTGGATCCACGTCCGCGGCAGCCCCCTGAGCTCCTCGGTCCCCGCCTCCAGGGGCATCCGCGCCAGCCCGTCACGCGGCACCGCTCGGTTCATGGCGCCCAGCAGGGAATTCCGGAAACTCGGGTCCACGGCGCTCGTGTGCCACTTGCGGAACCGCAAGGGGACGTACGGGTCCACTCCGCTAAAGGCGTCGCTCGTCACGGGGCCGCGGAGGAGGACGCCGGCGAGGCGCACGGCGACGCCCGGACGCTGGGAGAGGAGGGCGGCGAGCTGCCCGCCGGAGGAGGAGCCGGCTAGGATGAGGTTTGGAGGGTTGGTGGCGAGGAGGTGGTCTAGGACGGCGGCGCAGTCGGAGAGGGCGGTCGCGGCGGGGTGGGTAGGGAGGAGGCGGTAGGTCGGGCTGTAGATGTCGATGGGCGACGAGGCGGCGGTGAGCATGTGCAGGATGGAGAGCTCTTCGGTGGTGGCGGTGCCGACGTGGAGGCCGCCGCCGTGGAGGTAGAGGATTGTGGTTGGTTTGGTGGTGGGGGGGGTGGAGGAGCGGTAGCGGACGACGGGGATGGGGTGGTTGTCGAGGGGGGAGGGGACGGTGAAGGAGGTTTTGGAGGAGAGGGAGGCGAGGAGGTGGTGGTCGCGTGCGGGCGGGGTGGTGAGGGAGGAGGTGAGGGCGGCGCAGTGGGCGGCGTAGAGGGTTTGGCGCTCGAGGGGGGTGGCGTTGGGGGGGAAGAGGGCCATGTCGGCGGCGTGGGCGGGGGTGAGTTCGTGGGCGAGCCAGGAGGGGTGGAGAGGGGGGGCGGTGGCGAGGAAGAGGGAGGGGGGGGTGGGTTGGGGGGTCATGGTGGTGGTGGTGGTGGTGGAAGTTGTTGTGGTGGTTGGCGTTTGAGCCAGAACGAGGTCTCAAAGGGTGTTTGTGGTGAGGCTCGGGAGACTCTCAAGGAGATGCTTTGAGTATCTGCCTCGAGTCTACAGGCAACTGGGCATGTATATCCTTGGCCAGATAGTGTCTGCTGACAGAGAATGCTTTCGGTAGGGGTGTGGTGAGTTAAAGTTAGCTATGCCCGGCTCTTCTGCTCCCCTCATCTCACAACACACGCAAGGCAGCTCCCAGGTCGACCAACTAGGTAACCAACCGATGGTGAGCCTGGTCGCTGCCTTTACCCGGTTTACCCGGGTGTTGTGGTAGCCTCGTCTGGCTGTTGCATGCGGACAGCCGTCGAGCCCCTCTGGTTTTTGACGAGAAATCAACCTATCGGTGGAGATACTAGGGGGTATACCGGGACAACCGAAACGGCCTGGATATCTTCTTGTAGTACAGACATTGCCCGCAAACATTGGTTTGTGGGACTCTAAAGCTGATGCTATGTGTGTGCCGACGAACATCAACAGTGAGGAACCAGTGACATACTACACATACTATTCATCGCCCGAATCCTTGAATTTCATAGAAAACGAAGGACACACATATAATTCATGATATCAGTTTGCAAATTGTATACGAATAAGTTTCGATTGTTGTCTTTGTCTCGTTGTTTAGAACTCTCAGGGGCAGCTGGACCCCCAAGGGAAGCAACCCCAACCCTTATCACCGATAACCCCTCCCAAGCTCCAACAGCGCAGCTCCCAAAACCCAACAATTCCATCATCATCCGACAACCTCGAATTGACAACACCCCAACCCCTCCACACCCTCACGATGGGCACCTTTCAAAAGCGCAAGTTCCGCGCCGCCGCCGACAGCTCCTCCTTCGCGGCGCGCTACCGCGCGCTGATGCAGAAGCGCCCGTTCCTCCTCTTCGGCCTGCCCTTCATGGCCGTCATCGTCGGCGGGTCCTTCATCCTCACGCCGGCGACGGCGATCCGGTACGAGCGGCAGGACCGGCGGGTGCGCCAGCTGACGCGCGACGAGGAGCTGGGGATGGGCAAGAACAAGCGGCGCGTGGACATGAAGGAGGAGTATTACGTGGGTTTCCCTCCTCTTCTGCTGACTTGGGTGGGGGTGGTTGCTGACGTTGCGCGCAGAGGCTCGCGGCCAAGGACATTGACAATTGGGAGCAGAGGCGGGTGGAGAGGTTGCCTGGGGAGAGCAATGGTGTTTTGGAGTGATGAGGAGGGCGGGCGAGGAGGAGGAAGGGGGGTGGCTTTTGGTTCCGGCTCCGGCGCCGTGTACCCTTTGCTGTCACGTCAAAGCGGCTGACGACGACGCGAAACATGAGTCGCGACGGTACAACTCGACAACGACGACAACAAAAGCACGCATCGATTCCGCACCAGCGCGCGGCCTTTCTCCATGTCTCCGCCACGGCAGCTGTCGGCTGTCAATTTTCCGGTGCCCGGGGGAGGCTATACGACGTTGTCTGAGTCAACGGGACGTCAAGGCTCGCTCCACCAATGCTCAATATCGATGCCTCTTTGGACGGCGCGCACCCAGGCCAGCGGGACGAGGCTGAGGACAAGTGTTCAGGTGGGCCGCGCACCCATCGGCGATTTATCTCTACGGGTCTGGGCTGGGGGAGGAGGGTGCTGGATCGGGAGACACGGAGGCGTCCGGCAGGCCAGCCATCCGGGATATTTTCCTGCTTCCGGGCGCCGCCCCCGTGGCGTTTGTTGATGTTTTTGTGTCTTGTGGGGGGGGGGTGAGGCTTTCCCAGCCTGCCGGGCCGGGCGGGCAGCGGTGTCGGTTCCCCAGACAGCAGAGAATCACAAGCCGTCGTCAGTTTGCTGGGCCGCCGCCGTGTCGGAGGTCGGAGATTCGCTTGTGTGCGTGTGTGTTACCCGGCGCCGGAGGGCTGCGACAAGAAATTGCCCGGCTGGACACAGGGTGGCGCGGTGGTGGTGGGATGGGTACAGGGCCCTACTTTGCGCTGTGGGTGGGAGGCAGGGTCCTTGGAGATAACCAGCCGAGGGAGTAAGGTGCCCGGGCCGTGAGGCACTAT
This sequence comes from Podospora conica, assembly GCA_030685255.1. Taxonomy (NCBI): domain Eukaryota; kingdom Fungi; phylum Ascomycota; class Sordariomycetes; order Sordariales; family Podosporaceae; genus Podospora; species Podospora conica. The sequence continues at coordinate 443,869 of MU839429.1, read as the reverse complement.
CCAAACCACCAACACGTCTGCACATCCGCATACACACGCCATATACCATTACTTTATCGACGCCATCGGGATCGCCCTACTGAGAAGGTGGGAGAGGCCGGTATTGCCATGCCTAGCAAACATTCAATGGGTGGGTGGTGTACTGTGAACAATGGCCGGTCCAGATAGGCAAACCCATGGATTCTACGATCCAAAAATATCTCTTCTCTTTGAAGTGGGAGCAAGGTGTCATGGTTTGATCCGAGAAGTGCGCACTCGCGGTACACTACCTGGTGGTACAACAACAACAACACCGGCAACATCATGACAGCAGGTTTGGATCAGCCGGGGATTGATTCGCTCTCGTGTTTCAGAGGGCGACCCAGCGTAATGGCGATGCAGCTCTGACGTGAGGGTTTGCCTCGCCGGATACTCGGGTTCGGGTGTGTGATTGGATGGATGGAGGAAGTGGTTCGGGTTCGGGGGTTCGGGGGAATGGGAATGGAAAAGGAGGACGACTCCGGATCTTGTGACGGCATCATGAACGGCCTCGCCGGCTATGCTTTTTTTTTTGCCTCCGCCGGCTCTACTTGTTTCAACAGCGGCGCTGCAGAAAATGTATGACGATGATGGGTTGCGGTCGTGGGCCGGTTGATCCGGCTTTTCTCACCTATCGGAGTCGCGAATGGGGGTTTCGCTGCGAGGCTGTGATGCTTGGATTTGCCGCCGCCGCTGTGGAATTGATGAAGCCATCAACAAAAACAAGACGGATACGCGCGACGGCCGACATTGATCCTCGGGATTTACGGCCTGGCCAGGTATTGAGCGCGGCTCTCGTCAACCTGGGCGAGACACGGGCGGTGCGACAATGTTTCTGGGAAACATCAAACGGACGAGAGCCCCTGATGACATCTATGTGCTCAATGCAAATCATGAGGGTTTCCTGTTCCTGTTCCTGGCGGCATCCATGGCAGAGATCGCCCGGCAGTGTCCAATCCAGAGTGAAGATGGTCGACGGGACTTGGTGATGGCGGTCAGGAAGTTTGGGAGATGGCACGCTGGTTTCCTCGATGCCACCGTGATGGTCATGGAACAAGGAGGTGGAGGGCATTTCCAGGTTCAAATTGTGGGCATGCCGCCGGCAGTTATCATTCATGATGGGATATGGCCTGGTGCCATGATATGTCGATGGCGGGCAAAACCGGCTTTTGGAATTGGGTTAGGTGGTTACCAGGGCACAGTGATGGTGGTGGTGGTGGTGGTTACCCCTCCTCGACATCAGTGCCCTCGCATTTGATGCTCGGCGTGGGGTTGGCTGCGACACATCGCGGACATTAAACCTCAGTGTCGCTGTCGCTGCCCGCCGTGGGAACGGTGACCGCGGTTGTGCTACGCTGCGTGCGACCATCACCGCCCGCCAGGTTTCGGGCCACAGCTCGAGGTTGATGATAGCTCACAACAGCGACGACGAGGCTCGGAGCGGTGCGTCGCCGGCGAGGGGCAGGCCAACCTATCCGAATCTTGGTACCCCTCATTTTCTTGGGGCGCGGCGGCCATCACCGGATCAGAATGGAATTGCCTGCTGCAACCCAGACGTGGCCGACAAACGCGTCCGTCGGTGAGGTGTCACGGCCACGGCCAACGGTGATGGGGAGACCCGATTTGGGCAACCCGGGCGATGGTACAGAGGTACTTTGCTCCAGTATCCGTACGGAGTACTGCGTAAGTGCTTGCAGGACGAGGATGCTTTGCCCGAGGGGAGCCTGGATGAGCTTGCTTGCATGGAGGCTTTTCTGGGCTGGAGGAGAATCCGGGGATGCCTGGACCAGAGTTGCCCGGTCGTGGTGGCCGTTGACAATTGCCCAGGGCATGCCCAGGAAGTGAGTGATCATTGATGCCTCTACCACACCCTCTTTTTGGCAGTCGACGCAGTCCTTCGGCTTGACATGCGCGAACCTGCAGACCAGAGACAACGAAGCTCGCCACCCCCTGGCACTAGTTTCTGATCGCTGTGGTTTGTTTTTGACGTTCTCGAGACGTTGTTGCTCGTCATTTTGGTGGTGGGCATCATCATGATGCATCAATTCCATATACCAAACTCTGGACATGGCATCGACATCATCATCAACACCCCCGACCCCGTACAAGACCGGAGTCAGCAACCCCTCCCTATCCGGCAACAAAACATCTCCCACCATCGCCGTGAGATGGGTTGCCCCGTCCGGCACCCACCCTCGGATCAGGGCCAACGAGACATGCACCCGCGGTAAACTTGCGCACCCGTATGAGACACGGCACCACTGCACACATTCACACACACCTTCACACCTTCACACACACACAACAGCTGAGGGTGGGCGGGGTTTCGCTGTTATCTTGGGCATCAAGCGGAGTCGTCGGCAATGGTGTCCATCCCTGGGAAGGGGACGTGCGCCGGGCACGGCACGCACCTCGCGACAGACTTCGCTCACTCACACCGCCCCCGGTTCCTGGAGAAGACGAGACGAGACCGAACCGACATGGAGGGACGCGGCAGAGGCGGAGGAGGGGCGCTGACGCATCTTTTCACTGTGACGTACACCCACTCGCGTCTGCTGGTCGGAAAAGTCCCTCTATGCCTCTCTGCGCACAGAACACTCAACCCACGGCTTCCCGACAAGGCTGATGGGGATGGGATGGGATGGGATGGGAAGATCAGTGTGGGTGTTTGCTGATCCTGACGACAGTCGTGTTTCGGCGTGGTCTGGCATGGACAAATCAGCGCCGGCAGCTTTCGGTCAATCTGCAACTCGCAACCAAGTTGCAGGCGACAAAGAAAGAGGAGGAGAATGCGCGGTCCGACCGGGTCAGATCAGAATGATGGACTGACGACTGACGGCCGACTCGTATCGCTACACGTTGGCCGGTGGCTGATGACAGCTGAGCAGAGGCGGCGGCGGCGGCGGCGACGGTGGCTTTTTGGCCCTTGGGCCGTGATGGTTGACCTTTTCGGTTCACTCTCGGCATCGCCCGGAACGCACAGGAAGAGCGAGACTTGGCGCAGGGCCGGCCACTGAGCTCCGGAGCGTACCTGATGGTGTGCAGTTACTGTACAGTGTGCAGCAGCCTGCAGCGTGCCGGCGACGACGGCGACAGCGACAGCAGCGACAGCGACGCAGCCATCGAGGAAAAGGCAGCCATATTCGTACCTGGTCGCGATCCCCAAGGCTGGGCTCGGCCGGCCGACCAATAATGGGCGCCCTGCCCCTCTCCGCTGTCTCGCAGCATCTCCGAGCAGGGCCTGGCGTGGCTGCAAGGTACCACCCGACAGGGGACACGCCCGGTGGAGGAGCTGGAGCTGGAGCTGGGTACCGGGCGTGCCAGGTTCCCCAATGTCACTTTGTCACTTTTGTTCCTCCACACCTCAGCCAAGGCTACACCTGGCAGTCCATCGCGTCATGGTCCCCATCCGCTCGGCATGGGTGGGAGTGAGTCGGAGGGGAGGGGGGAGGGGGGTGTGCGGTGGTGCTTCGTCAGGAACCCGCACATGACTTTTTATATATCTCCGGACCCCCCCGGCGCCGTCCTGGGCCCTGCTCCGACTGCTTCCTTATACCGTGATATTAATTATCTTACCAGCTCCCTTTGACGGACCCGAACATTGGTGTCGTCGTTTACACCACCTCCACAGGACCTGATAAAGCCGCCTCGCCCTCCAGGCAACCCACATCGCCTTGTCCCACAGCCGGGCATCAAAACCCACCCACCCAGCCGTCACATTATAATAATGTTCTGCTTCCCCCAACACGACCACCACTCGTCCACTCGCCTCCTTCACAGCTTCCGCAGCCACCGAAGCCTCCGAGCCTCGGCCGCCCAACAAGTACCAACAACACCAACAACACCAACCTACCCAGACAACTCCCCCGACTCCAACATGCATCTCCCACACTTCCACCACAACCCCCGCCACCAGCGAAAGCCCAGCGACGCTCCCACCATGTCCACCACCCGCTCCTCCTCGGAATCCTCCCGCCCCTCCACCTCAGGCGGCCGCTCCGACTCGTCCTCCACCTCCAGCATCGAATGGAACCCCCTCGGCCTGCACCCGCCCCTCGCCCCGGCGCCCCGCCTCCACCAGCAGCGCTCCCTCCACAGCTTCCAGCAGCACCTCCAGCAACAACAGCAGCAACAGACGGCCCCGGTGCCGGCCGCCCCGAGGCCCACGCACAGCAGCCACGGGCACTCGCGGTCGGCGCCGCCGGCGCTGGTCATCTACGACGGCTTCGACTTTGGGTTCGGAGAGGATGGGGGGAAGTCGTCGACGCCGGGGCCGAGCACGCCGGGTTCGATGAGGCGGCCGGGGCCGCCGGGGGGGATGGACGGGCCGGATTTCTTTATTAAGCGCGGGGGGTGGAAGAGGAGGGGGATTGTGTTCTCGCCTGAGGTCGGGAGGGGAGGGAGTCAGGAGCCGGGGTGTGATGAGGTTTTTGATTTGGAGTGTTGAGTGGAGGTACGGGATGCATATGAGCCGGAGTTCTTCTTTTTGGGCGGGATTGGGATTTTGAACTTCATGGCATCGGCGCTTTCACTTTTCACTTTCTTTTGTTACCTCTCTCCTTGGTTTGGATCATCATCATCGTCAAGGCCATTCATCGGATCGGATATGGGATACAAGAGATACCCCACACACACAACACCCCCAAGGGACACTTGCCTGGGGGGTTTTCTTCATCAGAGATACCACTTTCTTAACATACTCTTCTCCCGAGAAGCTTGTGCAGATACATAGATACTACCACCAACCTTACCTTGGTACACCTAGTTAGTTGCGGTGGCGAGCCACCGAGACGGTGCGCAGAATGAACATTCAGTTTGAGATGCACCGTTTTGATACTATTTTTGCGTGATATTTTCACTTGCATTGACGTCCATGATCAAATATCTCAAGAGTTGTCTACATGATGTCGACGTCTTTCTGCGTGTTTGCTTGTTTCAGGTCCTGCAGCAGCAACAGTTGCAGAGAGCATGGCATGATGATGGTTCGGTGCTGCAGGTGAAGACTGTATTTCTCATCATGATGTATGCACGTTGAGTGCATGCAGGAGGCGGAGGTGTGTACATAGCGAGAAGCACCTATGGGGCGATTTGCTTGTTTCAAATTCATCTCATATTTTCTTGATATCATCATCATCATCGCCATCTCATCAACGATTGCCACCGGGGAATGACTCCAACCGCCATCACCCCGCCGCCGGCGTCCTCTTCCAAGGCAAAGGTTCGTCCGCTATGCCGGATTGCCGCCTCCGCCTCCGCCTCCGATGGTTGCAGACAGGGAAGGCGAGCGCAAGATCGGGAAGCGCGATGGGAAAAAACTCCACCTTGGCCGGGACTGCCGTGATCGGCTCCGCTTTTGCCGATGGGATGGGATTGCGGGTTTGTCATCATCGATTTTGTGTTTTTTTCTCTCTCTTTTTCTTTCGACATGACGACTCCACTCGTCGCGGGGTCGATATTTTAGCGTTCAGCTTGACTTGGTTCGTCGTCGCCGATCGACTGCGCGTCGGGATCGCAACGGTGGGGGTTGGGTTCTGGATATTTTTGCATGGCCTGCATGGGAAAGATTCACTTTGACGACGACGACGCAGAGATGAGGTTCGTCGCCGACAGCCTCCATTGCACTGAAGATCTTGCGCAGAAATCTAACAAGCTCACCTGAACCTCACCGTCGCCCGCCCGTCCGCCCGCCACCGCCGAGAAGTGTGATATCGAAATCCCTCCCGCACTTCCCACCGGCGCGTCGGGTTCAGCAGCAGTTCGCGTGTGTCATGAGGTCACCAGACCTGCCACTCCGCCAAGCACCGAGTTCGGTTGTTCGGATTTACGCTCTCTTCGCTCGACAGGGGGGTCGCCGCCGCAGGGCAAAGTGGCACATGGCAAAGTTTAATTTCCCCCAGATTCCGTGCCGCCTCGGCTTTCAGTTTCTCTCCTCCCTGGCCAGCTGGGTCGGTTTTTTCTTTTTTTGTCTGCCGGAACCGCGACGTCGGTGTCACCGTCGTCACGAGTCAGGGCTGAGGTTGTTGGTGATGTGTGGTTTTGGGGTTCGGGGAGGTAGGCCATCTCCTCGGGGATTGCGAACCGAGGAGAGGGTCGGGTTGGGAGAAGGCTGGGAGGCTGATGGATGCTGGGTGAGTGGCGTCTTGATGGATCGAATTGGGGCGCAGCCTCGCATTCGACAAGCAACGGGTGGAGGAGTTGTTGGGTTGGTGGTCACCGAGGAACTCGTCGGTACTGCTCCGCTCCGTCCCAGCTGTGGTCGGGCGTGGTAGCGGGGAGGTTATTTTTACCTGCGAGATACCTGCGCGCAGAGTACGGGTCTGATCGGCGTCGACGGTGGTTGGGTGGTTGTCCGATGATGATGGGCTTGTTTCTTTTGCGGCGATCCCTTTTTCCTTCGGGCTTCCAGAATGGGATGGGGCACGCACTTGGGGGTTTTGTCAGCAGCACCGGCCAACACCACGCCCACGCGCACAGAGATTTTCCTTATCGCGGATGAGGTGAGAGGGCGCAAAACGCGCCTGCGAGAAAAGGACTCGTGAGTGTGTTGGTGGGTGTGGTGGTGGTGGTGCCTGGCTGACTGCATCGCGAACCCATGGTTCCAACCCCCAACAGCGTCCCCACCCTCCCACCCAAGCTGACGGCACAGCACTTACACGCCCCCAAATGCACCCCGGATTCGGTAGTCACGCCCCTGGGAGCTTTCTTCTTCCGGCTGGTGACTGTCCTGGTAGGGAAAGAGCCGAACCGGGGGCGGTGTGATGGGAGTTGTCGTCCGAGAACGAGACAGACAGCGCGGCTGGCATCGGAGTTGAGGGTGTGGGCGCCTGACTGATGGTTGGTCGTGGAAGGAAGAGGTGGTGGTGATTTCACCTTCCAAGGCCGTGGTGCGAGTTCCAAGGCAACGGGTGAGGACCGTGAGGCTAGCATGGCCGGGTTTCCAGAATCGACCGTATGCCCCTGAGGTCTGCGTCGGGACTGGGAAGAGGTGGCACCGTTGGCGTGGAACCCGTGACAGAGAAGCCGTGATCGCTTCAAACAGTGTGAGTACCCCGGGTATCTTTTCGGTGCGGTTGGCTCGGGGAGCTGGTACCAGCAGTACCTGTTCCCAGAGGGCAAAGTACCGGAGGTTCTCTGGCTTCCATTGACTCCGTCGAAACGTTCTTCTGTTGTGACCTTTGTGACCGGCAAACATGTCGAGAGCAGGGCAGGGCCCTGCTGTGAATCGTCCCACCCGTCTGGGGGAAGACGACGTCAAAGTATTCTAGTGCTCTGCTGTGTGACCTGTTGGACCCAGCGGGCTCAAATTGACGGTCAAGATGCAAACCGCAGGGTACGTGTCGAGCAGGACCTGGATGTGGTGTTTGTTGACTCTGAAAGTTCTGTGGCACGGCAGATGCGGTGTAATCCTCTGTTGGATGGGCTCTAGAATGTTTGCGTTGAGTTGTGACATGTTTGCTCATCAGTGTTGGTGTCCAAAGATAGCGATGCCCGATATAAAAATCGCTCAGTTTTCGCAGCCTGTCGTTCTTTCGGGACGTCGTCCGGAATTCGCCCGTTTGTATGCCTCTGACATGTCGAGGGTTTTCCCACCATTTCGTCGCTGAAATGTTGAAAGCTGACACTCCACCTATCGCACCCCGATCACAGCAAATGCTTGCTATAATAAGGACTGGGATGACTGAGATATTACATCAATTCTCAGTTAAAAAGTCGACATCTCGCCTGCCCTCAGTTCTTCTCGCCAGGTAAGCTAGCCCCCTTCTTCTTCAGGATCTTTTCTTCCTCGGCTTGGATCTCGGCATCAATCTCGGCGCCCCGTGATGGCTCGTTTCCGTGCATCTTGGCCTGTACAAGATATGTAAGCAGTGGTCGGCGCTGTTTGGACACTTCCAGGGCCATACCGGGGCTGTTGGGTCTTTCTTGCCCATCTCAGCCTCCTTGCTCTGCCGGGGCTCCGTCGCACTCTGGAAAAGGGGGTTAGTTTGAGAAGTGTACGCTCCGAAGTGAAGTCGCATACCTCGGCTGCAGCCAGACGGTTGGCAATTGTCCTCTGATCCTCTGAGACATCTCTGTTAGCGGTGCCTGCGGTATGGCAGAGGTGTTGCAACGTACTGGAATCTGTCACTATGTGAGAGTTGGGCTTGCCCTCTTCAAAGCGAGTAGCATCCGATGCGGCATTGGAGTTTCCAGACATGATGACGGTGATGTGTTGCGTTGGGTCGATGGGATGATGAGTACCTGGATACGGATATGAATGCACAACCTGGATGACACGGGGGGATACTCTTTATATTGAGACCGAATATGCTACGTCATAAAGGCAAAAGTTCCGCATCCGCTTCTGCATTGCTTGGTGCACGTTGGAGATCTTTACAGGTCCGAGACGTACGTCATCGGTCTCCATCTTGAGATGCATCTGGTCGTCTGGCACTCGACCGACCACTTGATGGAGTTTTCTGGACCACGTGTCTGTCGAGATCAGGAAGTTTGTTGCTCTGGTTTGGTGATGAAGCTGTGAGCCCGTTTGGCATGAGGTTTGTCAAAGGTTTGGCAAGTGCTGGGGAGCTGGGTCAGGGGAGCTCGGGAGGTTGTTCTTGGCAACGTCGTGGCTTGGCATGCGCCTGCAAGGAGCTGCCTCCTGGACCGCTGATTGGCTTGGATATCTCCGGATGCCATCGGCTTGAGCCGGACCGGGATTTGTGAGCTTGGGCCACATCTGAGTCCTGTCGTCTCCATCAAATCCGTCATGTCTCCATCGTCAACCTCACCTCCAGACAACAACGACATATCCCCCCACCAACCCCAAACACCCACAACCAGACCGTCAAGCCACCAATCCAATCCAATCCGCCATCATGTTTCGTTTTGTGCGTCTGTCCACCACATGGCACAGATTGAAATAGTTGCTCATTGTCCCGCAGAAAAAGTCGCTCGACGTCATCCAGCTCTTCCACAAGACCGGCTCTCCCACTTCAACCAAAGCTGCCGACTTTCTCAAGCGCATCGCGGTCCAGGCCTCCGAGTCGGCCTCGGAAGACAAGGCCAACCGCGACCCCTTTGAGCTGCAGGTCACCGAGGAGCCTCCCACCCAGGATCAGCTTCAGACCATGCTCGACTATGCCGGCGACAAGGGCATCTCGTCCATCGTCGAGGGCGCCAAGACTTCTTCCGAGGCACTTAGGCTGGTCAAGGAGAATGTTGACAGGCTCCGCCGGCCGATCGTGTGTTCCCTTCCCCCCTCACCCCCTGACCGGGCCAGCCAGCTAATCTTGGCAGACCGTCGACTGGAACAACGGCAAGGTGTATGCCGGCGCGGAGGAGTCGGAGATCCTCAAGATGCTGAATGCCCTGCCCTCCAAGAAATAGTCTTGTGTTCTTCAGCATCTGATTTCTTTGGCGTAACGGAAAAGCAACCCCCCTCTCTGTATCATCATGGGAAATAGGACATGCATGGGGCTCTTTGTGTGTTTGGGATGGCAACCCCGCTGGCTTTAGCAAAGCTCTCTAGATACCAAGTGGTGTTGTTGTCTTTTGGCTGGCCCTTGTCTCATCTCCTCCATCTCTCCTGCATGGTGAACATGTTGCGTGCCAAGTCTGCTGCAAAGGATACGGAGTACCCAACACCGGGTCCATCCTCTTCGTCCAGGGTGAATTCTCCGTCCTCTGTCGAAGCTTTTAAGGACATTTCCCACCTTGACAATCCGCCCTCTAGCTCGATGGACTCTTCATGGATTATCACGCCTTCAGTGTCTTTGCTCAGTCCTATCCGATTTGCCGTCCTTTCCTTCGATCCCCCCTACCTCTCGAGGGGTTATCGTTCATTCCTTCGACCCAACACCCCTGGTACCGGCTTGTCACCACTTTCCTTCGATCCCTCCCCGATCCGGTTTGTTGATTGGGCTTGAACACTTGATGCTCCCAAATTGCTTCGTCCCTCCTAGCAACAGTCCCGACATTCGTCGTGGCTTCCAGCAAACCCCTTTTGCAGCAAGCAAACCTGGGTTTTGTTGCTGCTCTATATAATGTCTCTGTCTATTAATTGCAGGCAGTTGTGGCTGGCCCCCATATCTTCCTCCTTCGCACCGAAGCTGATGCGGGCCGCCAAACAGAGGGGTTGCCCTTCCGTCGCCGTCGCCATAACTGCCCCCCGGGTCAACGGCCTCAGGGTCATCGCCCTTACCGTCACCAGCTTGCAGTCATCGCTCTTGCTATCGCCTGTTTTGCGGACATCGCCCTTGCTGTCCCCGGTTTTGCTGTCATTGCCCTTGCTGCTGTCCCTCTTACTGTCATTGGCTCTGCTGTCATCGTCTTGCCGTGACCCCCGTGACTGTCACCCCCGGACCGGCCCGCCACCGCCGGCCCGCCACCACCGGCCCGCCACCACCGGCCCGCTACCGCCGGCCCGCCACCACCGGCCCGGGGGGTGGGTTTAAAACGCCGGACCGGGGGGGCAGATTCCGGTTCCTTCTCTTCCCCTCCACCACACCAACATCTTCTGCTTCTGCGGTCTCCAACCCGCACTTCTCCTCCGCAGCCCGGATAGAGATGCTGGGTTCCGTTTCTTCTCTTCGAGGGGATCTCCAGAACTTCCTCACCAGGTAGGTAAGAATACCCGCATCCCTTCGCACCGGCCCCTTGGGTGAAAACCCGAACGCGCCGTGGAAAAAACCGAACGCGTGGCCGTGGCCGTGGCCACGGCCGTTCTTTCTCCCACCAGGCATCCTTTGGCACCACCGGCCCGTGGGGTGGAAAAACCGAACGCGTCGTGGAAAAACCGAACGTGTGGCCGTGGCCGTGGCCATGGCCGTTCTTTCTCCCACCAGGCATCCTTTGGCACCACTTGACCCCCGGGGGGCGAAAAAAATCCGCTTGGCTGAGAAAAGGGCATGTTGACTGACATTCCTGGGATCAGTAGGTACCTAGGTATCTTTGTCTTTACCCGTACGTGGCCAAGAGCGTCCAGGCAAGTCGTTTTCAGGAGGGATTTCATGCCTTGCTGCTTGGATGAAGGGTCTCCTGAGGTTGGTGGCCGGGCTCGTTTTGGTAGGGACTGAAGATCATCCCTCCTGGATAGAATGCGGACTGACAATGTGGTTTCTAGGAGGCGGTGTTCTCGCCGTCCATATCGCCCGGTTGTCTTCATCGCCGGCTGGATTCATCGCCCGGTTGTCTTGGAGGAATTCATCCGGTCTTGACTATCCCGAAGGCGAACATCAAATCTCAGTGTCCTCTGGCGACAAGTATTCGATCATGCTCTGGACGTCAGGCTGCATCTTGATGCTCGCCAAGCTCGGCAACAAGAAGAAGCCCCTTTATCGACCACAGCCCAAGCGGGAAATGTCCTGCTGGGACAAGAAAGTCGTGTGGTTCTACTTCTTTTGGGTGGCGATGGCATCGCCCACTCGAAGCAAGCCAAGCCGTCTGCCCCAAGAAGTGGAGAGATCTCAGGAAACCTTCCGACTGCAGCGACCTCTGGCATATCGGCGCCTCGAACTTGTGGATTCTGTTCATCGATATCAGCAACATAAACGAAGCCTGTGACCAGGGCATCCAGACTCACCTGTCATCTATCTGGGACTGGAAAACACTCGCTCAGAGCTTGAGAAGATGGTGACCAAGTTGGCTGTCCAGAGGGACTGCCATACCTCTTCTGGGTTTCGCGGCAAAGACACCCAGAAGTGCTGGCCCGATGGCCGGCTTTTGTTGTTCGATTTCCAGACGCACTTGCGAGACCCGTGGGCTGGTGAGCCTGTGGGCCACGAGACGCTGGACCGGATTCCCATGTCGACCGAGAACGGACGGAAGACCGAGAACGGACGGAAGCAATGTTTGTCAACGGGCGGGCCTGGATGACATTGGAGACTTGGACGACGACTCGGACGAGAACTTGGGGCGGCAATGTCGACGCCTCGCACGAGAACGGCGACGACTCGGACGACTCGGGTCTTGCTGCGGACTCGCGTATACCATGGGCCGAGGCGGAATGCCGCCGAGGCACCTGGTGACAGCCTCGACAAAACCACATCAGTCAAGACATGGGCCCGTCTCAGCTGCGAAGATGTGGGCGTGCTTGCCGATTTTACCCCTGAGTGGGCTCGATGTTAGGTTGGCCGTGCCGGGGACAAACGCAAGCTAGTGGTTGGCGCAGAGTATTCGACATTCTTTCTCTTTGTCTGATGGGGGCCGTCTGGCCTTGCTGCCCCGGACCTCAGTCCAACTGGAAGGCGGAGACTTTGGCGGCCCCGGCTCCGGCAGCCCTGACCGTCAGTCTCCGTCCGCTTCCGCCGAGGCCGAAAATCAGGCACCGCCACCGACGACCACCCGGCTCCGCACCCTTCCATCGACGACATCATACCCGGGGCTCTTTCCCTCTCGCCCACAAAACAAACAGTTCCGCTTCTTGAAATTCTCCCTCAACCTGAGCCCACTGCCGAGTCTTCTTCTGCCCCAGAGCACCTTTCTTTCTCTCCGAAAACCTCGTCTTCCTTCCCAAGTCTCGCACCCATCGCCGAAGATCGACGACTGTTTTTTCCAACACGAGCCTCACTTTGACCAACCATCCAACTCTCGTCTGTCAACGTCGAGATACCCATCGACCTTGGACAAGCCTTCGACTCGCGAAGAAAAGGTATTGTACCACTCCCACGAAAGCGCGACCTCTTGAGGATCCTCCCCTCAACGTCACTTGACCCCTCATGCGAATTCGTTCGACGAGAACTATTTTGCTAATTTTCTTTCTCCGCGACAGCCTCCTCCATACCACCACCTTCTCCCCACGAGAACGCCGCACCATCGTAAGTATCCCCCCCGCGAACGCTGCACGTTCGTGAGAACTTCCCTTCCCTGAGCACCGCACGTTCGTGAGAGCTTCACTTCCCGAGCGCCGCACATTCGCGAGTGCCTCGCTCCCCCAAGCGCCGCACTTTCGTGGGAGCTTCACTTCCCCGAGCGCCGCACTTTCGTGAGAGTTTGACTTCCCGACTACGGCGAGGAGTCTTCTCTGCCACATCCACTCCCTTCCGTCTATTTTCCTCTCCTTCTCCCCTCGCTCAACCAAGAGCAGCATGATCCAATCACCAACCGTATCCCAGAGATGCGTGGCTAACATGACAAACAGCAAGCCTACAACAAAATGGCGAGCCACCAGGCCGCCAACCAGCAGAACGAGGCGGGTGCCCATGGCGGCGACCCCAACTGCAGGAACCGCCTCGTGAAGGCCATAAAGTTCCCGAACGAGGTGGTTGAGTGTCCCTGCGCTCGTTGCTGGGAGAGGGCGAGGACCCTCTACCTCACCAACTTCCTGTCCGAAGTTCCCGACTCGGACGTCATAAGCGCCATCCGCTCCCTCTTCAGCCGGCATGGGAAGGTCGACTCGGTCTTCTTTGTCGAGAGGAACGGCCAACGCGTGAGGCCCAAGGCCATGTTCGTTCGGTATGCTATTCTGTCCCCCTACTCGCTCTCTCGGGTCTTCGCTGACACTTTGAATCTAGTTTCGCTGCTTCAGCGAGCGCGTGGGAGGCAAAGAACCATCTCAACCGCTCAAAGCTGCAGCGAATCTCCAACAGCCTGAGCGTGACTTTCGTCCACGGCTCTGTGTTCTTGGGAGACCAGTGGAAGAATGGGCAGAGGCAGCTGCCCAAGGAGCTGCCCAAGGAGGCAAAGACCAACCAGCAGCACCCACCCTTCCCGTGGCCCCAGCCGATCCAGAACCGCGGTTTCGGCTCTCCTGCTGGTGCTCCGGCTGCGCGCCATCTGGCGCACCCCAACATCCAGGGCGTCAAGGCGCCGATGGGCCGAGGCGGCCATCGCCCCATGATGGGCAACAAGAATGCCGGGAACCAAAGCCCCGAGCATGTCATCGGTCGCTCCCCCTCCGACCCCTTCCTCTCGACGGAGCCCACCGTCCCTCCCACAGCCGCCAACCCGAACTCGTGGCTACGACCGATCCCGCCCATCAAATCGACGGGCCGTGGCCAGCGCGCCACGATGCCTCCTGCTCCCCGGGCTGCCCCAGCCATGGGTCAGCAAGCAATGGGTCGCCAATCCTTCGCGCCCACGTACTTTCTTCCCCTCGTGCCGGTTGTTCCGGCATTCTACGCACAGTCGCAGAGCTTTGCGGACCCGGGTGCGCAAGCACCATTCCCGACGACGCACGCCCAGCATCCCGGCTGGTACTTCTTCCCTCCTGTCCCCGCGGCCTTTCCCGCTGCACGCGGTCCGGTCGACCCACCCTCGGTCCCTGTTGCGCCCGCTGCACCCGCGCCGGTCAATGTCCCGTCGCGCCCCATCAGCATCTCCCAAGAGAAGATGCTGGACAACACCATGGTGGAGGAGGTGGTCCTGGAATCAGGACACACGTACGTCTTCTCCGATGGCAAGCTCATCTCCAGGGAGTCACCTGCTCCCTCGTGGATGCGGTCCCGGAAGCCCCCCCCCACGCCGACGCCTAACCGCGAACCTCCCCGCCCGTTGGTGGTAAACGGGTCGTATGGTGGGATCCACCACCAACTTGCCCTCGCCACGGCTGGCCGGATGCCGCTCACGGCGTTTCGGTCCTTCCGGGACCTGGTCCCAGAGGGATCCGTTCCGATTTCCGTCCTCGGCGCCCAGGGTTCTACCATGCCCGTCATCACCCAGGGTGTTGTTCCCATGCCGGCCCACGCCCATGATCCTGTTCGCAAGTCGGTCAGGACCCAGGGTACTGTTCCCATGCCCGTCATCACCGAGGGTTCAGTTTCCAAGCCAGTTATTGCCGACGGATCTTTTACCAAGCCGGTCATTGTCAATGGATCGTTCACCAAGCCGGTCCCCGCTCGGAGTTCTGTTCCCAAGCCGGTCGTTGCCGATGGATCCTTTTTAATGCCGAGCATCGACGAGGGCATGGGAAGTCTGATCCCAGAGGGTTCAGTCCCCAAGTCTGTAATCGCAGAGGGAAAGAAGAAGGCGGCACCTCTTCCCGTCACCTCCAGCCCATCGCCGACCTCATCAGTTCCTGCCTCGGTTGACAACTCGGAGACATCGATTCCCGTGGCCATCCAATCCCCGTCGGCTGTTCGTTCGGTCTCCGCACGGGAGGTATCTCCTCCTGTTGCCACCAAGTCCTCATCGCCTCCGTCAGCTTCTGCGACGGCTCAGTATCTCTCTTCTCCCGGCAGTGTTGACGAGCAGTTCGGCGAAACCGTCGTCCGCCACCCATCGCGCGCACAGTTCACTCGTCTGCCATCCGAATGGACATCGCCCGCTGCCCCAGCCACGCTCGACACCAGCGCACCCATCACCATGGGTCCTACCTCCGCTTCTGTCCCAGAAGTATCCCCTCTGTCGGTGACCGAATCTCCGGCATCCTCGTCAGCCTCTGAGATGGCGTATACTTTCTCTCCCCCCGGTAGTGTCATCGAACCTGCCAGCGAGACCGTCGTCCGCCACCCGTCACGTGCGCAGGCCACTCGTCTCCCCTCTGAATGGACATCGACCTCTGTCCCGGGCATGCCCGAGGTCGACGCCCCCATCGATACCAGCTCTTCCGCCGCTCTGGGTTCCCCTTCGCTGCCGCCCCTGCCCGAAGGTCAGCTGTACGCCCCCGGTCCGACTGCCGTCCACAACTGGCACTGGAGCGCCAACTTTGGTCCGTGTGGCTTCGGCGCCAGTCCCGTTGGTCCTCCTCCCGCCGCGTCATCGATCGAGATCCACCAAGGGTTCTACGGCGTAGTCGAGCCGCCGTCCCACGGTGCCTCGCCCCCCCAGCCGTCATCATCCAACGCAGACGCCGGCGCCGCAGTCCGCAAGGCCAAGAAGAAGCCCATCCCCGCCCGTCCCCCGCCCGCCGCGTCATCCATCGAGATCCACCACGGGTTCTTCGAGTTCCCCCCCTTCTCCTCCGGCCTCTCCACCGCCCCCCCGTCCTCGGCCGACGTAAGCGACCATCCCAGCCCGGTCGAGGGCAAGCCGAAGAAGAAGGCCAAGAACAAGAAGAAGAAGAAGGCCAAGCGCGACGACGACGACGACGACGACGCCCGCGACTCGTCCCCCGCCTCCCATGCCGTGGTGAAGCTGAAGCCCGGCAGGCAGCGGGCCCGCGGCGCCCAGGCGCTGCAGGACCTGTTTGTGGCGCCTCCCGCTGGGGAGGCGTCGCGCGGTGCGGAGAGCGCTGGCGGTGCGGAGAGCAGCATCCACGGATGCTTCAAGGGCTTGCCGCATTCGTTTGATCCGTGGCCGCGCTCGTCTGCGGAGGAGAGTGCTGCGTAAGTTTTTTTTTTCAGTTTTTTTTTCTTCCCCCGCGGTGCGGTGATGCGTTGTTTACCTACCCCTGAGAGATGTCTTGGCGGGCGTTGGCTTGGCGAATTCGGGCGTGGTTTTTCGATATCTACGCCTGGGTTTTCACTGCCTACGTCCGGTTTTTCGCTGTCCGCGTCTGGCTTTTCGTTTTCCGCGTCCGGTTTTCCATTCCCCGGGCCCGGCTTTTCGTTTTCCACGTCCGGTTTTTTATTTCCTAGGCCCGGCTTTTCGTTTTCCACGTCCGGCTTTTTACTTCCCGCCTCTGGATTTTCACTTTCCACCCCTAGAGATACGGGCCTGACACCTTCTTACCTACCCTTTAACGCGCGAAAAGACGAGAATGACAGCTAACAGATTTGGTTTTACAGCTAAAGGAACAAGGCGTCGGGCGTTTTTTCGGATAAGGCGGAGGTATCGGGGTTTCGTTCCGGGCGTTTTAGTACGCTTTTCGGGCGTTAGTTTTCGGGTTTCAGGCATTATGTGTGGGTTTTTGGACGTTATTCTTCGATCTTCGGGCATCGAGTTTCGATCTGTGGGCATCCTGCTCTCTTTAGCGGGTGTCCCGTTTCGAGAAGCGCGTCTCGTGCTTCGACCTTCGGGCATTTTTGTTAGATTACAGGCATCGCGCTTCATCTGGCGGGTGTCCTGCTTCGGTAGGCTTGCGTCTCGTTCCGTTTTCCGGGCGTTGCGAGACCGAGCAAAGGGATCAAATCAAGGTTGAAGGCGTAGACTGGACTGGATTGACGTGTGTGATGGGCTGTGAAACGTGTCCTGGATGACATGGTGACGCGTTGCGGGTTGTGATCTTGATGTCTCTGTTCCTACGAGAAGACCCAAAGTGAACAAGACCGACGTCTCTGCTCTTTACGGACGGATGGGACCGTGGACTCAACTCTCACAATCACCACACAAAGCAAGAACCATCCCGCAGTCTTGGACAAACCCCCAATTAGCATCTCGCTCACACGGGAGAGCAAGGAGGTTACTAGAACCTAATATACACGGGAAAAATAAAACGATAACCATACCCCCACAGCCCACCAAAGACAATTGGCCTCTGGGCATTTCTTTTCCTCCCCCGCCGCCCCTTTTCCACCCCGGCACCCCCAAAATGTCCGAGCAGAAGTGACATGCCCCCATCCTCATTACTCTCATGCATGCGTCCCGTCGTCCTGTTGCCCCGTGCCCCCATGCCGCATCCCAGCATCATCACATCACCGAGCACTCGCCCTCGTTCTGCTTCCCTATCTTGCTTCTCGAGATGCGGTCCCGCTCGCCGGAGCGCCCCGCATTTTTGCCCAGCCGCTTGAGCTCCTCGAGCCGGCCTCTCGCCTTGGGATAGTCCTGGGCTGTGTGCACTTGTCAGTCACCATCATCACACCACGACAGGAAGAAAAAAACTCACCAGCCGCCCTCCAGTACCACCGCTTCGCGTCCTCCAAGTTGGCCGGCACACCGATGCCTTCCTCCGTAAAGTAGCCCATCGCGTACTCGGCCTTGGCCAGACCGGCGGTGGCCGCCTTCCGGGCCCAGAGGTACGCCTCCATGTCGTTGCGCTGCAGCACCGGCTCGCTGCCCGTGAGGTACCAGCCCGCCAGCGCGAGCTCGCTCTGGTGCTCCTCCTGCATCGCGGCCCGGCTGTACCACATGATGGACAGCTGCGGGTTGATGGGGCAGCCCATGAGGCCGTACTCGTAGGCGGCGCCGAGGCGGAACTGGCTGAACTTGTAGCCGAGCTCGGCCGCCTGCGTGAAGAGCTGGAGGGCGTAGGCTTCGTCCTTGATGATGGGGCCGTCGGGGTCCTTGTCTGCGCTTTCGTACAAGAGGCCCAGCTCGTGCAGGGCGTGCGGGTTCTCGGCGTCGGATCGCTCGGCGGCACGCTTCAGCCAGCTGATGGCTTCGCGCTGGTTGCGCTGTTGACCGAGTAGTCCCTTGAGCAGGATCATGCCTACCTTGTACATGGCCGGTGTGTCGCCGAGCGTAGCGGCGCGCTTGTACCACTGGATGGCCTTGTTTGGATCCTTTCGTGTTCCGCCGCCCTCGTCGTTTCCAATCTCGCAGCAGACAGCGGTGCGGTAGGCTGCGGCGGCGTGTCCGAGCTTGGCAGCCGACTGGTAGAGCGTGAAGGCGTGGGCATGATCGGGCTCGGAGCCAAACATTCCCCGGCCAAGACAATCCGCCAGGAAGAACATGGCGTCGGGGTTCTGGCCCTTCTCCAGCTTCCGAAGAATCTTGTGGGCGTCGACAAGGTACTTCTCGCGAGAGCGCGCGCGAGCCTTGGGGTCGGGGAGGTTCGGGATGAGCGCCTCGGATGCCTCGACAAGCTTCTTCGCCAGCCGGAGAGCCGATGCTTGATCATTGGGGTCCTGTCTGATTGCAGCGCGAAGGCGCTCTAGCTCTTCCGCAGTGACTGGAGGGTCAACTGGTTTAGCGGGCTGAGGCGGGGCGACGGGCTGCATGGGCGGGGGGCCAGACGACTGCATGGGCGGAGGCGCAACCTGCGAAGGAGCTCCATAGTTGCCGCTGTAGTTTCGCACTGGGGGCGGCTTGTCCGACAAATTCACGATGGAGCCTGGCATGAGACCGGGTCTGACGGGGACAGGGTGTGAAGGCAGGCTATCCGGGTTGTGGTTCGGGTTCTGGTTGACAGGGGGTGCGGACTGCACACCAGGTCGGTACGGAGCTGGACCCGACGGGAGACCAGGCCCAGGCTGCCCGGGAGGGGTTGGCCGCTGGAAGCTTTGCGACCGCTCAGGCAGTCCGCCTTGGAAATTCTGCGGCCCGGCGCCCTGGGCATTCTGAGAAGTGAATTGAGTGTTGGTTGGCATCGGAGGGATATCGCCAGCCATTTCAAAAATGGCTTCCTGAGAATTGCGCAAGTCGGGCTGAGACTTTGCTCTATTCATCTCGGCCACTCTTCCAGGTCCACGCTGTGCCTGCTCATAACCTTGGGCCCCAGGCTGCATCTGCTGGTCGTACGAATTTCTTGGCCTCGGACCGCCATCATAGTTCGGACCGTTTGGCGGGGCATTTGCGGGCGGATAGTTGCCGTTGTTGTTGGCGTTGCTTGAGTCGTCATAGTAATCGTAAAAGTCGTCAAAGGATGTGGGACGCGCTTGTCCTTGTCCTTCGTAGCCGGGACCAGCTTGACCTCCGTAACCATGGTCGGGCTGGCCTCCATAGCCTTGATCGGGGTAGGCTTCTGGAATGGGAGGGCCATTGTTGGGCGGATAGTTCCTCTGCGGGGGAGGCCGCATCGTCTGTGCCGTGTTCGGTCTCGGCGGCACCCCACGACCCATCGGACCATTCTGGGGAGCGCTGTCTCGTCTCTGTAGAGGACCGAGAGGACCCGGAGGAGCCATTGGGGCCCCCATTGGGTCTCTCCCGGGCATTGTCATACTTCGTCCTGGAGGCCCAAACCCTTCATCTGGATAACCACCCTGAGAGCCGTAGCTGGGACCCGGGGGCGGTCCGCGTCGTTGGTCAGGGTATTCCTGTGGTGAGTAGGGTTGAGGGGTGCCACGAGGTGGTCCCATCGGTCCAGGTCCTCCATATCCATTTCCAGGTGGGCGCATTGGACCACGCTGAGGCGCTGGGCCGTTCGGGCCTGGTCCTCTCGGCGCTGGTCTCTGGCCCGAAATCTCCATGTGTTCCATCTGCATCGAGATTTGATCCTCCTCCATTGCGCCTGCTCTCCGTTGTGCGCCCGGGAAAGAGGGGAATGGACCACTGCCACCAAATCCTTGGTCGATCGGGCTAGTAGGACCGTTCATCGGGGGGCGCCGATTGGCTGCAATGGTCAGTTGGGGGCATTGCCATGGATTCAGTTTGGGCACTTACAGCTGGGATCGGACCCGGGACCTCGCTCAGGAAGGCCTGGACGACCGCCTCGTCCTTGCGGGTAGCCTCCGCGGCTGGGACCGGGAGGGCCTTGAGGGTAGCCGCCGCCACCACGGGGAGGATAGGGACCGCCGCGACCGCCGTCAGGAGGAGGTCTCATAGGTCCGCCCCTTCCATTCATCATGGGGCCTCGCCCTCCACGGCCGCCTCTCATGGGCCCATTTGGACCATTCGGACCCGGCTCGTAATAATTCTGCGGGGGGTAGTCGTTGGGAGGGCCACCGCGCCCCTGATAGTTCATATCATCGAATTGCTGCTGCCCGCCCCCGTAGCCTTGGTCGTAGCCATTCCCGTAATCGTCATATCCATATCCCTGGCCGTCTTGATACTGGTCGTATTGCTGAGGCGGTGGTTGTCGCTGGGGCGGAGGCCTCTGGGCACCGGGACCCGGACCACCCCCGCCATAGGGGCGCCCGCCGCCGGGGCCAGGGCCGGCGTCGTATCCGCCATTGTATGCCATCAGGGCCTGCCTTTAGGACTGAATAGTTCCCAGGAGAGGTTGCCGTGATGGAGGTGTCTCTGCTTGAGGTGCGCCGTGTCGAGGAAAATAGGTCGGGCGGACCAAAAGCTAGTCCGGGCCGAGTCGTCTTGAGGTTTAGGCGCAAGGATGGCCCATGCTGGCGATCGCGGGGTGAATTGGGTGGTGTCGCAGGTGGTGGTGGGACGTGCAGTTGTCGCGGCAACTCGGGTCTAAACGTGTCGCATGGCAGCGCAGTCGGTCAATGTAAGAAAACAGGCGTCGGATGGTTGGTGTTTTGGTGTTTTGAGGCTGGATAGCAACCGATCAAGTACAGAATACCTCCTGGAGAGCGGGGACCGTCAGCTTGTCGTCGCATGCAGCATGGAAGGCGGGGCTGCTATCAGTTGCCCTTACAAGAATGTCGGGAGAGCAGACGGGGCTGCGCGACAGATTCTCCCAGTCCAATTATTTTGGAGTCGTCTTTTGGTCGGCGGAGAGGGAGGGAGAGTTGTCGGGAGACGATGCGACTGCCCGGAAGGGGAGGAGATGGGAAAAGGAGTGGAGGCGGCCAAAGGGGCGCGCTATAAGGAGTGATTATAGGGGACGCCAAATAGGCTCGTCTAGGTATTTATGAAGTATTTTCGATATCAAATGCTGTCTTGAGCTGTCTCGTCTTTTGTCGGGGGAGAAGGAGAGCCGGCAACAGCAACGGCAACAGCAACAGCGAACTGCGCGGGAAGTCGGGAAGTCGGGAGAGGGGCGCACGGTGTTTTATTCAACCAGACCAGAACCCAGCCGTTCTTGCCGTGTCGTGTCGTGAACGTGCACGGCCGGGCAGGGTTCGGTGGTGAGCCCCCGCCTGAGCCCGCCCGATTCCCGAGGGTGCAATGCTGGGGACATGAACAGTCTCAGAGTTGCAGATTGGGGTCATCTGCAGGGCTTCACCACTTGACAGGTTGAAAGAAGGAATTCCAACAGCCACTCCAAGAAAAAACAGAGAAAATATCCAACCATCCACTCTCTTTCCGATGAAATGGGCGTTTCTTGGTGAGTTTCCCAAGTCAACCCTCTTGTTGCATCTCATGTACCTGCCCGCTGTTCAGAGTCCCCTGCCAAGGGGCTACCACCCCACACTCCAGCGAGGCCGCCGCCGAGGCGAGCTTGCCCCGCGTCTCTCCTGCTGGGCCTCATTTTGACTTGAGATTCATCATCTGAAGATTCAATGCTGTGGTATTCCCATCGGATGGCTGCCATTCCCTGGACTGTGTGCTTCTTGCAACTTACCGTCTCTAGCTCCCGACAAGCAATGATCTCCCCGAGTGCTGATGATCCCCCTCAGTGTCAGGTTCAACACCAAACCTGGTCGCTGTGGACCAGACGGCCCCCCAACCCTTCGGAAGACATTCTCGACGCCTTCTTTTCCTCGACCAATGCACTTCCGCATTGTGATCCTCCCGGATACTCGCGCCCAGCTGACATGTTGAACAAGGGCCTGTAACAGACGTCGCTGGGGGGCGTACCTTGAACCAGAGCGTTGTATCAAAGTCCCCTCAGGCCTGCCATTGGTCTTTTCAATGTTGCTGCATTCCTGTGGTTGCCTCTCTCTGCAAGCCGGATGGCCCTCGCTCAACAGCACGCCACGTTTATGCAGTGCCGTTGTCCCGCTACAACCCCCTTCTGCCGCCCCCAAGTGTGGTGGCGATGGGGGCAGGGTTGGCTGGTGTTTGCCCGGCGGGACGGAGGGGGGCCTGCGAGAGGGTGTGAAACACACCATTTGCCTCTCTTCAGTGTTCCTGGACGCCGGCCGAGTGAGCAGAGCCAATACCTACTCACGTCGGACAGAATGTGCAGTGTTGGTCTCGAGATTGCGGCTGTCGTCGAGACTTGTCCCACCTCAATAACGAGACAACACTTGTTGGACCTTTTTCATGTCAAGCCAATTGAGCGGGTTGCCCAAGATGCTCAAAACCATGGAAGCCTCATCTCCTCAACCCTGGGTTGACAAAGGGGCGTGGCCAGCAGCGTTTCACAACCCTGCAAACATCAGAGGCCAAAGTTCGGGCACGTCATGGTCCTCCAGCCCACCGAGGTCAAGACCGTGGGAATGGACAGGACTTGGCGTCTTGGGCAGCCCTAACACGGGTCATTTTCTTGCCGACCAGACTCCGGCTCAACCGCCCGGAGTCCTTGATAGTGGGGCGTGTGGTTGCGAAGGAGGCCTGCCGGTTGTAGTTGGTGATTGGATGTTGTTGGGATGGGAAGAGGCCTCGTATTTGACGAATGACAGCCTGAAGTCGGCTCGAGGTCAGGTCTTGATAGTGGTTCGGTCTGCTGAAGGTCTGGAACCTTTCCATGCTCCATGTCGCTTCTTGGGCATGGTGAAGGCGGAGGCTGTGGATGGGGGGTTCTGAGTTGCTCCGGGCGGGATGAAGACCAGACAAGCGGAAATAACGGAAGAGATCTGAGTGTCAGCTCTTCGCCCGTAAAATTCGTAAAGAGTTGAAGTGAAGAAGTTGATGACAAAAGGGGTGAATGCACAAGGGATTGGAAAGGGTGGATCCGGTTCAGCTGCTGCCAGCTGGCGTAGTTCTGCCGATAACGACCGCCCAGGTATCACCGTCGCTCATCGAGTGAAGTCATTCCACATCTGAAGAGCTGGTCAACTCCCAATTCGACCGGGCACCCACAATTCATCGAAATCCGCCGACTAGATCATCTCATCAAGGATTTCAAGATGGGCAAGAAACCAACCAACTGGTGGATGATGGCCAAAATGGCGGCCGTGTAAGCTTGCCCTCACCAGGCCACTCATCATGAGAATCGCGAAATCGCCGGGACTAACGGGAGGACCAGAGGAGGTGTCGTGTGTGTCGGAGGCCCAGCTTTTGTGATGTGGGTATCGCCAACAGATGAGGAGCTCGTCAAGAAATACAATCCAGACCTCCAGAGGAGAAGCCGCGAGGGGCGGTATGAGAGGCAGAAGGAGTTTGACGACTTTGTCACCAAGCTCAAGGAGTACTCCAAGTCCGACAAGCCAAGTACGTTATCTTCGCCCGGATGCTGCCTCTGTGAGATGCTGACCATTTTTGTCAGTATGGGTTGTCCAAGAGGAAGTCAGACAGGCCGAGATTGCCAAGATAAAGGCAGAAAAGAAGAAGGCTTTGGAACAAAAGAAGCAAGAGATGGAGGAAATCAAAAAGGAATCCGGGGTGCCGACAGAGAGCTGAAGTCACTGTACCTGAAGAGGGCACGTTGCTCAAGCGATGCGTTGGGGGGCTATGGGTTGTCAGAATATGTATAACACGGCATTTCACGGCGCAACAAGTCATGATACGATGGGAGCAGTTTGATATTGACATTCAGGGGGAATGACAGGCGTTGTTCTGCTGGGTGCCTGGGCTGGGTCGAGGTGAACTCCTCTCACTCGATACACGTAGGACTTTTCATTTGGGAAAATGGCCAAATTATCTTGGTCTCAACCAAAATTTCCATCTCAAAATGGCAGGAATCGGAGGGCGACGAAAAGGTGAATTCATGTCGCCTCTGGCCAGGTCAAGGAGTGAAGGTGAGGCTCGGTGAGCCCAAGGTCAGCAAAACCCAAGAAGCGGGGCAAAAAGTTATTGCGGCAGCGAAAAAAATCCCGGGTCTGGCCCCAGCGCACAGAATTTCTCCAACCACGACTGACGACGCCGAGATAATCGTTTGAGAGCCTCGCTGGGACATTGAACAGCGAATTAATCTGCGATCCACGAAGTACGTCCCTCGATCCTATTTTTTCCCCATCTCGAATTCCCCCCAGCCGCCGTGCGAGGGTTTTGGGCCCTCCGACACCGCCCGCTGGGCTTCACTGGGCTTGGAAGCTAACTGGGCCTTGAGGTTCACCGAGGAACTCCGACTTCTCTTCAAACACTCCACCACTCTTCAATCTTCACAACTCCTCTCCACAAACCGCCAACATGGATGATGTCCAGGAAAGATTGAAGAAGCTCGGTGTTTCCGCGCGCATTGGTACGTCTTCCCGCCGTTCCCCAGGCCTCGTTGCCCTACCCCGCCCCCCGCCTTCGATACGCCAAACAGCTGACTGATTTGCCAACATAGGGTACGTCAAAATACAGCCTAGCACCGCACCGCCATCCGAGACGAACCCGTACACCCGAGCGAGAATCTGACTGTTTGGCATATAGTGGCAAGGGAACTCCCCGCCGGAAGGTCAAGCGCGCGCCGGCCCGGTCCAGCGGCGATGACAAGAAGCTTCAGGCGACCCTGAAGAAGCTCAATGTCCAGCCCATCCAGGCCATTGAGGAGGTGAACATGTTCAAGAGCGACGGCAACGTCATTCACTTCGCCGCCCCTAAGGGTATGTACAACCGAATTGAGCGCAGCATATCCCGGCATGTGCTAACAGTTATGCTGCAGTCCACGCCGCCGTACCGGCAAACACATTCGCCATCTACGGCAACGGCGAGGACAAGGAGCTCACCGAGCTCGTCCCCGGTATCCTTAACCAGCTCGGCCCCGACTCGCTGGCGTCGCTCCGCAAGCTTGCCGAGAGCTACCAGAACATGCAGAAGAACGAGAAGGGTGACGCCGATGAGGATGACATCCCCGAGCTTGTGGCCGGCGAGAGCTTCGAGAACAAGGTCGAGTAAGAGGGACGCACCCTTGTCCGACAGGGCTTTTGTCGCGGCACAACGGCCAAAACCTACGTCTTGGGATTGGGAAGAGGAGCAGGACCATTTTGTTTCTGTATGGACGGCGGCGTCTTCGGAATTTGTGCATTAGGCGGCCCGAAAAAGTCCTGGCCGGGGGGAGGAAAGGAAATATCAAATGATCCCACACCGACGTCGTAGCCGAAAGCTGCTGCCAATAGCACCGTCACGAAGCAAACAAGTCCCTCAACGACTGCCACGAGACATGATGTGTATGCGTAGACTTCAAATCCCAAACCCATCATCCCCCTGGTTCCTCACCCACCCTCTCAACCCATCCCTCCACACCTCCTCCTTAACCTGCCTTCGCACCGCCAGCGCCCCCGCCCCCTTGACCTCCCCGTACGTCCTCCCCTCCAACACCACCCTTACCTCCCCATCCCCAAGCAACGCCCCAACCTCCTTCGCCACCTCCCACATCCTCCTCCTCGAAACCGCACTCGCCCCCTTCACCTCCACCTTCTTCCTCCCCTGCAACACCCCCCCGATAATCCCCTCCTCCACCCCCCCCTCCCCCGCCGTCCACGCCACCGCAAGGTTACTCGCCCCAACCCTCTCCGCCCTCCCCACCACCGCCCGCTTGCTGTACCCAAACTCCTCCCCCGTCGTCCGGATCGCAAACGGCACGAACCCGTAGTCCTCCCACGTCCGTCCGGCGAGGGGCGCCATCCGTCCCCCGGGCGAGGGGGAGAAGCACCGGTGGCACGCCGGGGCGGAGAACTGCGAGTGCGGGAGGACGAGGGTGGTGAGATATACCGGGGGGAGGAAGAGGGAGGGGAGGGAGGAGAGGAGCGAGGTGCATTGCTTGAGGGCGAGCTTGTCGGAGCAGGATTTGGAGAGGGAGGGGGGCGCGTCGCCGCGTGAGGGCTTGCGGCGGACGATGCCGAGGTGGGAAAAGAAGGCGCGGCCGGGGAGGGTTGTGGGGGGGTTGGGGGTGTGAGGGGTGTTGGTGGTGCTGGTTGTGGCGGCGGTTTCGGTTTCGGTGGGGGGAGGGGTGGAGGAGAGGGATGGGGGGACGTCCCAGGGGGAGGCGTCGGACTGGGCGGACATGATGAGTTCCATGCTTGCGTCGCCGCCTTTGGGCATGTTAGCTTCTTGGTTAGAGGGAGGACTGGGGTGGTCTTACATGGTGCTTCGGAGCAGTACATGTGGAGGGTGAAGTCGGGGTTCCAGATGAAGGGTTGGGGTTGTTCGGGGGTGGAGGGGCGTCGTAGGAGGTACTCGGACTCTTCCCCGCGGGCCAGACGACGGCATTCATGGAGGATGAAGAGGTTAAAGGCGCGGATGGCGAGGATCTCGGCGTGCCAGTCGTGGATGGCGATGCCGTTTGCTTCGGGGAGCTTGGAGGCTGGAAGACATTTCATGCCAGTTCTGGAGCGATTGTCAGATTTCTGAGCAGGATTTCAGGATGAGAGAGACTTACGCCAGTGCCAAACATTTCAATGAATTTGGTCCTTGAAAAAGTCAGTACCTACTGCTTCACGAGCACATGTTGGAGGGAGTGGATGAACACCTTTGGCAACGATGCCGCTCAGGGGCACCCATTCATGAAGCCCATTATCTCTGACGGCCGGCTTTCGTTTGGCGGGAAGTTTGGCAAACTCGTCCAGGACAGCCAGTGCAATGGCATCAGCTTCATCTGACATCTTCACCCTGATATCCCGTCAGGTTCTGGGGACTGAAAGCTCGTCGTCGACTGAGTTGTTGGAGTGAGGTGGTCAGGGTTAGGGTCTGAAGCTCAAACAGAAGATGTGGCTCGTGTGTGGCTCGCTGTCGACCGAGCTCCAAGCTGCTGCGGGGCGCCACAAATGACCAAGTGGGTCCTTCTTGGCTCGTGCTGGCAGCCAATTGCAGAGCAGCCCTACCACCGCACAACCTGCAACGAAATTGGGAAAATCGCCTTGAACCTACGAACTCTTTGACCGGAATCAACCCCGACAATCGACAACATCGACAACAAACCGCCAAAATGAGGACGTACGACGATTCCTTCTCCGGCCAGCGGATCTACCCTGGAAAGGTACGCTCCCTGCCTCATTTCCCGCGCCCGCGATGGAACCAGCGAGACGCGTCCGACCGAGCTCCCCCATGGAGTCCTCTCGATGACGACGGTGGCAGCCGGGCTCGCTGGCCCCCGGGGATGCCATCAATTCGCTCCGACGTGTCCGATTGCTAACTCTTATCCTCATTACAGGGCAAGCTCTTCGTCCGCGGTGACAGCAAGATCTTCCGTTTCCAGAATGGAAAGTCCGAGTCCCTCTTCCTCCAGCGCAAGAACCCCCGCCGCATCGCCTGGACCGTCCTCTTCCGCAGGCAGCACCGCAAGGGTATCTCTGAGGTACGATCCTGCCCCTCCCAGCCCTCCCCGACACCGAGACGCACCGATAGCACGAAGCCCACGACCTGAGGGGCGGGACAATCACACAAGATGCAGCTGCTGACAGCCCCGCTACAGGAAGTCGCCAAGAAGCGCTCGCGCCGTACCGTCAAGGCCCAGCGTGCCATCGTCGGTGCTTCGCTCGATGTGATCAAGGAGCGCCGCTCCATGCGCCCCGAGGCCCGCACTGCCGCCCGCGCCGCCGCCATCAAGGAGAGCAAGGACAAGAAGGCCGAGGCCGCCGCCGCCAAGAAGGCCGAGAAGGCGAAGAACGCCTCGACCGCGGCCAAGGGTGGCCGTGTCACCAGCAAGCAGGGTGCCAAGGGCACGCAGATGAAGGTGCAGGCGAGAACCCGCTAAGCAGCTCTCGTCGGGTCAGGGTGCGTTTTACGGGACGGAATGATAGGGATGACGGTCTCACGGCCTCGCGCCACACAGCGGAGGGCAAGGGCGGACGGGAGTCGGGTTGGTCGGTCTTTGGGTTTTTTTGCCTGCTCTGCTCTCTTACAAGGGTCTCACCCATCGGACAAGACATCCATTTGTTTCCGGAAGGGTCGGTTGCATGGTTCCTGCGTCAATGGGATAGGACATGTGCATGGGTAGCTTACGGAATGGCGACTCGCATTTGGTCTGAAAACGCAGCGCTTCCTGTGACATTTTGAGGCCAGGGGGGGTGTGATGACGGCGGGGCAACAACAAGAGGCATGCCGAGGGCTGTACACGAGAGAGACGGTCAAAGGTATCATATCTATCATTCCGTCTCTACGAGGCGCCCAAATCTACCGCGTCCCAAGCACTCCCCTGTCCCGTGACGACTTAGAGCTTGGCCAAGACGGCCTCGGCCCCGGACTTTGCGATGCTCCCGCGCTCCGTGTCGACATCGGCGTAGACTACCTTGCCGTGGTCGACGACGACGGCATACCGGGCCGTCCGATCGCCATTGACCCAGCCGATGCTCTTGCTGAACTCGAGCCCGACGTCCGAGGCAAAGAGCTGCATCCGCGTTAGCACCCTCTCCCCCCACAAGGGAGGACAGTACGGGAAACCACTCACAATCGACTCGTCCTTGACCCCGTTCGCCTTGCCCCACGCCGCCATGACGAACTGGTCGTTGCTCGCGATGAAGACGACCTGGTCCACCCCCGCGGCCCGCAGCTCCGGCAGCTTGTCGATGTACGACGTGACGTGCTGCACCTGGCACGTCGGCGTGAAGGCGCCGGGGACCGCGACCAGCACGACTTTCTTGCTGGCGAACTCCTTGCTGGCGTCGTACTTTTGCGGGAGCCCGCACGCCGTCAGGTCCAGCGAGCCGGTGGGGGGGATGTAGGTGAAGGTGACGTTGGGGGGGAAGGGGGAGCCGGGGGTGAGGGAGGGCATTTTGGGCGGTTGGGTTGGGGAGATTGTGGGGAGGTGGTGTTGTTGTTGGCTTGAGTTGGCTTGGAGTTGGGGCAGATGCAGCGGGATACAATGGTGTTGTTGCAAGTCTGGGATGTCGTGCTAGTGTTGGTGGTTTAGTCACGTATGGGTAGAGGGGCGGCGGCGGCGGGGTTCGGCCGACGGACCCCTCCTGGAATCGGCGTTGTCCGACAGGAGGGACATTGGGGGCTGGTTACAAATGCAGGGCTCGTTGTTGCTACTGAACTCGGCAGGGACATAGGGCACTGGGATTTACTAAGGAATTAGTCTCTCAGGGGCGACGATTGCGCAATTGAGGTCGAGGTTTGTGAAGAGGGGTTTGAAGGAACATTGGTGGTTTGAGAGATGTCGTCATCGAGGGGTAAAAAGGAGGGGGGTTTGGAAATGCAACTATTCACAAACCGCAGCTATTGATCGTAGAGGTGTTTTGTTTTACCCCTGGGCGACCTCGGGAGACTTCTTCAGATTTATGAAGCGCCGGGAAATGCAAGTAAGAACATAAACCGGGCAGTTCATCCGTCGTCGAGGGACTCGGAGATGTCAGTCATCTCTCTTGGCAGGCCCCTTGGCAGCTCCCCCTTTTCAGTATTTGACGACTGTCAATATATTAAAATCGAGGTAGCAAACCGATTCCAAATAGAAGAGTAATATTAAAAGTTTGGGCTTTTCCGGTCGGCTTTCAATGATGACTCTGTCCCCCTTGCCCGCTTACTGATGTCCCCGAAAAGGCGCGTGGATTCTCCGCCGGTGGGAACATGAGCATCTTCTCCCAGCGTCACCATGTGTCACTCATCCCACACAAGTAAAGTCGACAACTCCAAAGCTGACATATAAACCGCCAACCCGCATCATCCTCCTCACAGAATACGCATCAATACCACACTCACCATCCCCTACCCCACCCCAGCCCCAACCACCACCATGTCCCACCCCTCACCAGACACCGAATCCAAACCCCTCTTCCCCCCCTTCACCCTCGCCTCCGCCCAGCAAAAGGTCAAGGCCGCCCAGGCCGCCTGGAACACGCGCGACCCGGAAAAGGTGCAGCTCGCATACACGGCCGACTCGATCTGGCGGAACCGCGACACGTTCCTCCGGGGGCGGCCGGCGATCGTCGAGTTCCTGCGGGAAAAGTGGGCAAGGGAGAATGGATACCGGTTGAGGAAGGAGCTGTTTGCTTTTACGGATAACAAGGTATGTTTGGTGCCTGCTGGGTTGGGGGAGGGTTGGGCTGATATGGGGGGACGGGCAGATTGCTGTGCAGTTTTGGTATGAGTGGTTTGATGAGGACGGGCAGTGGTGGAGGACGTATGGGCTGGAGGATTGGACGTTTGATGAGAGGGGGTTGATGAGGAAGAGGATGATGAGTGGGAATGATGTGAGGATTGGGGAGGGGGAGAGGTGGTTTCGGGAGGGGGTCGAGGTGGATGATGTGAAGATCGGGGAGGAGCATTGGTGAGTTGGTGAGGAGGGGGGCTCGGGGGTTGTTGATTTCAGGGGTAGGATGGTGACATGCTTGTTGATATTTCCTCCATCTCCCGGCCACCGAGTAGAACGGTGCTTTCATCGGCCCGGGGTTCCCTCCAGTCAGTTACGGCATCAATACAGCCGGGAAGAACATTTGTTTCCTTGACCTTCTGTTGATTGCATGGAAGGTGGGAATTCCAGTCCCAACACTGAAACAATGTCAAAGAAGAAAATAGCGCCTCCCCCCGCACGCCCAGGCAGGGCAGTTGTGTCATGCAGCGAAAATGATGCAGGGCTAACTCGAGAGGTGTTGTCTGGTGCCGAGATCCCGATGTGCCTCGGATCTCACAGAAGCAAGATCAAGCAGAGGTTGGTGGGAAAAGCAAGCAACTGCGGAGAACCTTCTGAATAGCATCAGCTGCATGTTGCAGCTAATAGACGGCACCGGAGAAGGGACATACTTCCGCGCGGCATGTATGTTTTAGTTGGCTTGCCTCTTGTCACGCAGGAGAGCTGGAACCGTCAACTTCTTGTCAAGCATGTGGCAAACTCATGCTCAAGCTTTGGTGCTCTGCTGGATATCCAAGACACGGGATCTAAAATGGTGTAAATGAACTCGCAGCTGAGGCAAGTAAGACAATGGGGGTTGAGGCTCGCCGCTCGGGATAACTTTGGATGGAGTTGAGATTTCCCATGTTTGACGCCTGTGGGCTAGGTATCTGTCCCGGTCAGCCTTGGGTCTTTTGAGTTCGTCTTGCCTTGCCCAGACAGGGAAGGTGAATAGAGTTGGCATTGTTTCTTTTGCCCCAGTCCGCCGTCCGGACCTTGGGCCGTTGGCCAGGGCCTCTCCGCCCGGCCTTGGGAGGCGGTCTTGGCCCGGCGGTCTAGGCCCTCTTTGCGGTTCCGGTGGCTGCGTCACCTCTGGATGTGTCGGGGACGCGGTGAAATGAGCAATCACACCGAGTCTGGGCGTGGATGCCGAGGGATGAAAGTGCTGTGGACATGCACCTGCCAGCGGGAGCGGGTGTTGTCTCAGGGCACGTGAGCCACTGGAAATATGAGATGAAGCAAACGGGCGGGACACGAGCAAAAAAAGTGAGACATGCGCCCGTTTGCTGCTGCCCCTCACCGGTGCTGTTGTGCTGTTGGCTGCGGGCGCGGGGCTGGGAGAGGGAAAACGGGAAAACACCATCACCATTCACGTTCACGACTCCCGCCTGTCCCGGACGGAAGTTTCCGTTGATTTTGCTGGATCTCATCACATTTCCACCACATATCCATGGATCCAGCATCATCTCCGCCCTCGCAGCCTCGAAACGGTCACGTGGAGTCGAGGGTGTCGGTTTGTCGGTTCCTCGGGTTCGGCCATCAACCCGACAATTGTCGGGGTCGGGGCCCCGAGGCTCGAGGTCGGCGAACAGCGGGCACCCGGATCTCACAGTCTCTCAGATCGGAATCTGGAAGCGAAGGCTGTCGTCCGCTTCTGCGATTGGCGAGACGGCGCGGAGCAAGGATCCGCGGCTGAGTTGCAGGGGGTCAAGATCCTGGAAGCCTGCCGTTCCACCTCCGCCTCTCCAGGATTTGTCCATCGAATTTCTCGATCTCGACTTGCCCATTGCCGTCGTCGGCCTCTCTGTTTCCCGATCCCGCCAGCATCCGAGCCCGTTCCTGCAGTGCCTTCCTACGCCTACGACGCTGGCGCCCGGACATGACGGAGGACGGCAAGTCCAATGCAACCCCAACAAGACTTCAGCTGCTCTTGACATGGCTCGGCACCAGCCTGTCCGACAGCTTATCTCTTCTCAACTTGGAGTCGACTGCCCGGGGAGTCCTGGTCGGCACCAAACAGAAACACAATGCCCACGCGACGACTTCATCAAGACAATGGATGATCAACTCGGGAAACTGAACCCCTCCCGGGCCTCCCCAGCCAGCCACGTCGTGGGCTGCGGGGAAGGGAAAACGTTATCGACCTGTCGGTATCTTGTTGCTTTTGCTCGAAAGCTGGCTAGAACCATCTCAGATCCGGATCAAAATGTCCAAAGCATACCGTACGCAGTATGTGCCGGCCTCGGAAAGCCATCGTGTGCGTCGTCCTGCATTCACCTTTCCGTGGTTGTCACGAACTCTCATCCAACCACCTCCTCCCTCCTTCCTCTCCGCCGTCGATCTTTTCCCCCCATGGATCGGGCTGGCGGTCCCGCCCTGGCCTTTATTCTCGTTCTTCCATCTTTCCAACTTTGCTAGCGCCTCTCTTTGCAAACACTGCAGTTTTTTGCTGCTGGGCAGCTCAGGCCGTCACACAATGCTTCCATGTCCAAGGCTGTCAGATGTGTACTGAGAGGTAGACACATTGACGCCGCAGTAACACGACATCGAGCCTCCCCAAGGTCACTCCCATCTCCCGCCAAGTATCATATTGCCTCTGAGCCTCTCCAAGTGGGAGCACAGAGTCTCGATGTATGCCGGGACCGCGCCTTTGCCCCCCCCCACCCTCCCCTCCGCGCCCCCTGTCCTCTTGCAGGGGAAGACGAGATGCGTATCTACTCAGTGGGATGCGATGCACCCCGGGATGCGCGCATCAACATCCGCCCAGCTTTGCGGGATTGTTTTTTTTCTTGGTTGCGGAGAGGAGCAAGTAGCATACGGCTAGAGATTGGCTGTGTGTATGAGTGCCAACCCCTCCGTCCTACAACGGCTTGCTCTTATTGCCGTCCTCCGCCCTCATTGCCCCGGAACCTCCCACACCGTGTAATCTCGCACTTGGAGCCTCTCGTTGGTACGTATCTCTCCAAGTATATTAGACAAACGGCTCTTCCCATCTCAACTACCTCGAGCCGCTTCACACCTGCGTCTTCTTTGGCTCTTTGGTAGCACCCAGCTTCGCGCCGACACACATCTTCGGGATCTTGAGTTGAAGCGTACACTCGAGTCCCTTGTTGCCTCTTTTGGCCGACTTACACCATCTCCTCACATTATGGGACTCCTGTCCCTCACCTACCGACGGCCCACGTACGTGGAGAGGCCCCCCAGCATGGACGGCGACCAGGTCTCGATCGGCAGCGGGAGCACCGATGGAGAGAAAGTCAGGTCCGTCAAGTCGTCGACCTCGAGCACCATCGCAGGGATCCCCGCTGCGCTCAGCTTCGACCGAATCATCGACGGGGGCACTTGCCCTGTGAGTGATGTCTCCGACCCCTTACCCGGCGGCTTACTGACGCCTAACCAGCCTTGCACCACGCGTGACTTTATGAACTATCTGATCTACATCGAGAGATCCGCCGAGAACCTCCAGTTCTTCCTCTGGTACCGTGATTACGTCAAGCGGTTCAACGAGGCCAAGACGTCGGACATGGCCTTGGCTCCCGAGTGGACTCCGGCCATGGAAGAGGAGGCTGCCGCGCGCATCCAAAAGGAGCACGCCGACAAGCTCCGCAAGGACACCAAGACCCCCGCCATTGCCATCTTCAAGGGCACCGACTTTGAGAAGACGCCATCCGCATCCCCCCAAGCGGTGGTGAGCGACAGAGACCCCTTCTCTACCCCCCCAGGAACCCCCGACGAGCGCAACCTGTCCGCCGACTTTACCGCCGACCCCAACCCGTCCTCCTACCGCGCCCAGGCCACCGAAGCCTTTCTCGCCGCCGGCGTCAAGGCACCCTGTACGTCCCCCCTCCCCCCCCTCTCCCCCCTTCACGCAAGAACTAACCCCACCACCCCAACAGTCACCATCCAGCCCTTCCGCCACGAACTCGACCGCGTCATCGCCACTTACCTCGCCCCCGGCGCCCCCCGCCAGCTCAACCTCTCGGACCGCGAGCAAAAGGCGGCGCTCCACGCCCTCGCCTACACCACGCACCCGTCGGCGCTCGGCTCCGTCGCCCGCACCGCCGAGGCCACCCTCCGCCGCCAGGCCCACCCCAACTTCATCCGCTGGTCCATCTGCAACGGCAACCCGCCGCGGGTGCTGTTCGCGCGGGTGCTCGGCGCGGGGCTGATCGCGGCCGGGCTGGCGGCGGCGGTGGTGCTGACGCTGTCGACGCGCGCGCGCGGGTGGCGCGCGCTGGCGGCGCTGGGGTGGGTGTTGGGGACCGCGACGCTGGTGGCGGCGTGGAAGGGCATGTGTGTTGTGTTGCATGGGTTGCATCATCGGCATGTGAGGCCGTGGGAGCTGTTTCTGGCGGAGGGGGAGGAGGAGGCGGGGAAGGGGTCGTTTGAGAGCTTTGGGTCGGCGAATAGCTATGAGGAGGAGCCGTGGGTGGTCAGGTATCAGAAGAGGAATGTGGTGAGGAAGGTGTTTGATCGGGAGGTGTGGATTCGGGAGCCGGCGCTGAGGCAGATTCAGGATACCATCTTTGTGCAGAGCTTGTTGTGCGGGGTGGTGGTTGGGGGGGTGTTGGTTGCTGTGTTTGTTGCGGTGCCTGGGGGGGGATACTTTTAGGGTGGGGGTTGTTGGGGGCGGCTGGGGAACTTGGGGGATACAAGGGGCTGTGGGTTGGGGTTGGGGGAGCACTGCATGCTGACTGCTGCGGCTTACACTTTGTGTGGTAGCCTGGGGGATATTGTGTAGCGCTACGCCTTCTCTTTGTCTTTGGGATAGTTGTGTTGGGTTGACTCGAGGTTGTGTAGGTTGCTTTTGGGATGGCACAGTTGGATCAACAGGTGCCTCGGGCGGGAAGGGACGGGAACATCGGGTGAGGTGTTGAAGAACGGACGGCCGACTGCTAGGTCGTGGACATGGAAAACATCTCCCACACCGGGATGGGATCGGGGTCGGAAACAGACGGCGTTGGAGTTTGAGCTCCGGGAAGGGCACTGCCCCGGGAAGAGGGGGAAATCCATACCCAAGGAAGGATATCTGCGGCTTACGGCTTTTTTTGTATTTGGATAGGTACCTAGGCACCTACTTTGCGAGTTCAATATGACCTGCGTCCTTCATTGTGCGACTCAGGCATCCCGTCAAAACCACCTAATGTTATCAGATTGGGGGCGCCAGAAGAGTCAGGTGGCCATGAATGGGGGTCGCTGTCCCTGGTGGTGGAGGGTCGCCGAGGCCCGAGGTTCACAGGGCTCAGTGGTGCCGCGGCCCCTGGGGCAATGCTGACGGGAAGATCCCCCAGCCCTGCTGCAGTGGTGCACCCCTCGGGTGAAAGGGACCCCGCACCCCCAATCGATAAGCTCGGCTCTGCCGTGGTGGTTGGCCGAGGCTGGCGCAGCGCTGCTTCCTGCCACAAACCACCGCTCCCCCAAAACTTACACCAGGATGAGGTGTACATTGTAAATCTGAGCATTGGAATCCGAACCCCCGATTAAAAAGGGTACTCACGCCAATGTCTTTTCGCGTCCCAGAATCCACCTGGGGGGAGGGATATTTCCACAAGATCACAACAATTCCGCCCTGACTTGTTCCTCGAGCTAACCCGCCGCATCCCTACACCCGATCTCGTGCGGTGTACAGTGCACACCACTATATGGGACGGCGAATTGCACCACCACCACGACGATGCCGACAGATATGTACCAGGCCGAGGCGCCTCGGGTGTCCACGGGAAGCCCGAATGATGATGGGACGACTGGTGCGGCGGAAAACGGGCATGAGACACCAAACGGAACCGACACGCACCGCTCTCTTCGAGTCGCCGATGCCGGCGACGGCGCACCCATGGAGGTCGACCTCGACACTACACTGAGCCATCCCGGGTCGGTACGCATCAACGTCAAGGGCGCCTTTATCGTCGACGGCGAGGGCAGCTCTACACCCTCGAGCACCGCCAGTTCCAACGGCCGCGGGTCCCCCAGCCATGGCCACGACACAAAGGACATTCGTCTGCCGAACCACACGGCCGTCGTGAGCCACATTGCTGTTGATGTATGAGCCCAATTCCTCCTGACAATT
This sequence comes from Podospora conica, assembly GCA_030685255.1. NCBI lineage: Eukaryota > Fungi > Ascomycota > Sordariomycetes > Sordariales > Podosporaceae > Podospora > Podospora conica. The sequence continues at coordinate 407,351 of MU839429.1, read as the reverse complement.
TCTTCTCCGGGGTTGCGGGTGATGATGTCATGTTTCAACGCCCTGAGGTCTGAGGTCATGGCTAACCGGCGGCACGTTTTCGTCGTGTTCCTGCAGATCGGAGGTACCCTCGCCAAGCTTGTCTACTTTTCCCAAGAGGCGCACTCGACCGATCCCGGCGGCCGCCTGAACTTTCTCAGCTTCGAATCCGAGCACATCGACGAATGCCTCGAGTTTATGCGCACGCTTAAGCGCAAGCACCGCCTCCTCGATGCCGGCCCCAGCGGCCCCGACCGGCTATGCGTCGTCGCTACCGGCGGCGGCGCCTACAAGTACTACGACATGATCCGCGACGTTCTCGGCGTCGACGTGATCCGCGAGGATGAGATGGAGTGCCTCATCATCGGCCTCGACTTCTTCATCACCGAGATCCCCCGCGAGGTCTTTACCTACTCCGAGGCCAACCCCATGCAGTTTGTGGCCCCGTCGGACAACGTCTACCCGTACCTGCTCGTCAACATAGGCTCGGGCGTGTCGTTTCTCAAGGTCTCGGGGCCTAGGGAGTACGAACGCGTGGGTGGCACCTCGTTGGGCGGCGGCACACTCTGGGGCCTCCTGAGCCTGCTCACCGGCGCGCGAACCTTTGACGAGATGCTCGACCTGGCCTCGCGCGGCGACAACACCAAGGTTGACATGCTCGTCGGCGATATCTACGGGACGGACTACGGCAAGATTGGCCTCAAGAGCACCACCATCGCCAGCTCGTTCGGCAAGGTATTCAAGAAGAAGCGCCAGGCCGAGTCCAAGGCGGAGGATAGCGGCGGCCTCGGCCACCGGGACCCGCCCGCCCTTGACCTCGACAACGCAAGCCGCTGTGGCCCCCCCTCGCCGCACACAGAACACCACGACGCGGCAGCCCTGTCCACGCACCACAATGAGGACGATCCCGACGACCAAAGCCCGCCCTTTAGCAGCCCCGACATTGCGCGGTCACTATTGTACGCCATTAGTAATAACATTGGTCAGATTGCCTTTCTGCAGAGCCAGATCCACAACCTCTCGCACATTTACTTTGGCGGCTCCTTCATCCAGGGCCACCCGCAGACGATGAACACGCTCAGCTACGCCATCAAGTTCTGGAGTAAGGGGGCGAAGCAGGCGTACTTTCTCCGGCACGAGGGCTACCTCGGGTCGGTGGGGGCCTTCCTCAAGAGGCAGCCCCGTAACTGGGGGCGACGGGGGAGCTTCGAGGAGGCGGCGGCCCTGGAGGCGAGGATGCGCGCCAGGGCGCAGCGGGACGAGAAGGACGAGGCTTGATGCATGTCATGATGCGTACCTCAGCGTTGTTTGATTGTTTGGGTCATTTATGGCACGGCGTTTCGGAATTTTGGAGACAGCGAGTCGGATTGAGCGGGTGGAATGCTGTCGGTATCATTGCGCTTGGTTTCTCGCTTTTTGATTTTAGAGATACCAAGTACTTTTAGATCACTACCTAGGCTTGCGAGCATCATATATCTAGTATCAGCGTATGTATTGTCTTGTTATGGGTTGGCTTGGATGAAGTCGTGGGGATGATACCCAGCGAGGCAGCATTACTCTTTTTCAACGACAATGTACTTTGTCATTGAGTGACTCGGGGTATCTTGTCGTGGGTATCTACCCATCAAGCAGCTACCTAGTCAAGCACAGCAAACACCCCCCCAAGGCAGCCTTGGAAACCTTGCTCAAGTTCTAATGAAGAATACTGCAATGCAAAAAAGAAGGGCAAGTCGAAACGTCTCTGTGAAACAAAAGAGACAAGCAACCCCGATCATGAACCGTCTTTTTGCACTTCCTGTTATACAGCCCGTACGCCGCATCGTTCCCGCTCCCATCGCCGCGTACACAACCGCGCCTGTCTCGGCTCCGCCCATGTGTCCCTGTCTATTGTGTAGGTAGCCCCCAAGAGAGCCAACAACCCTGCTTCCGCCGTCAACCCCGAGTCACCACCGACTTCGTCCCCGGACGAGGTGCCCGTTGCGGGACAAGCCCCCCCGCCCAACGCTCAGCAAACCAGCAGAGCCTTTCCGAGCCCCATGGCTCCTGTGTCCGCCTCTTCCGCAGTATAGCCTCGCACCCAACCATCATGGAAGCCACCCCGGAATGTCTTCCCCAACCCCGTTAACTCCCCAAACCCCCTCCCTTCTTCATATACAACCCACCACCACTGGCACCGCCCCAGCCCCTTACGCCTTAACCACCGCCTTGACCGCCTCCTTGGCATCCGCCACCTCCCCCTTGGCCTGCGCCTCGAGCTCCTTTTGCGAGCTGCGCCACATCATGATGCGCGAGACCTGGACGACGCCGACCAGGCCGAGGAAGAAGTTGACGGCCGCGAGGCTGTGAGCAATCCCAGTCAGTCAGGATGAATGAATCAAGTGGGGAGCAGGGCAGGGAGGGGGGGAGACGTACAGATAGTTCTTGGGCTTGATAATCAGGCACCACCGCGTCCAGATGATGCCCGTGGCCGTGAGCGCGCCGTTTTGCGTCAGCGAGAGCGACGAGGCGGGGCGGGCAAAGTCCGAGACGCCGGCGAGGACGAGACCCCATTTCATTACGGGGGCCCTGGGGAACGGGGGGGTTAGTTGTGGTTTTGGGGGCGGGGAGGGGAGGGGGAGGGGGGACGTACCAGAAGTGCACCGTCTTGACGCCGATCGGGCTGTCCCACATCTTTTGGAACCACGACTGGTTGGGCGGCGCGCTGCCGGTGCCGGTGCCGCCCGCGCCGCCGGTGCCGGTGCCGGCGTCGGAGCTCTGCCAGCGGCGGCCGGCGGAGCGGCGGAGGGCGGGGGTGAAGAATTGGGAGCGGAAGGCGGGACGCGAGGCGCGGAAGAGGGCGGACGATGGGGTGGTCATTTTGGGGGTTGTGGTTTTTTTTGTCGGGGGGAGGCGATTCGGAGATGGAGTTGGGGACGGCGACGAGGACGACGACGGGAGGGCGGAGGTTGGATTAGGCTTCGGTCGGTGTCGGTCGGTCGGTCGTGGGGAGAGAACGTCCGGGTGCCGTGGGCTTGTTGAAGCTGGTGGGAATTGGGGGTGGTGACGGTGTCCCTTGTGGTGTCCTTGAATAAAGTTCCGATGAACGGGCTGCTCACACCCCCGGTCGCTTCTTCTCCGATGGGGAAAACGAAGGGACACACGACGACCTGACCGACAGGGTTAGGGGCTGGTTAGGCGACCCGATTGGTCCGTGCGCTTGAGTTTGCTCCAATGTTTGCCGGGCCATCATGCAAGCCGTCGCTGCCGCCAGCCAGAGTGCGGGAGCTCCATTTTTGGCGACACCAAGCTTCCCAACTCGACGTCGTCGTCTCCGAGTCCGCCATCACCGAACCGACCGGCCCCCCAGATCAATCGCCCAAGATGTCGGGCAAATACGCGTTCACAAAGTCCCTGAAGGAGGTCCGCTTCCTGTTCTGCCAGACGGGCGAGCACAGCGCTGCGACGAGGTGAGGGATGACCACGGGCGAGGAGGCGGGGGGGGGGGGTGATGCGAGCGCATGCTAACGCCAATTGACTTTGGAATAGGTCATTCCTTACCCGCGCGTACCCGGTCATGAAGAAGAGCAACCCGGTGACGCCGATTCTGCTGCGGGACGCCCAGGGCACGCTGCCCAAGGTCTATGCGAGATTTGGTCGGTCCCCTCCTATCCTCGGGGACGTTGGTTTATCGTGGATGGATTACTGACGGTAGTTGGGCTTGCAGAGTTTGGGAAGGAGAAGAGCCAGTCGCTGGAGGGTAGGTTGTCCTGGCGGTGTGTATTCGACGGGAGAACAGATGCTGACATGGTGATGTATAGGGCTTTCGGATAAGCAGATCGAGGAGACCGTCGCATCACTCGTCAACAGCGAATCATGATGGTGGTGCATGGGAAAGAGACACAGGGAGACGGCGGCAGAACGCCATGACGACCACGAGCGACATGTTCATATACCACAGTCGCCTGTAAATATAAACATATGAAATGCTCGACTTCTCCGGTGTCCACCACTGCCTACGCTGGTAGTATGTACGAGACATATCGGTGCCAGGGGTCGTGCTAGGACAGCTCCTGAGTTGTCAATGGCAAGGGTACATCGTCAACGGCAGTGCGGGGGATGAGAAGCAGCTGGGAGACGACTGGGCCTGGCGGCTCCAACGCGCATATACCCCAGAGAGTCTTCGGACAGTGGCCTGAACGGATCAAAAATCATGGGACAGATTGGCTGAACCTTTCCACCAACACACTGCTGGATTGAGTTTGGCGCTCAAGGGAACAGGTGCGTGGAGGTCAGTCTCCCTCCCAACGTTGTGTCTACTGACTTGACCGATTCGGAGGACAGTCTTCTCTGGACCCTTCCAACATTGCCGACCAGAGACGCTGGCGAGGTGCCTTTCTATTGAACAATCTAGCTAGGTCGAATTTGGTGGTTTTTATGACAAGGAGGGCCATCCCTGACAAAACAAAAGGGGCTTGCCTAGCAACCACTTCTCGACGCCAAGACAGCTCAAACACACACTCTCTCACATCGGTGAGATGGCTGGTTTCCATCGTCAACCGGTAACCAAACTGAAGACCCAATACTCGCCCAGACACAGGAGTCGCCATTGGTGGCTGCAGCCTGTTCCCGCTGCAGCCTGTGGCGGCCCCGTTGCAGACCATCACCTGGCTTTCATCGACATATTACGCTCGGGCTCTTGTTGCTACCGTATTTGTTCGACACTCGCAAGTATGACGGGCAAACTCGATTTCAACGCAGGCTGTGGGGTTGATGCATCTTTTGGGTCATTCTAGGCACTCGCCGGAGCCGAACAGCATCTGAAACAAATGTGCCCACAGCGGTTCTAATTGGCAGCGGAGCAGGTGGACAACCAAGTTCTGGACCGACAATCCAAGCCTCGCAAGCCTCCGGACGAAGCGCTCACGGTTCGCTGACTAGTACGGAGGCTTAGAGCTGACACTCGTTCACATCAACTTTTTTCAATCGGGACACCCCGACCGTCTACCTTTCTCGGCCAATTAAAATTTTCTGCCACCCTACCGTAGATCCTTCCCCCTACTATACAAACTTAAACCCCCTCTTCCCTGTAACAACCTTTTATAAGTACTATAACCGGGCGCTTTCTAGGTCCTTTATACGTATTTAACCCTAATTAATTCCTATACGTTTAAGACCTTACTAATTAAAGTAGTAGGGTTCGTTAAGGGATAAACTATACCTAAGTTAGATAAACGTATTTACTAGAAGCCCGACTAGTATATAATCCTTTACTAAATCCGAATAAACTTAAGTAGTAAGTACCGCGATAATCTCGGGAGATAATTAATATTAACGAACCTAAGCTTATCCTATATTAAATATCTAGATTATATCGTCTTACTAAAGCTAAGAATTAGGAACGATACTTAATATAACGCTTAATATTAGTAGCTTTACTTAGAATAGTATTATATTAAAAACTTTTAATTTAAAGGATAAGTATACCGATAACCCGTTAGCTAGAATAACTTAGGTTTTAGATAAAATTTGTAAGATAAACGTTTTAAGCGTCCGTAGTTTCCTTATAATTATAAAGGTATAATATATAAATAATTAATAATAATTTAATTTTAATTTTAGTTTAGGGAAAGCTTATTACCTACCTTCTTAAGTTTAAGATAAGAAAGATCGTTAAGAAACGTAATAATAATAGTAAAGTTACTTTAATAGTAAAGGAAGAGGTCTTATAAGATATTAATACCCTAATATATATAATTATTATAGTATATATTATCTTTAATCCTATAGATAAGATAGTAACTACTTACGATATATATAATAACCTAAACTCGGGCGGGCCGTTAGTAAAGTATATTATAACGATAATTAAGTTTACGAAGTATATATATACGAACTATATATACTCGGGTAAGTCGACTTTATATTTATACCGTCTTAGTAAGTTTAAAGTAAATTAGGATTAATTAGGGTTAATACTAATAAGTTTAAATATTAAGTACGCTAAGTAGGTAAAGGAGGCTATTACGGGGAAGAAAATTTTAATTAAGGATACTAACGATATTAAGGATATAGGTAAGATAAAGCTAAAGGTATAGTTAAAATTTATCGATAATAGGATTATAAAGAAGAAAGAGGAGGAGAAGACGAGTAAGGATAACTAAGATAAGTAGCGTCGTATTATAAGGGAGGCGGCTAGGAAGCGAAAGATAAGTCTAGGAGGATTTATCTTGGAGATAGATTAAAAGAAGGGTTATCTTGTACGATAAGAAAGAAGGATAAGAAATCTATAGTATTCGAGGGAAAGAAATATAAATCCGTTAAGTTTATATATAAATCCTTATTTAAATAACTCGATATAAAGAATTAATATATTTATTTTAATATAAAAGAAAATATAAAGGTAAGTATAAAAGTACTTTATAATATATAAAGTTAAAGTTAAATATGTAAAGTAAAGTTTAAACTTATAATTATCTTTATACTTTTACTAATTATATAAGAATATAAACTTAAAGAAGTATTAGATATTAGTCGAATATAAAAAGTATATTTATATAAGATAATAGGAAAATATATAGTAAGGCGATAGGATAGTATATAAGTAGTATAAAAGGTAGCCTTAGGCTATTACCTTATACCTTAATATATTTTAAAGTAGTAATATAATTATCTATTATATTAAAACGACTTAAAGTAATTACTATAGTATAATAATAAGGATATTAAAATAGTATAAGCTTAAGTACTACTTTTAAGTCTTAATACTAACTTATAATATAAAGGACGAAGAAAGGTAAAATAACTAAGTAAAGAGGAGATAAAAAAAAGTAAGTTACTTTATAAAGAAAGGTAGGTATTTTTAAATAAGCTTAAATACGAAGAAGGATTACCTAAAGGACTTAGGAGTAATAAGAAAGGAAAGAAGAAAAGAGTTTACTAATAACTTATTTAAAGGAAGTATAAATAAAGGATAGCTAACCTTTTTCTAAAGGCGGAGGTTAAAGTTTAATTTACTATTTTATATAGTAATTACTATAAAGGTATTAGTCCTTTTAGCTAGAGAGGTACTAGTCCTTTTTTTAGGCTAAGGTTAGGGTTTTATATAAGGGAAATCGCTTAGCCTACTATTATTAGATATCCGGTTATATACTACTTTTTAATTAATATATACTACCTATAACTTATAACTATACCGCTTACTTAAACTAACGCGTATACCGCTTTCCCTATATAGTAGCTAGCCCGTACGCCCCGCCTTACTTTACCTTACTTTTACGCTTTACTTCCGCTCCTACCTTTTATCTTTATCTTTATCTCTCTCTCTCTTCCTCTCTTTCTTCCTTTTAATAATAACTACGCTAAAGGTAAGTAATACTACTACCTTCTACCTTTTATACCCTTAATTCTATCCTTAACTACCTTAATTTAATTACCCTCGACCGCCTTATCTTACTATTTTAATTACGTATAGTTACGTATAGTTACGCGTAAGATATAGCTATCTTAGTAGTTATAGTATCCCTATAAATCGGTAGCCTTAATATTACAAAACTAACTCTTACCGTAGTACTTCCTTCCTTATATCCTTACCTTACCTTTTACCTTCGCGTAATAACGCGGACGTAGCCGTTAATTAATAAATATAATTAATCTAGACGAAGAAGTCGAATACCTACCTATACTACCTTTACTAAGCGCTAAGGTACGTTTATCCCCTTATATAGTATACTTACGAGTATTAAACTAACGTATTTATTTAAATAGTACTTAAAATAAAACCTAGTATAACGACGGCGTTAGACTTTAATACTACCCCCTTTATCTATATACTTACGGCGTATATACTAATATATATATAGTTAATAAGGACGTCTTAACTACTATACCCTTATACTTTAGTACTTAGTCGTATAGTTAGTATCCGCTTATACGCCCCTTTTACGCCCCTCCTACGCCCCTTATATAGTAGATAGCTTACTAATTCCTAGGACTTATTATTAACTTAAATAAAGGCTTTATCCCGACTAGTATATTATCTATATTACCTTATACTACCCTAGTACTAACCTCGTACTATAAAATAGCGAGAGGCTCGAGAAAGGGGCGAAAAGAGTAAGTTAAGATATTTATACGAGCGCTATATAAGCGTTATACAAGTACCGTTAATACGTTTATCTAGTCCTATCTATTAATATCGAGGATAACGAAGAGGCGCTTAACCTAAAAACTAACTTATCGGCGATTACTACTAAGATATATATTAATTACCCGTATATACGGTATACTTACTAATATTAAATCTAGTTACGAGATTTAAGTTACTAACGGTAGCGAGATATATAACGTTAAAACTAACGATACTATAGCCTTTCGCCGTTATATTAAGTAGGCGTATACCGGTACTAGTACGGTTCTTATATACTATACCTACGTTATACCTACGGATATTAATTTAATTTATTTAATTAAAAGGGGTAGTACGGTAAACCTATTTAATAGTTAAAAGAGAGTAGCCTAAAAGTATATATTACCTAGTATAGCGTTAGTACCCCCCTTATATTAATAATATATTAGTAGCTTGCTTAAGAGGCTCGTCGTTATAGGATATTAATATACCGTATAGCGCCGTAGGTATACATATTTATTTCTAACTTATAATAAACTATAAGGCTTATAATAAATTACGATAACGTTACGGCGAATATTAAAGCGTTATAAGTATAAGTATTTATAAAATTTTACTAAAAAGTTTACTTACTACCCTTATATAAAACCTTAACTGTAAATAAAAAAAAGGACTAATACCTAGCTAATAAAAAAAACTAATACCTAGATAGTAACTACTTATAAAAATAACTTTATTTAAAAAAAGTAAAATTATTATTTAATTCTTTTTATTAAAGCTAGAATTATAAAGTTAAAGTAACTAAGTATAAAGATTATATAAAAAGTATAAAAGTAATATAAAGATAAGAAAGTCGTTATATTAACTTTTAACTTTCTTAATCTATTTAAGTAATCGCTTACTCCTTAAAGCTTATTATTCCTTATAGTTCTTATCTCTTATCGTAGCTAATCTCCGGCGCCGAAGGATAAATATATACAAATACCCTACCCCCTCCTAATCTTATCGATAACCCTTATATAGAAATTTTCAGACTTATATTACTATTATTAAATCTTAATCCGTATTATCTAATATCTACTATTCCTAACTAACACTTATTATATTTAATTATCCGTTATTATAATTAATTAGTATATATTATATTTAATTCGGGTATATACTATCGCTAATATCTAGATATTATAGTAACGGCCCTTTTACGATACTATAACTACCGTATAACCTCGAGCCGTATCGATACGAGATTACTTAACTTTATTAAGATAGGTTTACCTTTAACTCTATCTAATAACGCCTCTAAGAGTTATATAATATTACTATCTCCCGCTTAACCCTCGATCGTTATCGTAAGGCTTAGGCCCTTTCTAACTAGGAAAAGCGCTTAGAGATTACCGATAAGCTACGCGAGTATATCGCTTACTTATTCCTCGAGGACTACGATAACGACGACGACTTACTAAAGTCTTTACGTAACCTTAGCTATACCGTAATAATAAGGACCGTCGTTATACTCCGGAAAGAGTTTAATTTACGACATCGCTATACCTAAGACTAGCTTAAAAGCGCTATAGATCGAATCCGAGTTATCCTTACTAACGTAGACGTAAAGGGGTTTTATACGTACGAATATATAGGTTGTCGGGTACTTACCGTTATATTACGTTATAAGTATAGTATTTATTTACTTATACGGGTAGTTAGGAAGCTTCGCCGTAAATTCTTTACGTATAATACTACCGATAAGATAAATAAGCTTTAACGTAAGCGAGGAGGTTTCTATAGGCCGGGTCCGAATAATATTTAGTTAATTAATAGCTACTATAAGCTAGATACCGATTTCGGGATTAGTATTTACGTAGCTATTAATACATACTCGCGTAATATTATCTAGATCTATATCGGTATTAATATAAAGATAGTACTTAAAGTCGTTACGATATATATAGACGTAATCGAGGTATTTAGCTATATACTACGCCTTATCCGTTCTAATTATAGTATAGAGATAGTTTTAATTACCCCTATTTACCTTTACCTCTCTAAAGTAACCTAGATCGAATACTTTATTAAGGTAAAACGTAATAAGTAGTATAAGATTAAGTTTTATCCTATTCGGCCCGATATTACAGTCGATACGACTCCTAAGGAGATTTCGTATATTTACCGGCTAAACCCCTTTAAACTCGAGGACTATTATCGGTATAGTACTAGTATAAAGAACTAAAGGATTAAGGCTACTTAGAACCTTATAGCTACTAATCGACTTAGTCTTTTTCAGGTATATTGTAATTAATTTATATATATTTACTTTAAATAGGGTATAACGTATAAACTAATAGCTAACAGGAGCTTTTCTAGCTCCTGAAAATATAGGGCGACTTTACTAAGTCTAAGAAATCTAACCGGATTACGCTCTTATTTATTTATATACTAATGGTCCGTAAAGTATACGTAAAGTTTCTTCGGTACTATAATTCCTATACTATCTGTAAGTAACGGAAAGCGTATATTATTTCGGGGAAGCCTAAGAAGATATATATAAATACGTCTAAGTTTAATATTTACTAGTACTTAATCCCTATTCCGCTTAACGTTACCGTAAAGGTCTAGGCTATACTCGTATATTACCTTATCGACTTATACGAGTACCTATTAGCGGATATAATACGACTTTATAAGGAAATTAAAGTATCTTAACCGAAGGGCGTTAATCGCCCGAAAAATAAACGTAGGGAGCCGGGACTATAGGAGTATAGGTAGCTTCGGACGTAGTTATAGGTATACGATTACGAGAACCGTTTACTACTACTATCGGAGTACGATTATACTATAGGCTTATAGGAGGAACTCTTAACCTACCTAATAATAGCTAGGTTCGATATAAGTTAAATATAAATATATAATATTATTCGGGTTTCGCTTAGGGTTGAAAAATATTTTTATATCTCTTTCCGGCCTTTCTACCCCTATAGAATATAATTAACCGTAATTTTATTATATTAACTTTACCGCCGTAATATTACCTTTATACCTTACTTAGATCTTTTATACCCTCTTTTTACTACTTTAACCCTAATCTTCCGCCCTCGAGATCTCCGTTATAACTCGCGCCCGTAAGGACCCTTTTACCGGCGTAGTATACTAAAGGACGAAGAAGATATACGGCTTAATAGCTTTAGAGTTTAAAGAGTAAGGAGAGTCCTATAATTTTTACTCTTATAATAGTATCCGCCTCCCTAATATTCTATCGGACGATAAGGATAATAATAACGATAACTTAACCTCCGTTCCGCCTAAGGTTTTCTCGAAGGTATCTAAGGGCTCGGCTGTAAAGCGTAAGGAGGAAGAAGATAATAACGCGCCGAGTTAGGTAGCTAAGATATCCTTAAAGGGTATATTAGAAGTTTATACTATTCTTAACGACTCGGACGTTGCCGAGGTTATCGATAATAATATACCAGGTAGGCTTACTATATTTTATAATTTGGTAAGCTTAACCTTTAAGTAACGAACCTTATTAGCCCGAGACTATCGTCCTTTTAAAGGTAAGAAGATAATTCGGATTAAAGCGACCTTTTAAGGTTATATAGTCGAGAAAGACGAAGATAATTAGGGAATTAACCCCGTAATATTTAACGGTATTACCTTTAAGGAGTAGAACGGGTTTTCTCTCCTATTAAGGACCCTTTTCGATAGCGAGGCCTATTTTATTTCTATTCTCTATCGAAAGGCCGAATTTACGCGGAAGTAGCCTTTAAAGTACTAGTCCCTTACTATAGTACTTTATATCGAGGGTAAGTCGTTTTTTTAGTACTACTTTAACTACCTAGCGACTACTCTCTTTAGTAACCCCGTTACTTTATATAAAGTTTAGTAAGCTCTTCTTACTAAGGAATATACCAGCTCTCTTCCCCCCTTTATAACGGTTTATATTATCTAGTAAGTCCTTATCGAGCTACGAAAATAAGTCCGGTAAGTATAAGGTCGTCGGTTATCCGAAAGCGATAGCGAGCTTTATTCGACTATTATAAAACGTAAGAGAGCGGCTACGAACCTATTAATTACCGGCGATAGTAAAACGATAGAGAAGAAGGTTTCTATAAGTAAGTTAACCCTAACCGTTAAAGCCGAGAATAAGGTTACTAAGGGGCGAGGAGCTAAGGTTAAAAAAGAAGCTATAGCCGCTTATAGTAGTACTTCCGCCCCTAAGAAGAAACCGGTAGTTAAGAAGGAGGCTTAAAAGCTAAAACCGCGTATTAAGGTTAAGGGAAAGGTAAAGGTAGCTAAGGTAAATAGAAAGAAGGTTATAGTAGTCGAGGTATCGGAGTTAAGCTTAGTTCTAGATAAAGCTATCGTTAGGGAGTAAGAGAAAAGACTTATATTAAGTATAAGTAATTTACGCCTAGGGACCCCGAAGACGTAGAAAGATAAGCCTAATACGAGTTAAAGGGACGAAGATTTTAATAATAGGCTAGTTATAAGTTTATTAACCTTAATTAACTCTAATTTACCTTATTTAAACTAATATTTCGGTTTAATAGGATAAATAGGGTACTATTATCTAAGAATACCTTATCGATATAACTACCGATAACTTTAAGGCGCCTACCCGAAAGACGAAGGAGATATTACCTCTTAAGGACGATAAGAACGGGTCTAAGGATAAGCAGGTAGATAGGGAGGAAAATAAAGAGAATATCGATAATAAAAAAGGAGTTAAAGACGAGTATAAGGTAGCGGGCGGGACGACGGAGAGTCTTGTAACTTATAGGAATAAGAGAGTAAAGCGGCTTAGTTTAAGAGCGTATAAGGCGAAGTAGGTATAAAAGGTACGGAGATATATTATATAAGATAAAGAAGGTAATAGGAAGTCTAAATATATAGGAAGGATATCGATAGGGTTTAGTTAAAGTAGCTTAACCTACTTTTAAATAAAAGTTTCTGCTTTAGTATTATTTTATATTATTTTATTCGAAGAAAGTAATAATAAGTTTTAATATATATTATAAATCTAAATAGGGTTTAATAGAAACTTAAATCTCTTATAAACCTTATTATTATTAAGAGATAGCTTATTAAAACTATTAAATAGTAGTAAAGGTTAACGCTTTTAATTAAAGTATTAACGGTATCTTTTTCTAAGTTAGAGATAATAAAAAGCCTTACTTAGTTACTTACTTTTTTACTAAGTACTTAATATAGGAGTATAATTACGATATTTATAATAAGAAGTTTTTAATTATTATTAAAGTACTTAAGGAGTAATACCCGACTTTTAAAAAGACTTATAAACTTTTATAATAATTAAATAGCTTACTTCGTATTATATAAGGTAATTAATATTCCTTTTAAAGTTTAATTTCCGAATCTAATACCGCTTTAGTATATTAATTATTATACTAAACGCTTTTAATAAAAAGTTATTAAATATATTAGCCGATAAGTTTAATAACCTTTTTTATATATATAACTATTTCTTAATAAACTTTTATAAATTTAACTTTAGTATATACGAAGATTATATAAGCTTTATCTTTATAATTACTATTATATAGCTAATACTAGGAGATAGTTAATAAGGCCTATAAGGGCCGAGGAGACTTTTAGCGAAGGGGTAAATACTTTAAGTCGGGTAGTCCGGGGACTTTAAAATTCCTTAAGGGAGATACGGAACTGTAAGGGCGCTTTTAAAAGACGAGAGTTTAGTAAATAACGGACTAAAGTTTAGTAAAGGTAAAGGTAGTAAAAGTACTTTAAAGTCTAGGAACTTTAAAGACGGTAGCGTAGTAAAAGGGGATAATAAAAGTTAGGAGATAAGAATATAGATTCCGAGGTAATTACTTACGACTTTAATAATAATAGTATAAAAGTATAAGTAAAGATCGATAAGGAGAGGAAGTAAAAGACTTCTTTTTAACGTTAGGAGATATTCCTTTTATAAGGGATATCTAATAGTACCTAGCCTTAATAACTCTTTACGTTATATATATAATAACCGCCGATATTAGTAATAAATACCTTTTCGTTATAAAAGTAAACTTTTACTTTTATACTTTAAATATATTAAAGTATATCGATAATCTTATTATTAATAGCTATAAGAAGATTACTTTATTTAATAAAATTATAGTAACTTTAAAAGACTTTAAGAATAATAAAAGATAGCCGATACCTTTTAAAAGGTAGTTACTATCTAGGTATTAGTCTTTTTTACTAACGGGGTATTAGTCCTTTTTTTCTATACCGCCCTACTTATCGCTAAAGCGCCGTAGGTATAAGTATTTATTTCCGACTTATAATAGACTATAAGGCTTATAATAAACTACGATAACGTTACGGTAAGTTAATACTAAAGCGCTGTAAGTATACGTATTTATTTCCGACTTATAATAAACTACGAGGCTCGTAATAAACTACGATAGTATCGCGGCGACCGCTAAAACGTCGTAGGTACGTAGGTTCGTTTAATTACGAGGCTTGTAAAGGACTACGACGGCGTTATAGCGAGCGTTAAAGCGCCGTAGGTACGTATATTAGTTTCTAACTACGAGGCTTATAGATTATAAGGCTTATAATAAACTACGACGACCGTTAAAGTATTAAAACGCCGTAAGTATATATATTAGTTTCCGACTACGAGGCTTATAGATTATAAGGCTTATAATAAATTATAACGACCGTTAAAGTATTAAAGCGCCGTAGGTACGCGTATTCGTTTAACTACGAGGTTTATAGATTACGAGGCTCGTAATAAACTACGACGACTACTAAAGCGCTAAAGCGCCGTAAGTATATATATTTATTTCCGATTATAAGGTTTGTAATAGACTACGAGGCTTGTAATAAATTACGATAACCGCTAAAGCGTTAAAGCGCCGTAGATACGCGTATTCGTCTAACTACGAGGCTTGTAGACTACGAGACTTATAATAAACTACGACGGCGTCGCGGCGAGTATTAGAGCGCTATAGGTACGAGTATTCGTAGAATTCTACTATAAAGTCTACTTTATTACCCTTATATAAAACCCTAACCTTAGATAAAAAAAAAGGATTAATACCCGGCTAGTAAAAAGGATTAATACCCGGATAGTAACTACCTTTTAAAAACCTCCTTTAAATACCTTTTAATAATTATAAACTAGTATAAGACTAGGCTTATTATAAGGGTTATTTAATTATAAACTTTAAAGATTATAACTTATAGCTATAATTAATTTATAGGATATATATATTTATATTAATTAATTATTCTAGCCGAACTAAGATATTAAACTTAATAAACCGTTAATACTAATAGCTAGGCCTTATAACCTTTATAAAAGAGTTTTATAAAGGATACTTTATTTATATTAAAACGAAGCCTTTTTAATCTAAGCTTATTAGATTTCTTAAGCCTTTCCCCTTACTCCTTTCCTTATAGTAAGATATCTTTATTAACTATATTACCTCTTTATTACCTTATACTACGTAAAGCTATATTTATTAATATATTATTATAGTTATCGATAAACTAATTAAGATATAGTATTTTATCGTTATTAAAACTTTAAAAGTAACGGAATTAATAAATATTTTCCTATAATAAGTTTATAACCTTTATAGCTACTTAAAGACTATTATCTCTAACTAAGGTAGTTAATTTATCTTAATATTTTAATATACTTTATTAATATACTTTAGTATTACCTTTTACTTATCTTTAATATTTTAATTATAAATTAACGGCTAAACCGAAAGGATTAATACCGAGTTAAAGAAATATCTATACTTTTATATCTTATAGTCTTAAGATAATTAAACCGATTAACTTTCCTTTACCGAATTTACTAGTAATAATACTATCTCCGAAACTATAAAAGTAAGCCCCTTTTATATTAACTACGGATTTAACCTTTAAATTAATATAAAGCCGGTAACCCTATATCTCTTTAACTACTTTACTTATTAACGTTAAAAGTTCTTTAATATAATAGAAATCGCTTACTAATTATTATAAATTATATAACGATTATAAATACTTTATAATATATAATTAGATTTTAAAGCTTTAACTTAAAATCTTAATATACCTTTAAGAAGATCCTTAACTATAGTTAAACCGATAATAGCCGATAAAATTACTTCGTTAAATAAGTTAGCTACGATTAACTAATATAATAACTAGCTAATAATTTAAAAGGCTATAATTGTCACAGGCTTTGCCTGCTCCTTAGTCATAGTGTCCATAGTCATGTAGTCATGTGACCTGGGTCAGGTGACGCCAGGTTACGTGGTCGGGAGTTGGCCCACGCCTCGAGAGCTTACCTCTCGCGGCCCTCGCGCCCCAGACTTCCGACCCCTCGTCGAACAACAGTTATCCAACCTGACCCCTATGGTACGCTACCCTCGCGCCGTGATAATAATAACGACTTATAAGAGTTTTATAAAACAAACCTAGGAAAATAAAAGCCTTTTATATAGTTAAAAAAAAGAAAGTTAAATATAAGTATCTTTATACCGGAAATAAGTTCCTTTATACGTTTACTTATACTAAGTTAAGGTATAAGGCCTCGTACTACCCCTAAGGGTAATCGTAGTATATAAAACGGCGCGAGTCGGTAAGACTTTACGTAACTTATATATTTAGTTACTTACTTTCGCCTTATCTTACGGACTTAGACTTAGTTTAGATAGCTCTCCTTTAATATAGAAAATAAACCTTCGAGTTAACCGCCTCGTTATCCTATATACCGTTCCGTAATTAAAGGTATAGGCGCCTTCCTTTAACGTTTACTCTTTAGTTTATATACTTTATAATCGGAGGGAGACTCGAGTCCTTTTATCTTTTATTTACCCCTTAATCTTATATATTAAGTCTAGTCTTTTATATATATATTCCTAGGCCTTATTTAATACTCCCCCTTATACCGCGGCGTTTTATATATTTAAGAAAGGAAGATAAAGTTTAATTACGCCTTTACCTATTACTTATAAGTATTTATATAAAAGCGTAATTACTAAGAAGGGGAGGTAAGTATTATAAGCTTTACTTACGTTTTAGTTATAGTATTTATAATTATATAGTTATATAACCTAAGTTAGGTAATATTAAGTTATATAATCGGAAGTTAACTTATACCTTAAGAACTTACCTCTTATAGCCTTTACGCCCTAAACTTTTAATCTTTTATTAAATAATTATTATCTAACTTAATCCCTATAGTATACTACTCTTACACTATAATAAAAATTAATTATTAAAAGTTTTACTTACTCCTTAATTATAATATCTATAGGTATATTATTATATAACTTAAGTTAAGTAATACTAAATTAAATAGCCGGAAGTTAACTTACGCTTTAAAAGCTTACTTTTTATATCTCTTATATCTTAAATATTTAACTTATCGTCGAATAATAATTATCTAACTTAACTTCTATTATATACCCCCCTTATACTATAATACCTTCGGTATATACTAGAATATACTTTATAATATTAAAATAAGTATTAAAATCTTCTAATTTAAATAAATTTACTAGATATAATCGTTTCTTTATAAATATTACTTTTATTTCAGAGAAAGAATATCTTTAAAATTTATTTCCTCTATATATATTTTATTTTACAAGTATAATTTTTTTCGGAAGTATATATTTTTATTTTCCTATAAGTAGGATTTATTTTAACTATTATCCTCCTATCTAAGCTTATCTTCTATAATCCCGTAAAATGTCCTAAGACTTCCCGAAATTTCCTAAAACTTTACGAAATTTCCTAAGACTACCCGGAATTTCCTAAGACTCGCTAGAAGATTTATAGCCGACGTCTCTTAGAAGGAGATATAACCTCCTTTTTATATAAAATAATCGCTTCCTTTAGAACTATCTTAATACGATATAACTCCTTTAACTCGGTAGCCTCGATATTTATAACGTCCGGGCCGATAAAGTTCGGCTTATCTAGTACTTACTTTTTACGCTAGCGCGTTAACTATCCTATATTTATTAGTATTAACCCGATTTAAACCTAATTTACCTTAATCTTACTAAGACGGTATAAATACTTACTCCTTAAACCCGAATACTAATAGTTAATATATAATATTTACGTATAGTAAGGAAGGTAACGCGATATTATAATATAATTACTAACTAGCCCTTTAAAATTTCGGTTAATATACTAGTTATAATTAATATCCGTTATATATATAAATACGAAAAGGTATATCACTACGGCTATCGTATTATAATAAGTCGTAAACTTAACTAGGTAAGGCTTACCGTTATTATATTAATTAATCTTAGGTTTTTAAAGGCGCTTTATAACCTAGGAATTTTAAAAATATTAACTTATATCTAGTTATTAGTAGTTATTAGTATTATATACCTTATCGGTTAAAATAAAAATCGAGACCGTATCGTAATCGTAAACTAAAAGATCCTCTAGTAACTTAATTATTTTAACTAGTATTTACGGCGTCTCCTTATTCTTAACCCGGTACTAAGTAATAAGGATATTATCGTAGATAAAGTCCTCGATATTAGTAATAATATCGACTTCCTCGCCGGATTTATTTAACGATAACTCGGATAACGATATAATAATTACCTTAGGCTTACTAAAGGTTATTTAACGTAAATTATTTAAGAGATTTATCTATACTTCTTTAGCTAGGATTATACGGGATTTATATAAGGTAGGTATATATAGCTAGATCTTAGGGAACTACGCTATCCGATATATAACTACTATAGCCCGACTAAAATTATTCTACTTTAATTAATATAGTACTCGACGAGAAGGAATTAATTAAGGTTAAATATATATAAACAACTTAAAAGGCGCCTGGTTATGTAGTTAGTAGTAGGTTGTTGTAGGGAGGAGGGGTTTGGAGTTTGGGCGGTAAGGGAAAGAGAGGTGGAGGGTGGGGTGTGTAATTTTAAAACTTAAAAAAGGTAGACGGTCGGGGTATCCCGATTGAACGAAAAGTTGATGTAAACGAGTGTCAGCTCTAAGCCTCCGTAGACCAGTGATTCGACATACACACCAAATCAATTTTATTTGATCAGCAGATACGCCCTCTCGTCCCGAGGATGAGAGGCCGGAATTGGCAGCATATGGCGCACCTAACTCGCTGAAAAGCTTGCCGTCATTGCCAGCCTCCTGTAACCTAGCTCATAGGCACGCCAGCCACCGTGAGTCAGGTCCAGTCGCAAGGCAGAAGCCGGTCCAACATATCACAAGCGCGCCTCATGTCAAGCTGGCCTGGGCTCAGTCATGGATTCGTATCCTGTCCCCGTGCCTACCGGGTACTACAAGGTGTCGCCCCCGCCTTCAAAACACAAAGGTCTCGCCGATCATCTCCCAGTATCTCAGCAATGTGCGCGACCACGATTTGTGTATCGCGGGGCAGACCTCGGACTCGGCACGCCTAGCGGACTCCAACTGAAATTCACGCGGTTCCATTTACTCCGTAAACGTCCATACATGATAACATAACACTCCTATTTCCCCTATTTCCCCTCTCTTCCCTCCACCTCTTCTCTTTCTTCCTTTTCGCACACTCGGCGAAAGTGCACCAGGATACACCGCCATCATGTCTCGCCTCTTCAACAGGAACAGATCCTCGAGCGGATCAACCCCGCAGCAAACGCAGCATCACGATGACCACAACCCATACCTGTCCCTGCTGGAGCCAGACCACGACTACGATTCTGGCGTCGACGCACCCGCGCAAGCCACGCCGATTCTGCGACGACCTTCGCATCGGAGGAACAGGTCGTTGCCCCACGAGCCAACATCTTCGAGATCCTGGCTCGCCGTTGTCGAGAACCGGTCCTCGGGAACTGGAGAGCGCCCGCCAACAAGGAAGCTGGTCAAGGAGCAAAATGGCTCCGGCCGGCCCTCATTTTCTCACGAGCTCACGGGAAGCAATTGTGAGGAGAAGGAAAAGGGGCTCGTTCGGCGGCAGATTGCGCGGTTGAAGGGGTTGTATCAACGGACCGACAAGACGCCCACGGCATGAACTCACTCCTCGTTCATTGAGACGGGTTTTTTCGTGGGCTGGGGATTTGGGACAAGAGCACACAGTATCCCACTCTCCTGCTTGAGCATGCTTCAATCCTGTAAGCATATATGGGCTTGCATTTTCTTCATCTTATCCGATGTCCGGGTTTGGGGCTTGCCTCGCTGCGGGGTGCATTTCAGGGCACTCTCAATGGAGGGGTAGCACTGAGGGAGGGGCCTGAAGGATCGAACGGCCGGGCCGGACAACGCCATCCGGAAAACTCTTGACGGCGGCACACTGACGACCATCACCGATCTCGCACGTCAGCGAATACACATCACTTGGTCGATAACAAGAAGTCAATCGCGCAGCTCCACGAAAGGGGAAAGTCTTCAAATCGGCCCCGCTTGCGATCACCATGTCGGAATGCCCCAAGGCACTCGTCGACGCTTGAAGCCACAGACCCCCATGAGACGCCCCTGAGTCCACAAACACCCGAACGACCTTTCTCGGGCGACACAACGGTCGAGATACCCCCTTTCTGATAGTGTGGTTACGAGGCATTGAAACATTTACATGCTCTCGGAACGCCATTCTCGTCGTCTCCACACCACCCACACCGCAACTCGGCCCCATCTCCAGAGACCAACATGACATCTTGGTCACTGCACACGCGCCCTTCAATGCCCGCCGTGTGCCTCACCCTGGGTGCGCTCGGCGTCTCCCTGGGACTCGCCGCCATCCCACTAGTACGACGAACCCCAACAACAAGACCAAGACCATGCATCAAATCGCCCAGGGAAACCCTCCTCCCCACCCTGTCCGAGCAGGAAATTGCCGCACTCGCCTACCCACCTGATCTCCTCCCCGGCGGCCGCGACGTCGAAACGCCATACGGCTTCATCAAAGTCTTTGAATGGGGCCCCGAGGATGGAGAAAAGGTCCTCCTCCTCCACGGCCTCAGCACGCCGTGCCTCTCGCTGGCCACGCTAGCCGAGGCCCTCGTCGCCCAGGGATGCCGCGTCATGCTCTTTGACTTCTTTGGGCGCGGCTACTCGGACGCCCCGACCGACCTCCCGTACGACATCCGCCTCTACACCTCCCAGATCCTGCTCGTGCTGGCCTCCTCCCGCCTCCCCTGGACGGGCGACAACGCCTTCCACCTCATCGGCTACTCCCTCGGCGGCGGCATCGCCGTGCCGTTCACGCGGCACTTTCCGCACATGGTCAAGTCCCTGGTGCTCATCGCCGGCGGCGGGCTCGTCCGCCGCGAGCACGTCAGCTGGCAGAGCAAGGTGCTGTACTCGACGGGCATCTTTCCCGAGTGGGTGCTCGAGGCGCTCGTCAGGAGACGGCTCACGCCCGTGGCCGCTCGGCGGGCGGGAGGGGCGGTCATGAACGAGGAGCAGATGGCCGGGGAGGTGGTGGCTGCTAAGAAGGGACGGCAGCAGCAACAAAAGGTCAACCACGACTCCAGCGGCGGCGACTCGTACGATAACGCCATTGTTTCGACCCGGAGACCGGGGCTGACGGTGTCGGCTGTCATGGACTGGCAGGTGCGGCATCAGCGGGGGTTTGTCTGCGCTTTTATGAGCACTATTCGGCATGCGCCGATATATGAGCAGCGGGAGGACTGGGTGGCGCTGGGGCGGCTGTTGGAGGCGAGGAGGGAGGTGGCGTCGCAGCCGGGGCTCCTGGGGGGGATGGTGCTGCTGGTCCTGGGGCAGACGGATCCGGTTATTGTCAAGGAGGAATTGATACACGATGCGACAGAGGTCTTGGGGGAAGAGGCGTTTGAGGCGGTATGTTTGGATGCTGGGCATGAGGTGGTCATGACGCAGGGGGAGAGGATTGGAAGGGTGGTTATGAGGTTCTGGGGGGAGACGGGGGCGCTGAGGTTATGAATGGGGGGGTGTGGTTTCTGGATGGGGGGCGGTGATGGGTTGGGATAAGCATATAGGCAATGGTGTTGGGGTGTGCTTGTGCATATATCAGGGGCTTTGTGTAGCATTCAGGATACTGCGTACATGCCCATGTTATTTTGAGTTCAATATTCAATCTGTGTACAGCATTGAGCTATCTGCTGTGCTTGGAGCTCAACTTTCATGAGCTGGTCTCATTCTTCGTATTGTGACCGGATGGTTTCTCAAGTTTGACGTATAACTCAGCAGACTTGATCTGTTTCTCACATTGAACCACAAAAACAGAAGAAGCAAGACTGACTGAACTGGTTCTGTCAAATCGCCATCCGATGAATGGTGTCACTTGGAAGCAGCCTTGCAACCCCACGCCTCTGAAAAGAAGCTTTGATCCCTTCCAGACGTCCCTATTGGCCAATTCTCCCACAAACTGAACCCCACAAACAAGGCTGAAAAATCGCGAGCTTTTGGCCTCTGGGCAGCAAACGGAAATTTCCCTTGTCCCTTCCTCGATCTCCATCACCTTCCAAACCTGCGACGCGCAACCACGACAAGCCAACAACTCAAAATCAACCCGAGATTATCGAACCACACCTACCAAAACCACATCGAACCCCAACAACCCCCAAACCCAAGAGGCACGTCCTCACCAACCGCCACAACCATGGCCTCCACCACCACGACCAACCCATCCCTCACCTTCCCGCGCTCCGTCTTCGCCAAACTCTCCCCCCACCCCTACCTCCTCCGCACCCTCACCACCTCCCCCGACGACGCCCACGCGCCGACCCGCACCAACGGCCGCGCCCCCTCGGAGCCGCGCCCCATCAAGATCCACACGTCGTCGCTCTCGCACGCCCACGGCTCCGCCCTCGTCCGCGCCGGCGACACCACCGTCATCTGCGGCGTGCGCGCCGAGATCCTCCCGGTTTCGTCCATCCCGCAGTACCGGCCGGTGGCGGACTACGACGCGGTGGCCGAGGACGACGAGGCGAGGGAGCGCCGCGACCGCGCCGAGCTGAGGGACTATGACCTGCTCGTGCCGAACGTCGAGTTGGCGACGGGGTGCGCGCCGCAGTTCCTGCCGGGCGTGCCGCCGTCGACGGTCGCGCAGACGGTGAGTACGAGGGTGTACTCGCTGTTGCATGGGGCCGGGGTGGTGGGGGTGGAGGGGTTGAGGGTTTGGGATACTACCAGGATGAAGGGAGGCGATGGGGGGATGGTGGATGAGGAGGAGGAGGAGAAGCCGAGGTTGGTGGCGTATTGGACGCTGTATATCGATTTGTTGTTTGTTTCGTATGATGGGAATCCGTTTGACGCGGCGTGGACGGCGGTGGTGGCGGCGCTGAGGGATACGAAGCTGCCTGAGGTGAGGTGGGATCCGGATCGCGAGGCGGTGGTGTGCGGGTCGAGGACGGAGGGGGCGAAGCCGCTTGGGGTGAGGGGGCTGCCGGTGGCGTGCTCGGCCGTGGTGTTTTTGGAGAAGGAGAGGGGCGAGCCCGGGGAGGGGAGGCATTGGTTGCTGCTGGATCCGGATCGGTTGGAGGAGGGGCTGTGTGGGGAGGCGGTCACGGTGGTGGTGGACTGTGAGGGGGGGGAGACGAGGGTGCGGGCCATGGAGAAGGTTGGGGGGGTGGTAGTTGGCAGGGAGCTGGTCAGGGGGTTTGTGGGGGTGGCGGAGAAGAGGTGGAAGGAGGTGAAGGCCGCGATGAAGTGAGGAGTGGTGGCGGTTGGGAAGAGACTCGGACGATAGATTTTGGCTTGGGTCGGCTTGATACCCCAGAGATACTATGGCATGTGGGATAATACAAGTGTCTTTTGACTGCGCTCTGAATACCATGTGTCCTATCACTCAGCTCTTCTGAATTCTTATGGTGTTGTTGGCCAACCACCAGGCCACTTCTTGAGATGGCCATATCTTGGCCCTCAAGTTACAGATATCCCATTTCTTGTGACTGCACCACGTCTCTCATCAACCCAGGGCCAGCTCCACAGCCTTCATCTCGCGCCGTCTTCCTGTATGGATGGCCAAGGGCATGGTACGCAGAGCGCCTGTGTCGATGCAGGTTTCTTGATGGAACCGGGGTTATCCGGTGGTCATGACGAGATATCGTCGAGGGCATTTGCTGAAGAAGGGCAGCACGTCGCCATCCAAAAGAAGCATATTTGGAACGCGTTCTCATGCCTGGCGCGTCCCAGGAGGATAATATAACAATCGTTCATTCAGTACCTGTCACTCGCATACAAGATGGCCAGGAGATCAAGAGTCAGGAGGTGCATCCTCGGGGAAAATCCAGAATCCAGAATGTGTCAAGCACTTTCGACCCGCCCTAACAGGTTGTGATTCCAGGGCAGGAGATACAGGAAGACAGCTTCAATCTGCCGCCCAGTCCTAAAGAGCCTAATGAAAGGGTCTCCAACCTGCCGCAACGCCGTGGGGGAAGGCATCGCGTGGTTTGCTGGGCGGTGATGAAGAGAAAAATCAGGAGGAGAAATTTGGAGCTTGGCGGGTCAAGAGATGCAGTTCGCACGCCTGGTCCGTGCACCATGCCCCCACATCAGTTGATCCGGCCCGAGCTTCAAGGTGGGCCTTGGAGCTCTGACTTAAATCCAACCTCGTCAAGCTTTTCGCAGCAAACTCTTCCCTCTGCGCTTTCCATCTCTCGAGCTATCACCAGCCGAACACGCGTCCAAACCCGTCCGCGCTGCCCAGAATCGGGAGCTCCATGTAGCCATGGAGTCTCTCGGCGACACCCTCTGGGATGTTGTCATTTGCGGCACCGGTCTGCAGCAGTCGCTGCTTGCTTTGTAAGACGCCCTTCCCGCTGCCTCCCTCATCTGCGACCCTTCTGACTGACCTAGCCCTTTTCCGCATTGAAGATCCCTTTCTCGGTCTGGCAAGAAGATTCTGCATCTAGATCCCGAAGAATACTACGGTGGTCCAGACGCGGCCTTGAGCCTCCAAGAGGCCCAGGCTTGGGTCGAACACATATCCGATCCGGCCAACCCGGCCACCGGTGTCTTCCGATCCTCGTCGATCACGAAACCCGATGGCGCCACTGGCCTCTCCTTTCCCCGCGCCTACTCCCTCGCCCTCTCACCACAAGTCATACACGCTCGCTCCACCCTGCTATCCCAGCTGGTGTCGTCCCGCGCATACCGACAGGTCGAATTTCTCGCCGTCGGGTCGTTCTTCGTTTTCAAGCCGTCATCTGCCCCAGACGGGAAGCCTTCGCTGGCCCGCATCCCATCGACCCGCGAAGATGTCTTCTCCGAACCCACCATATCCATGAAGGCGAAGCGCGGCCTGATCAAGTTCCTCAAGTTTGTCCTGGACTACGAAGGCGAGTCGCAGGTCGAGGTTTGGACGCCGCACGCCGACGGGCAGTTGACAGACTTCCTCCGGAAGCAGTTCAACCTTGATGCAGAGTTGCAGGCCTATGTCGTCGCCCTTACCCTTTCCCTCGACGGCAGGATCAGCACCAAGGACGGACTGGCCATCATCTACCGGCATCTCACTTCCATGGGGTTGTTCGGCCCAGGTTTCGCCGCCGTCTACCCCAAGTGGGGTGGCCTGTCCGAGATTGCCCAGGTCGCATGTCGGGCGGGCGCCGTGGGGGGCGCAGTCTACATGCTGGGCACCAGCATTGAGAAGCTCGAAACACGCGAAAGCGACATTGAGCTTCAGCTGAGCAGTGGCGACGTTGTCAAGACACAGCTGCTCGTCCGCAACGACGAGGTCACTGACGATGGCTCGGGGGTGAGCAGACTGGTGGTGGTGGTCGCCTCGACGCTCAAAGAACTGTTTGAGCCGCTGGTTGAAGGGGCGCCTCTTCCGGCGGTGGCAGTCGTCGCCTTTCCGAGGGGATTGGTGGCAGACGATGGAACATCGACAAACCCGGTCTACATCTTCGCTCACTCCAGCGACACCGGGGAGTGTCCTATCGGTCAATGTAAGTTGCACTTCCCTCTTGCACACACACCCCCAAAGTTCAATGATGATTCACTCGAATACTTATCTACATTGTCCGAGCCTCGGCGTTGACGATAATACCTCTGACTATCTGACGAACTCCCCAACCACACTTGTTGCACAGCCCATTCTTGGACCAATGCTAATACAAGTCAATAGCTGTACTCTACCTGACCACGCTTCGCTCTCCGGGCTCCGAGGACTTGTTGAACAAGGCCCTTGAGTGTTTCCTCGAGTCAGTCAGCGAAGAACAAAAGCCGCAGAGCCTGTACCAGCTGTACTATGAGCAGGCAAGAGGCGCAGTGGAGAGTCGTGTCGAGGGATTGATCCATCATCTCCCCGACTCTTCTCTCTCCCTATCCTTTGACGACAGCACACTGGAGCCCGTGAAAGCCGTCTGGGAGAAGGTGCTGGGTGACGCAACCTCGGAAGCCGAGTACATGGTCTTCCCCGACCGCGAAGGCGCTCAGGACGAAGATGAGCTGTATGATTGATGATTTACGAAGGGAAGGGCAAGGCGTTGTTGGGTCTGATGATTTGACCAGCGGGAGTCACGGGATACTGAATGAAATTATGAACTCATCGATTGATATCTAATAATACTGTCTCGTGCCTTGTGTACCATGGTGAAACTTGCTCAGGTCACCCCCCTTTTTGTTTGTGTGTCTCGTCTTCTTCATCCCTGCCCTCAAAACTATCATCGATGCGCTGACCAAATGTCAAAAAATAGACTGCTTGATGGCCGGGACCTGTTGCGTTCGTCCGAGATGCCGTGGCTACAAAACATCGCCCAAAATATCGTGAACATGGCCATGCTCCATCCCCTCCTCATACATGGCCATGACATGTCATAATCATAACCGTCCACCCCAAAACCCCCCAACTCTTCACCTCACATCTCCATCTCCACATCCTCCTCCTCCTCACCACCCCCAAAATCCTCCATCTCGACATCCCCTCCATCCTCCCCAACAACAACCCCAATCCTAATGCTCCCAAACGGCACCGTCCCCCCCTGCCCGTCCTGCTCCACCTTGATCGCGTCCCTCGTCGCCAGCGCCAGCACGTGGTAAAACGCCTGCACCACCACCGCCCTCGTCCTGTCGCGCCGTTCAAACAGGTCCTCGAGCGCGACCCAGCGGCGGCCGTCGGCGGGGCGGAAGTCCCCCGTCTCGCGCGCCTGCGCCTCGACGAAGCCGAGGAAGTTGGAGCCCTCGCGCCCGAGCGCGTCCGTGACGGCCTGCGAGGTGTCGGCGTCGGGGAGGAGGAAGGGGTCGTCTGGGGGGAGGAGCGGGTCCGAGTAGTACGAGGGGGGACCGCCGCCGCCGCTGGAGGCGTGGGGCGGGTGGTGGGCGTCGCTGAAGCGCGAGATGTTGTCGGAGGGGAGGCGGCCGCCGCGGCCGCGGGACGGGCTGGCGGACGGGTTGCGGCTGGAGTGGAGGCGGGCCTTGGGCGGGGAGCTGCGAAGGGCTTGGGACGAGTGGCGGTTCCAGGGGGCGGCGTCGGAGGGGTGGTCCGGGAGGGCGAGGAGGGCGTCGCGGCCGAGCTCGGCGTCTTCTTCGGCGGGGCGGGGGGGTTGGTGGTGGGAGGAGGGCGGGTTGTTGGGGTCGTCTGAGAGGCGGGGGCGCTTGCGACGCTCGGCGTCTTCGGACTCGAGGTCGAGGGGGTCGAGGGTGGGGTGGCGGCGACGGCGGCCGCGGGGGGCTTCGGGCTGGTCGTCGCCGATGGCGAAGCCGAGGATGAGGAGCTCGAGGTTGCGGCCGGAGAAGGTCGAGGAGAGAGGGAGGAGGAGGCGGGAGTCGGCTACGGGGAGGCCGACGTCGGTGAGGCCGCGGCCAAAGACAAGGGAGTAGGCGTTCTTTTGGTACTCGGCGGGCGTCGTGCGATGGCGGGCCTTCTTGTGGGCGCGCTCGTTGTGGACGAGGTAGTCGACGCCCCAGCCTTTGAGCTCGGAGCGGGAGATCTTGGTCGAGTCGTCGGTGACCATGATGCCGCGACGACGGCGTCGTGTCTTGCGAACGGGATCGTCGGGCTTCGCGGGGCTTGTGAGGTTGAACTCGTCCTCGTCTTGCTCGGGTTGGTTGGGTTTCGCGCGCGGGGAGAAGGGTTGAGCGTCGGGGAGGAGGGAAGCATCGGGCAGGGCATGATTGTCTGAGCCCATGTTGATGTCTTGCTGGTCGTCGAGGACTGGATGGAATGCTTCTTCTTCGGCGGGGACGTCCTTTCTCTCTGGTTGCGGCCGCGGAAGCTCGGGCAGCTCGGGCTCGTCGGCCTTTTCAACAAGATTCCCGTCGGCGTCAAATTCGAGGCCAAAGTCGTCGTCTTGCATGATGTCCTCGTCCCGCTCGAAAGGAAGAAATACGTCGCCCATCTTGTGGGCGGAGGCGCTGGCGCTCCCAAACATCCCAATTGCTGGCGGAGGTGTTTGGGGCTGTGAGGAACCTGGTAACTCGAGGCCACCGAGGAAAGATCCGCCGCCTGATCCAAACGACAAGTTGCTGCCTCCGGAATGGGGAGACAGCTGCGATGAGGTCCTGCGAGACTTTTGCGATTCTTCGGGAAGTATCATGTTTCCGTCGTCGTCGAACTGGAAGAAGGCGGGCATGGCCGAGTTGATGTCGAAGTCGGGGTCGTCCTCGAGAATGAGCTGCTCTCGTCTGCGCAGAGAGTGAAAGGTTAGCCGGTTGGGAATGCCTGTCTTGCAACTGTTCATCTAACTCACCTGGCCTTTCCAGCTTGGGGATCGAGGGCGTTTCCATATTGGATGCCATTGTAAAAGGCTCTCATGTGGGCCTGGATCCTCTCGGCGTCGGTGAGGACATAGGTGCACTGCTGAGAGTAGACGCGCGAGACGCCAAAGAGAAGGTTTCCCTGGAGGCGCAGAGCAATGGGGGCCCCCGGCTCGAGGATCGTCTCGCAGGCTTTCTCGACGTCGACCTCTTGGATGGCCTTTTTCGATATCTTTTTGGCGGCAGAGCGGAGGCCAACGGTTGACACGAGCCTGGTATTGTCAGCTAGTGAGCCCTTGTGTGAAAGGGTGAAGATTCTTACCAAACTGTGGCAACGCCATAGCGCTGGTTGGTGAGAACTGCAAAGGGTTAGTACGTAGGTACCATGGGGAGGCACGAAGACGGGGACCTGTGTTGCTCTTACTTTCGTGACTGTA
This sequence comes from Podospora conica, assembly GCA_030685255.1. NCBI lineage: Eukaryota > Fungi > Ascomycota > Sordariomycetes > Sordariales > Podosporaceae > Podospora > Podospora conica. The sequence continues at coordinate 378,176 of MU839429.1, read as the reverse complement.
AAACATGGCGTAGGGATCAAGAGTCGAATACTAAGTGGCGAAATATTCTCGACTCATGATAATGAAGCTGGTTGAAGGCTGAAAAGGCAATCGCAGCGTGGTATCGTGAAGATGGGTATACTTGGAAGGGGAAGAGGCGCGGGGGAGGAGTGAGGAACGACCGGTTGTTGGTGGGGAGAAAGGATACGAGAGAAGCAGGTATTTGTGGATGGGAGGGATTGGAGTCGGACGTGACTGGAAGACGCGTTTCTTTCGTCCTTTTCCAGGAAAAGCCCAAACCGTGGGTCGCTGGAGGAAGTGGTTGACGAAAAGGGAAGGCGCGACTTGGGCAGTTGCTCTCGACATAATGGTGGACTCGGTCCTGCCAGAAGACATTTTCATTTGTCCAGACTCGACAAAACATTGGATGGATACGACTGGATGTCTCTTTCATTGCTGAGAGCTTCGACTGCTCTCGTCTGTCCATGATCTATTTAGAGTTCGGGGTCAAGATCACCATCTCAAAATGCCCCCCTGCCTCGCCGCACCCTCACCCCACGCCCCTTACCCTCCGTCTTCCCGTTTAAATCCACTCCTCGGCCACATCTTCACTACTCTGCCAAATTGTTCTTCGGGCCCCGGACACTGTCAACACCGTATCCTACATCTACTGTGCGGTTGTACTTCTCGACAAGAAGTACAAAATTGCTGTTATCCGCATCATCAGTCCCATGTTTGGGCGCGCCAAGGGGACTATCACCCAGCACTGTCGCACGGTGCTCGAGCCATGGCTCATTAAGGCCAGTAATGACTTTACAGCCAACATCCACGTTGCCACATACGATACCCCCCCGTGTGCTGCATCTGGTGGCATTCTGAACTGCTTGGCGGCCACGATGTACCATGCCCTGTCCGTCATAACTACCGGTCGAGTTTTCGGCTCTACAACGCCTGTCAACAAGCCGACAGCCAAAGTCATCAGACTGATTGCCAAGAACGCATTGGTGTGCAACAGAGCCCCTGAGCCCGAGGAGTGGGAGACGGATACGGAGGAGGAGCCCGACCCGATGGACGTGGACGGTGCATGATCGGGGGGGGGCGGACGTAACGCCATCAGCAGTCTTTATCTTGGGTATTGTATTTGGATGGGACTTGATGACTATAGGCCCTAGAATACCCTCATCACTTGGGCTACGTCGAAGCATAGTCGACTTTATAAGTATCGGCGCCAGCCAGTGTGCCGGCGCCCGATGCCCCGGCCATTTTCCGGCTCTTCAGACTGCGTGTAGTTGGTGGCCTTACATGCCCGTCGAGTATTTGCCACCCTTCTTCTTCGCCGCACCCGCGACATACACAAGTCAACATGGCCAAAAACAAGAAGAAGAAGAACGACAATGCCAAGGCCCAGCTCCCTGAGAGAACAAGCTGGGCATGTCGAAGGATATCGAGGAAGATCCCTCTGTCAAACACGAGCGACATGATGACTTTGTCATGGAAACTAAAACGTCCATCTAAAACCGAGGTATATGGACTGGCATATGTTTGACCATACTCGACGGGGGGGGCCAAAGCAATGGAAACAGGGGCAGTTTTTGGTTTCTTCCCATCTCCTTGTTCAAATGAAAAGGTTCAAAATTCCATCCTCTGCCCGTTTGCAAGACCAAAGGCATTCCTGCCGGTTTGCCAGATTAAAGACGGCTCTGCCTGCCCAGGTGGTCAGGAGTGGACGTTGACAACGACATGGAAGGCAGGGGCAAGGCACAGCCAATCAGGAACCCGAACTTTATTTTAAGAGATCGGCTTCTGCCAAGAGATGTTATCAGATCGCCAAGCTGCCCCTCTCTCGCACCATTGTGGGGTACGAAGGGCAAAGGCTAAGTCTGTGCGGATTTGGGGACATTCCAGCTTTTGGAATATTTGGGGCCCGTACCCTGGAGCCGCCAGCTGTAGAGGCCTGACAGCCCTAAGCGTTTAAGTCACCACCATCAATACTACCAATCAACACCATCAATATTATCAGCACTATTATCACCATCATCGTCGCCATCGCTATCGCCGTTGCCGTCGCTATCGCCGTCGCTATCGCCGTCGCCGTCGCTATAGCCGTCGCTATCGCCGTCGCCGTCGCCGTCGCCGTCGCCTACCTCGCCGTCGTCGCCCCCCTCGCCCCTATCGTATAGTATCCGTAAACAGGCCCGACGGGAGGCTTCCCGTCGGCATGGGTAGTAGTGGTTGCGACTACCCGTAGCCCCTGTTTGTTTGTTGCGACTACCCGTACCCCCTGTCCGTTTGTTGCGACTACCCGTAGCCCTTGTCCGTTTGTCGATGAGGGCGATGGCGACGGCGATGGCGATGGCGATGGCGACGGCGACGGCGATGGCGACGGCGATGGCGATAGCGAGGGCGAGGGCTAGGGCGAGGGTAATAGCTATAGCGATAGTGAGGGCGACGATGTGTTAATAGTAGGTGGTAACGGCGAGGGCGAGGGCGACGATGATGATGATGGTAATGATGGTGACGATGGTGATGATGGTGTTGATGGTGTTGATTGCCGGAGACTTAAACGCTTAGGGCTTGCCGGGCCTTGCCAGCTGGGGATTGCAAGGCACGGGCCCTAAATGTTGCAAAAGCTGGAATGTCCCCAAATCCGTACAGACTTAGCCTTTGCCCTTCGTAGTGGGGACCAACTCTGACATTTCGAGAAAGGATCTTTGCGAGTCCATTCACACCCTCTTGAACACTTTCCAGGGGACTGAGCGTGGTGGTTGGAAATATTCAAACGCCGACGCTGTTTCTTGTGTCTGGGATTTTCAACCTCCCCTCAACCGTTCCAGATCCGTTGGGCACCGAGACGAGGGGTTATCTCAAGAGATTTCTTTCTCAAAGCCCAGCCCAGCCCAACACACTCGGACGACAACACACCCCAAACGGAATCACCACCATCATGGCCGACAAGATGGCCGACAAGATGGCCGACAAGATGGCAAGCTCCGTCACTTCCTTCTCCCTCCAGGGCTGGGAGTTTGTCGACGAGGACGACGGCGTCCCCTTCCGCGCCCGCGCCGGCTACGCCCACCGGACCTGGGCGCGCACCTACACCAGCCTGCCCGAGCTCTTCATCCAGCCCGAGTCCCTCGAAGAGATCGAAAAGGTCGTCAACCTCGCCCGCAAGTGCCGCCGCCGCATCACCACCACCGGCTGCGGCCACTCCCCCTCGGATATCACCTGCACCTCGTCCTGGCTCGTCAACCTCGACAACTTCAACCGCGTCCTCGCCCTCGACAAGGACACGGGCGTCTGCGTCGTCCAGGCCGGCATCCGCCTCTTCCAGCTCAGCGACGCCCTCGACGCCGCCGGCCTCGCCCTCCCCAGCCTCGGCAGCATCAACGAGCAGTCCCTCGCCGGCGCCATCAGCACCGGCACCCACGGCAGCAGCCTCCAGCACGGCCTCATCAGCGAGATCATCCTCTCCCTCAAAATCACCCTCGCCGACGGCACCACGGTCTCGTGCTCGCCCACCTCCAACCCGGACCTCTTCCGCGCCGCCCTCCTCTCCCTCGGCGCCCTCGGCATCCTCGTCGAAATCACCCTCCGCGCCGTCCCCTCCTTCTCCCTCTCCTGGTCCCAAACCATCGACGCCGACACCCACATCCTCTCCACCTGGCCCACCACCCTCTGGACCTCGGCCCCCTTCACCCGCGTCTGGTGGTTCCCCTACATGCGCCGCGCCGTCGTCTGGCGCGCGACCCCCGTCCCCGCCGCCGACCTCGCCTCGGGCGCCGTCGCCCACCGCCCCCCGCCCAAGAACTACTACGAGTCCCACCTCGGCCACCTCATCTACCACAACCTCCTCCTCCTCGCCCAGTACCTCCCGCGCATCACCCCGTGGATCGAGCGCTTCGTCTTCTCCATGACGTACGGCTTCCGCAACGGCGCCACCACGTCCGCCATCCAACCCTCGCGCGACGCCTTCCTCATGAACTGCCTCTACTCGCAGCACGTCAACGAGTGGGCCATCCCCCTCGCCGCCGGCCCCGAGGCCCTCACCCGCCTCGGCGCCTGGCTCTCGGGCGCCCCCCTGGCCGAGCACCGCATCCCCGTCGACGCCACCGGCCTCTGGGTGCACTCGCCCGTCGAGGTCCGCGTCGCCGGCGCCAACCCCGCCCCGGAATCCCGCCCCTTCCTCGACCCTTCGCGGCCCGACGGCCCCTCGCTGTACCTCAACGCCCTCATGTACCGCCCGTACCTGCGCGACCCGCCGGCGGGGATGACGGAGCGGTTCTACGCCGGCTTCGAGCACCTGATGCGGGAGCTCGGGGGGCGGCCGCACTGGGCCAAGACGTTTGCGGCGACGCGCGCGGACCTCGAGGCGTGGTACGGCGGGGACTTTGGCAAGTTCGCCGAGGTCAGGGCCAAGGCGGATCCCGAGGGCATGTTTGTCGGGCCGTGGCAGAGGAGGTATCTGCTCGGGGACGGGGAGGCGGTGTTGCCGCTGGAGGAGAGGGAGGGGGAGACGAGGAGGGCGGAGGACGGGGGGATTGAGGTGAGGGGGGTTATGGCGAGTGAGGAGTGAGTGGGTTGATCTCGGGGGGGGGGTGGATTTTTTTGTGCTATGGTAGCCAGCGAGCGAAATACATGTTGTGATTTGAGATGTTGAGTGGCAAGTGGTGTGAGGTTTAGACTGGCTGGGTCGAGTCAACTCCGTTGACTCCGGCTTCGATTACCTTGTGGATAAGTATTCTGGTCCCAGTCTCAAAAAGTACCCTGGTGACTTGTCTGAAGGCAGGCGTATGATCTGAATGTCACAGTGATCTAATACCTAAAGCCCACTCCTGCCGGTGCCACTTTGGTTTTTTGGATTTCTCACCGGGGGGGGGGGGGGGGGGTTCTGCCCGCCATGCCATACTGAAGTATTTCCCCCCCTTTCAGGTACCTGTCGTTGTCCCATCTCTGGGTCTTAATGGTACGTACATAGGTATATAGGCAAGGCTTCTAGGACTTTCATCCAACACTGGCAATCAACAGGTGGTTGGCCAGAGGGAATAGTGTCACAGACCCATCCCCATCACCAACAACCAAGCCACGCAGAATCAAGTTGGGGCTAAAGTAGATCACTCGTAAAATAACCTCACACCTAAACTTGTTGAAAAGTGCACGACCCATCCCAGGTCTCGACGCTGGCTTCCTCGTGCCCCCGCTGAAAAGGATATCCATCCGCCGCCTGCCTCCCCTGAACCATTACCGAGACAGTGAACCCCCCCAGAACAATGTTGAAAATAGGTACGCCCTCCAGACCAAACCAACCCCCTCAATACTCAACCAACTTGACCTTCTCCCTCAACTCCTCCGGCAGCTCCTCCCTCTTGACCAACCCCAAGAGCACACAGTCCCCCCAGAACCACCTCGCGCGCTCCTGCGCATACCCGAGGTAATCAAACGCGTCGTCGTCGTCCCCGCCATTCTCCTCGTCGTCGCCGTTCCCGGCGGCGGCGTCCGACGGCGACTCGGGGTCCAGGTGGAACCCGGGAATCTTGGCCTGCACGATGCCCCAGGCCACCCACTGCGCGCTGTTGGCGATGCGCCACAGCCGCGTCTCCTCCACGAGCTCGTTGACGCGCTGCTCCGTCTCGGCCTCGCGCTTGAGCTCCTCCTCCTTCCAGCCGCCGGGGGGCGCGCGGGCGTCGAGCATAAAGTCGGCGATCGACGTCGTCGACGTGGTGGAGCGGAGCGCCGGGGTGCCGGGCCCGCTGGGGCCGTCCTCGGCGGTGGGGGTGTCGGCGGCGGAGTGGGTGGGGGGCCGGTGGTCGACGTAGGCCTTGATGAAGCGGTGCTGCTGCTCGGGGGTGGGGTACCTGGTGGTGTCGCACGCGTACGGGACCGTGGGGTCGTGGTAGTTGTAGGTCCATTCGGAGAAGTGATTAGCAAACTCGAGGCCGGGGGTGTTGGCGGCGGCGTATTCAAAGTCGATGACGATGAGCTGTCGGTGTTCGTGCGACGGCTGCAGGAGGGGGGATTTCTCGTCGTCGGGACGGATGCGGAGGATGTTGCCGTATTGGGTCTGTAGGGAAGTGTTAGTGAGAAGACGACAGCAAGGGGCGGAGGACGTACATCATTGTGGGCAAAGACGAGCTTTGATCGGATCTTGTCCATGCCACCGTAGTGCTTGAGAACATGCTCTCGGTACTTTTCCACCATCGCCTTGAAGACTGGCCACTCGACACCGCAGATGAGACCCCTAGACCTCCATGAATGCCCTGCTCCTCGTGTGGCTCCCGAAGCCCCGGAGAGGATCTGCTCGTCGAGATACTGAACAGTCTTCTCGGTCTGGCTCAGCCACTTGTCCCAGTTGTTCCAGACAGCAGGCCCGCCGTCCTTTTCCTCCTCGAGAAGGCTGACGCCATCGTGAAGCTCCCTCATGCGCTTTGCAATCTGCTTCGAGGTCTCGGGCTCACGCAGATGGGCCGGCGTGAGCGTGATGGCGTTGAAGAACTGCTCGAAGCGGCCGTTGACAAAGGTGCCAAGCAAGCGTGGTCCTATCTTCTTCCTCGCCAAGCGTCGGAGGACGCTGAGTTCAGTCTCTCTGTCGATGAGATGCTCTACCTGCGGCCCGTAAATTCTCAGGAGAACCTTCTTGGGTGGCTTCTTCCCGTCTTGGGCGGCGGCCAGGAGAGACTTTTCGGGCGGTGAGACCACGTAGACGGCGTTGGTCAAGGCGCCGCTAAGTCTCTCGACCGCGATGGAGTCGCCGCTGTCGAGCGGCACCTGGCGCCAACCCTTGAGGCGCAGGGTGTGGGCGAGCCGGATGATTTCATTCTTGAAAGTAGTCCAAGCTTGCTTCTCCTTGGCCTCCCTTTTGCTTGAGAGCGACGCGGCATCATCGGCTGTGGCTTTCCCACCCGCGTAGCTGAGAGTCTTGGAGTTGTCGAGCACCCCGTCGCAGCTTGGCACGAGCACATCGCCGTCAAAGTACTCGGTATCGGAGGATTGGGTACGTGTGAGGAGAGATTTGGAGGGCCTGCGGTGATGTCTGCGCCCAGAGTGCGGGCCGAGACGAGGGACCGAGGTGATGCCCAGCTTGGACATGCTGTCATGGATGATCCTTTGAAGTCGGTCCAGGGACGCCTCGCTCGAAAAGGAGTCGGCCGAGGGAGACCGTTGCAGGTTGATTTCCAGTGGCTCTTGGTGGTCCTTGTCGGCCCTTTCTACCGGCGGCGACCTGTGTTGTCGGACGGAGCGCTTCTTGCCCTTCCTGGTCTCCTTCTTGTGCTTTTCTCTCTCGAGCCATTCGGCCACTTGGGCAATGAGCCTCTCGCTCACCACGTCTACCCGATGGCGACGAGGCTGCTGGGCCTGGGGGTCCTCCGGTCCGCTAGACGCGGAGGCAGAGGCAGCAGCATCGGCGAGGAGATCGGCATTCGTGATGCCTAGCAGGGAGCTTCTCGATAAGCTGGTGGCCAGGGGAGGACGGCCGCTCAGTCTCCGGGAAGCGACGCCGGCAGGGAATTGCTTCTTGATCTGAGATTCATCAGCGGCCACTGGTTCGGGCTCGGCGATCTGAACAGCTGGCAAAGGGTCAATCATGGTTGAGCTGCGAGACAGGCAGGCTGGAATGTATGTGGTTTTGAGGGATGGAGGCTGATAAAATTGTCGGGTGACGAGATAAGGAGGGCGATTATCTCTTATTTCTCCCTTCATCCACACACACAGCAGGTGACTGGGTCCGGACGAGAAGCAATCCACCCGGCGCTGCGAGACAGAGGGTAGACCCCCACAGTCCGCCGTGATGATCTGTGACTGAGATAAAGACGGACGTACCTTTTATCGAGGGGCTGTCATTGTCATTGTCTCCTTTCAGTGCCGAGCGCAGGGGCTGGACCGGGCCAGATGACGGCGACGGCGCAGACATGGTACCGAAACAACCCACGGCGGCTTTCCGGATACGAGCGCTAGGGCTGAGACAGTAGGTACACAATGTAACCAACACGGCGTGAGATGAGAGAGGTGGTGGAGAGTATTTTGGCGGATTTCGGACAAGTCAACTTTGCCTGGGCAGGTGTTTTACACAGTACGGTTCTGGCCTGAGGAGACCAGGAGGCGAAATCGGCGGCAAGGACAGATGAGGGTTTTTTTTGGAAGACTGGCCCAGGAAAGTCGAGCAAAGAGGGGAGAGAAGGGAGAGAACGACGGGATGAAGGTCACGCCCCGCGATGTCGGTGCAGCACGACGAGAATAGCGTGGCTCCGTGGGCAACGGGTTGGTAGACTCGAGTTGCACACCAGAGCAGCAGAGGGCAAAAAAGCCTGGACTCGGCCGACGACGAGAACCCAGGCCCAACGAGAGCGAGAATCGGGGAATGCTGTGGGGCAGGCACGCAAAAGCTAGGCATCATGTGGGCGGGCATGAACCCCGCCAAACATTGGTCGCCAGCCCACCAAGAGTCCAAGAACCCCCCATGACGTAGCTGTGCACTGATAACACCCCCACGATAAGGGCGTGGGTCCCCCGGATCGGAGGGGGCCAAGGGGCCCAGACCGACCAACCCAAACACGGAAGCCGTGACAAACCGGACCGCGTAAAATGTCGGCGCCCCGAGACCGTGCGTCGCTGCCGCCTCAGCCCCGGATCATCTGACCAGTCTGCCGGGCTTGCCGCCGAGAGACGAACTGCTTGCGGCTAGCCGACCAGAGCCTGCCGGACACGCCATGTCCGGCCCTCGCCCCATCACTCTCAACACCGCCAGCATCAGCGACACAATTGGCCGGCAATGGGGATAGCATTGGTACATATGATACAGCATGCTGGCTTGGTCTGCGGTGTGATGAGAGAGTTGTACTTGTCTCCCCTCAGCTCGACTTGGGCGGCCACTTCCAGTCCTTCATGTGATCGAGCATGACCTTGGCGGCCTGCTCGGGCGAGTGTTGCCGCCCCAGCGCTTCCACAAAGTCGCCCTCGGGGCTCATCAGGTAAAAGTAGATGCTGTGGTCGACCAGGTAGTCCTGCCCCGGCTTGACCTCCTTGGGCGTGCTAAAGTACACCCGGTACGCCTTGCACATGGCCTTGATCTGGTCGTATGTCCCGGTCAGGCCGATGAGGTCCGGGTGGAACTCGCTGAGGTACTCCTTGAGTTCCTCGGGCCCGTCACGCGCCGGGTCGCACGTCACAAACACGGGTATCAGCGCGCCGGGGAGGTCGGCCTTGACCAAGTCAATCATCCGCGCCATCTTGTCGAGCTCCTCGGGGCAGATGTCGGGACAGTGAGTGAACCCAAAGTAGACCTGTACATGGGCTGGTCAGCATCTGCTCCGTCTCGGAGAATGAAATGGATGTCACGTACCAGCGAATATTTCCCCTTCAAGTCCTGCTCGGTAAACGGCTGACCATTCTGGTCGACCAGCTGGAACGGCCCTCCCACCTTGGGCGCCCCAACACCCTTGTGCGAGTCCTCTATCCTCTTCCGCCGCATTCGCTCCTTTTCTTGCTCAAAGTAGTAGAGCAGACCACCGCCCGTGAGGACGAAGAGGACGCCCGCTTTCCACGAGAATGGCTACCGTCGCAATGTCAGCCCCTGCCCTCCCAATCCTCCCGAAACAACTGCCATCATACCCCTGATCGATACCGGCTCTTGGCCTCCTCCACCGTCTTCCACTTGGTCCTCCGCTGCTCGAATGGCTGGAGGGTCTGGGCTCGGGAGAGGCGCGGCGCAGCTGGGCGTCGCGCGTGCTGCGCTGTCGACATCAATCGGGGGGTGCATTGTCGAGCCGGAGCTCTCGCGAGAGCATTGACGACGCTGCGCATCGGGGCGGCTGATTGCGACATCTTTTCGGGGCTGGCCGGTGGTGGTGACGGAGGCGCAAAAGATGACGACGGCGAGCTCGGGTCAGAGCTCCAAGCTCCAGCCCAGCGGTAAAATCTCCTGACGAACTGCTTTGAGACTAGTGCCGCTTGGCACAAGCTTCGATATGCAAGTACCGGGCCAGTCGGCCAGGGATATATGCATTTAGACATCTCACCTCCCGTCTTCACACCTCCACAAGATGAGCATTTGACTTTCAGAACTACATCAAACACAGATTGAGATGCATTGTCTGTGCCTCCCAGAGATAATGTAACTCTCTGGATTGCTCATACAGGCTCCAAACAACCAAAACAGGGCCGTCGGCACATATGACAGGCACCCGACTCCCTCCTGCAGCTCCCCCGATAAAAAGGGTGAAAGTTCGTTTGTGAGACGTGATGTCGTCCTTTTCAACCTCCTTCTTTGCCCTCGACCCCGGCAACGCCAAACCCCCAGCCATGGATAACTCTGGGGACCACGTCGGCGACAGCCCGGATCACGCAAATAATGAACAGGGCGGTAGCTGGCAGCGTCTGCCCAGCAGTGATAACGGCGACCCGTCGCACCCCGATAATGGCACAGCCGTCATCGACCACCACGACGGCGCACCAGCGGACGAGGATGAGGACATCGCGGGCCCGTATCATCCAGTCCACCACGGGGATGAAATGATAAACTCGGACCCGCCCCAGGCCTCCTCTCCCCCCGGCCGGGACGGCGACGAGGACACACCCATCCCCGACGCACCAGCCACCGAGGACACCAAGAGCACCACCACCTTTAGCAGCCCACAATCAAAACCCTCCGGACCTAAGAAGAAAAAGAAGGGCACCGCATCCGTGGTCAAGGCCCCCAAGCGCACCCCCGCCTCCGCCTCCGCCCCCGGCGGCGCCAGCCGACGCGGGAAGAAGACCTCGCAGCCCGGCGGCGCGCAGCGCAAGTCCCCCGACGGCGTGCTCACCCGCCCTAGTGGAGGCGGCGACGGCAGCGAGGAGTCGGACAGCGGGCCGTACTGCATCTGCCGGGGCCCGGACAACCACCGGTTCATGATCTCGTGCGACCGGTGCGAGGACTGGTTCCACGGCGAGTGCATCGGCATGGATAAGTTCACGGGCGAGAACCTCATCCAGAGCTACATCTGCCCCGGCTGCAGCGACGGCGGCGGCCGCTACGTCACGCGCTACAAGAAGATGTGCGCCCTCGAGAGCTGCTCGCTCCCGGCGCGCATCTGCGACCCCGCCGTCGGCTCCATCTTTTGCTCCGACGACCACGCCCAGGCTTGGTGGGAGCAGCTGATCGCCACGCTCCCGCGGTCCAAGGCCGCCAATACCAACCTCGACTTCATCACCCAGCAGGAGTTCATGGGCCTCCTCGAGTCCCGCGGGGGCGACCAGCCCTCGGAACAAAGCCACTGGAAACTCGGCGAGACCCCTTTCGGTACCCCCCCCCCTCCTCCTCCACCAACACCAACCCATAACTAACTCCCCCCCAGGCGTCCCCCCCGACTTCTGGACCACCGTCGACCCCACCCAAATCCTCACCCCCGAAGAACTCTCCATCCTCTCGACCTCCGCCTCCGACCGCCACGCCCTCGGCGAGGAAATCGTCCTCGGCAAGCACATGCTCCAACTCCTCGACATGGCGACCAAGCGTCGCGACCTCGCCGCGGCGCGCACCAGCACCAAGGACCTCTGCGGCTACGACGCGCGGCTGGACTCCGTCGGCCCGCCGGTGCAGTTCCGCGCGTTCCTGCAGTCCCCGCACGGCGAAGCCATCTTCGCCGCCGGCAAGCTCGGCCCGCCGCCGCCCGGCTACGAGCCGCTGCTGGACACGGCGGGGCCCGCGGATGACGCGTGGACGGCGGGCATGTGCACGCGGAAAAAGTGCAAGCCGCACGCGGGGTGGGCGGCGGTGCTGGGGAAGAATGTGAGGCATCGGATTAAGGAGCTGGCGGCGCAGGCGGGGGAGATGGTGAGGATGGAGGAGAGGGTGAGGGGGAGCGCGGCGGAGAGGTTTCAGAGGATGAGGTTGGAGAATAATACGGTTGAGGTTTTTGATAGTGAGGATGAGGGGTGGGGGGGTTGAGTGGGGGGGGGCTTGGTGTTTTGGGGGGGCGGGCAGGTTGGGGGGGTATGGCGTCGGGTTGGCTTCTTTGGGGGGGTAGGTTTGGGTGGTGGGTGGTGGTTCAGCTAGTAGACCTTATAGTATTCCAGTAGCTTCACTAGTGGCGTGGAAAGCATCAGACCATCAGGAATAAAGAACACGGACAAGATGGGTGTGTATATTTCCCGCCTGGTCACACCTACCCATTGATGGGGCTCCGTGCCATCACGGGTATCCCGTACCCAGTCCTCTCAGCTTCGCCATCGAGGGAGTTCGGCATGCTCCTTGCAAGCCACCGGTCAAAAGAAACCCGAGCAGAGTCCCACCCACCCTTCATATAGGTAACCCATAAACACCTCTCCCATACCTCCAGCATCGCTCCCGCCGGCTAGGTCAAGATACTACAAGAAGAGAAGCAAGCCAAGACCGATCCCGCCCATATAACAAAGTGGTATCGATAAACAAGAACTCACAGCAAAACCAGTAAAAACCTATAGCTGCAAGAAGAAGAAGATCCAAAGCAACCAAACCAACGCCAAACCGCCCCCCGTCCGTCCGTCCATCCATCGGGTAGATGAGATAGGTAGCCGTGAGGCCAGAGATGTTTTTCCCCGTCGTCGTTGTCGTAGTGTGTGTCTTTTTTGTGGTCGTGCCAGATCAGAAAGGAAAAAAGAAAAATATATCAGACAGCCAGCCGCGAGGCCTCGTTCTCGTTGGTCTCTCTCTTGAACCCTGAAAACAAGAAAAAAACTTGGAGGATGGACATCCTCTCCCCCCGGGTCTCGCGACCCTCTCCCAGATATTATATAATTCTGCCGTATATAGCATTGGGTCGCGCGATCGCTCGCTTTCTCGTCTCCCATCCGTAGTGGGTTCTCGCTCGGTCCGTCGCCGGATGGCCGCCCGGGGCAGGAGGTGCTGTTGTTTCCCTCCGCCCGAGGTGCTCTGTGCTCTGTGTGTGTATGTGTTCGTGTGACCTCGAATTTATTTGGTGGTTGTCTTTCCGCTGTTGTTGTTGGTGGCGATGGTGATGTGTCTGTCCGCCGAAGAAGCGTTCCAGGATAAAAAACCCAGACTCTTCCTCCTCCTCCTGCCCAAGAAGCCTCCCTACCGATGCGACCTCGACCCCGAGTGCCCATGTCGATGATGCCCATGCCCATGCCCATGCCCGTGCCTCCTCGACGACCCACCACCACCGCCGGACCGATCAAGCTCGCGCTCCAGCTCCTCGGCGCGGCGGCGAAAGTCGCGCACGATATCCCGAATATGAGCGATGCGGTCAAAGTCGAGCTCGAGCTCGTCAATCTGCCGCATGATGTCGTGGTAGCGCGCGATCTCGGCGTCGGCGTTGTCGACGAGGTTGCCCGCGCGGTCGTAGACGTGCGCCGTCACCACCTGCGACTGCTCCGACAGGTACTCGAGCTGCTGCTGGATGTGCTGCATGACGCGGTCAAAGTGCCGGCCCAGCGCGCTCAGCGACGAGGCGTCGAGCATCAGCAGGCCTTGCGACGAGGCGCGGCTGGCGGCGCGGGAGGACGAGGAGCCGGCGGCCGCCGCGGCTTGCTGGTGCTGTCGTAGGAGCTGGATTTCTTCGTTCGTGAGGCCCAGTTGCGTGTCGGGCACGGCGGAGGTCGAGTTCTGCGAGGACATGGTGAGGCGCGCTGCGATGCGCCGGGGGGGGCGAGGCCACTGCGGACTGTGGTATCGGGGGGGTGTTGGTCCGCGGGAGACTCCGCGCGCCGGGGCGGTGTCCCGCCGGGGGGCAGCGCGCGAGGGGGGGTCGGGTCGTCGTGATATGTCGGGGGTCGGGTCGGCGGGAGCGATAAAATGGAGCGGATGCGGATCGGGGTAGGTCGGGGCTGCGGGGTAGGGCGCGTCGACGCCGACAGCGCTGCTGGGGGCGGCGCGGACAAGCGGTCAATGTCGAGGTCGTCGCCGGTATCTCAAGCGTCGGTGACGTCCGAGGCTCGCACGGCGTCATTGTTCCCCGGCGGCGCCGATGGTCATCAGGGCCATGACAAGTGGAAGAAATGGCGATTACGGTGGATTGGCGGCGCTTTGTATGCCAGGGCCGGGCAGCAGCAGCAGCTGGGGGGGTTGCTTCCGCGCGGCAATGCGATCCGGGAGGGGTAGTGGCCGAAAGGAGGTGCAGATGCAGTCGCCAGAAACTTTTTGGTGGTGTTGGTGTGGTGGTGGTGTGGTGGAGGTGGTGGTGGTGGTGATGGCTCTGCCGCCGGCGATGCGATAGGGAAAAAGTGCCAACCTGATCTCGAGACCCACACCCAATCCTCCCACTGCCCAGAAAGATTGAGGGTTCAACAAAGGAGGAGGACAATTTGATATGTAACTGTGATGGATGTTCTGGCTCAGAATACCCCCGAGACATGCAGAGTCGGGGACGGGAACCCGGTGAGAGCAGAGGAGGATGCAGTCGAGTGTTATTAGGTACTATCCCACTATCCCCCCCCCTCCAGCTCAGCTGATGAGCGGATTGGGACGAGCCAACACCCTTTCGGAATTGAGCCAAAAAGCAAAGCAATTCCTGGTGTGATACAGGGAAGACGGTGGCTCGGTGTCTCTCGACTCTCGACAGAGCCGCGGGATATTATCAATCTCGATGCCGGGGGCCTGAGAGAAGGCACTCGAGGTCCGAGTTTGATTGTCGGCTCCCCGACTTGACGCTGCTCGCGAGAGACGGGCGATTCGTGCGACGGCGAGATGAAGGCCGGCGCTGGCAAAGATGACAAGTGACGCCGCGGTCAAGAGTTGTTCCTGTTGTTCTCTGTTCTCCCGCCCACGCCCCCAATATCTTTGTGTCATCGAGGCCCAAGCGTCACCAATTCTGTCTCTTGAACCTGGAACGCGACGGCATGGGGGTGATGGGTGATGAGATGATACCAAGTCTTGGATTCTGACATGGTGGGACGGGAACACAACAGGGGAAATCATCAACCCACGTGCCAGAGCCAGCGATAAGAAGCGGCCACATCTGGTTGTGAGTGGACAAGTTTCGGTCTGGTTGATATGGCAAGGGTTTCGAAACTGCAAAGTCCATGTTGTTTTGGCCATCATGTCGAATGCATTTTGCAGCGTTGCTGATGGAGATCTGAAGGATTTGACCCAGGTCCCAGGCCTGTGGCGCTGGGAGACAGTGGGTTGGGTCTGAAACCAAAAGACCCGATCGATGTGAACCCCTGTGACATGGCCATGACCACCTGCCAACTGGTGGTCCGTGTGCCACCTGTCTTGGACTAGGTAATGAACAGTCATTGTCACCTCAACAGTCATTGTCAGCGCAACAATCATTATCGAGAATGATAGCCTCTGATTGGCCAGAAAAAAGGGGGCGAAATCATCAGAATTTCAGGGCGCACGGGCATACAATCCACGATATCTACATATTTCAATTCATCTACCCGAAGCAACCCCTCAGCATCCGAAAACACCAAAGTCCCAATCGCCACAAAGATCACCATCACTACCACCACTACTACCACCACCACCTTGTTCAATCGCCCGCTCGCTCGATCGCTCCGTCGCTCGCTTACCAATAGGCATCCTGTTACACAGAAAAGTCAGCTCAATTCAATACAGGCCCTTAGACTCTGGACGACTTACCTGTCTGGATAGGCCGATTGCCGTAGTGGTGGTGGTGGTGGTGGTGGTTGAAGAGGAGAGAGTTCCAAGGCCCCAGATTGAAATGGACGAAGGCCTTTTCATCTCTCCAGGCCTCCAGTCCTCCACCTTCCACTTTTCCACTCCACGATCCAGGCCACTCCTTCCATTCTTAAAAGTCTCACGGCTTCAGTAGGAGCCTCTGTATCTCCAGGAGGTATTTAGCAAGCCGCTGTAACTCCAGAAGGGGGCCACTGGAAGAAGGATTTCCAGCATATACCCCTGTCCTGACACTCTGATTGGCCAGAGAGTGACAATGACTGTTGGGTTGACAATGACTGTTGCTCCGGCGATGATAGTCAGCGCCAGCAACCGCTGTAGCCATTGTTCAAGCCCAACAACGATTGTCGCCTCAGGGGATTTCCCACTACGGTAACCAACCGCGCGCAATCGCCGCGACAGGCCTGGATCCATCTCCGTACCGCCTCTCACCACACCAAACAGCACGAGCCAACGACAATCAGCAATCATCGCGGCAATCATGGCCCCCATGGCAACCATTGTCCTATCTTTCTTCAAGACGCCACCACCATGATGCATCATGTTTCCGACGGCTGCACGACACTCGGCCTGCATACTGCACGGGGGCACAAGGCTCGATGACGCTCTTCTGGTGATCCAGTCAAATACCGACCGGCAGTCGTGATGGCGCTTCGCAGTGCCGTGCAGTGCAGTGCACAGCAGGCTGCGTGTTGCAGTAGGTTTTATTTCCCCTGATGCGATAACTTCTTGAGAAAGAGAAAAGAGAAAGAGAAAAAGGCGCGGAGCAGCTTCTTCCGCTGTCTCGGGATGCTTCTGCGTTCTTCCCACCAACAGTCCCAACCTGCGACAACCTGAAAGATGGGCACTATCAAAATGTCTCACCTTCTCACATGGCATACTGGGTAGAGTCACGGATCACATTTCATCCTCGTCTCCTCAGGCCAGTGCAACACCGCAAGCCAGCTGCAACCACACCAGACTTTATCCAATCTTGATGACATTCCCAGTCACCGCGGGCTCCGGGCTTCCCACCCAGCCGCGTCTCGCCTCTAGGAAAACAGCCATGGCAATTAGCCTACTCGGCCATCGCCAACTCTACACCTCGTAGAGTCAAGCAGAATGCTGCTCGCTTCTCCGTAGGGCCGAGGGCAACGCCAAAGCTCCGGCAGCACGGTGTTCCCGTCAATGGCAACCGCTCGGTTGCCCAGCCCACGGCGATGCGTACATCTATAAGCATCATCACGCTGGCTCCTTCGCCTCGAGTCTGATGCAGGCGGTCGTATTCGTGGGAGTCTGTCGCTATCGCATCGCCATCAACCCCTGATATGCTGCCCTCCGTCTCGAGCCTGGTCGTCGTAGGCCTCGCTCTCCTGTCCCGCGTCTCCTGCACCATCTTGCAAAATGGCCAAGTGAGAATCACAAACTTCCCCGATACCCGAGTCGACCCCTCGGCCCATTCCTTCACCACTTATCCTCAGAATGCCACGGAAATATCGTACCAGGGGCGGTGGGACTCGAAATATGTCTCTTGGTGGTCGTGAGTTCCAGTCTCCCGGCAAAAGCGGCCATCCTGACCTCGCCTCAGAGCCCCCGGCCTCAAGTTCGGCTTCACCGGGCCCCTTGCCGCCATAACATTCGGGCCCCTCACCAGTCCCGGGGTCCTCGTCGGGTACCGCATCGCCGGCATGGATTGGCAGTTCACCAACATCACCGCCGGAGCCACTCACCTCCTCGTCACGGAGCAGATGCCGGGGCTGGACCTGAACACCACGGGCGCCGTCACCACCTTTGAGCTGCGTGTCACTAACTGGGCGTATGGTGTACAGATTGACAAGATCCATGTGGCCGCCGGCCACGAGGTCGTCAAGCTCCCGGATGCCAGGCGCAGGATTGAGGTGATTGGGGACTCTCTTGCTGCGGGAATGTATACTTCGTACGAGGGGCTTTCGAGCTGGGCGTAGTGAGTGCCTTACATGTTCCTTCTTGCCATGTACTCGAGAAAGAAGGGATATATAGACCCGCCAGCAACATCCTAACATACCCACAGTGGCGTCGGAGCCGGTCTCGGAAACACAGACTACTCCATCACAGCCTACCCCGGAATCTGCGCCGCCGACCAAGACTGCTGGGGCAACCCCCGCGGCCAAGTCCACCAGTGGTTCTACACATCCGACACGTCGGGGAGAGCCGCTCAGGCATACGGCGGTAAAATCCCGACCTCCAGAATCCTGTCAACCGGATGCTGATACCCGACCCAGGCAACCCAGAACCCTGGGACTTCTCCAAGCACCAACCCGCCGACCTCGTCATCATCAACATCGGCACCAACGACCAAAACCGCGCCAACAACGTCCCACCCGCCGTCTACATCGACGCCCTGACCAAACTCATCCAGGGCGTCCACGGGAAGTATCCCGACGCGCAGATCATCGTCATGGTACCCCCCCCCTATACCCTCCTTCCCCAGCATCCACCAGCTAACCCCCCGCCCCCCAGTCCCTCTGGCTCGGCTTCGAGCGCACCGGCACCACCTACTCCTCCGTCGCCCACAAGGGCTTCGTCCCCGAGATCCGCGACATGATCGCCACGTTCAACTCGGCGGCCTACCTCGCCGATCCGGTGGTCTACGACGGGGTGGCTAAGACCGTGTCGCGGACGGGCAGGGCGACGAAGCCGTTTGTGCATCTGTTTAATACGACGGGGATTTTGCAGCATAATGATATTGGGCCGCAGTGGCATCCCACGGACGTGGGCGCGATCAAGGTCGCGAGTCACTTGCTGCAGTGGGTTAAGTTGGTGTTGGGGTGGGAGTTGGAGGCGACGGGGCCGGAGTGAGTTCTTTTTGCTTGCCAATGTGCTTTGTTTGTGATTGGGGTGTGATGCTGACTGGTGTTGTGGTAGGGTGTTTCATGAGACGCTGTATTGGAACGATGAGCCGAATTATTGAGGTGGTGGTGGGCTTTTGGGGGGCAGGTGCGTGTGTTTTGCAATATGAAGCCACAGCGAAGTTGATCTGTTGTGTTCACACCATAAGCCGGACCATGCTGTCCGTCCACTGCTATGGTCGCACAATGACCAAAAGTAAGGGACGACGAAACATACACAGTACATGTCCGTAGAGCTTCAACAGAAATGCCAAAAAAAGACACATGTGTGTATGTACCAGCATACAAAAATCAGGTCGTACCCGGACTCGAACCGGGGTCCCCGGAAGGAAATTAGAGTATTCTGACGATGAAATCAGAATCCGATGTGATAACCAACTACACTATACAACCGTTGAATGTGATTTGATGGGAAAAGGGTTCGAAAATGGGGTATTTGTGGGTGCATTGTGTGCGCGTGCGTGTGCATAGGGTTGAGGTGGGGACGGGACTGTGGAGTTGTGTCCCGTCTCTCGCGGCTCGCGTATTGAATATTCCTTATGCGAGTGTCGGAGGACGAGCGGCCGAGCGAGCGAGTTGTTTCAGTTAGACTGGGTTGAGTTGGGATGGCTGCTGTGGTTTGGTTTGGAAAGGAGGGGGATTAACGAAAGTAAAGCTGTATGTGTGATGTGAGGGAGGGACGGGGGGGTGTTTTGGCTGTCGCTTGTTGCTGTACCTACCTGCCCTGACGGTGGTGACTTCGGATTGTTGAATGACGACCTCTGTCATTTCTGAATTGAGACTCCAAATATTTTGCATCTCTGGTAGATAGCAAGAGATGGATGGGAAGTCGGCTTTGCGGAGGGATAGGTGGGGACGAACATGCGCCATCGCTGCAGCATTATTGGCTGGGAAGAGTGGATTCGCCCCTGATGTCAACAAACCTCGCATGACAGGGCAACGGTTGTTTCGACGATTGACGCTAGCCTGAGGTTTGCGCACCGGTTTTGATAGACGGCCCAGGCTTGGAGAGTCTCTTATCATGGCATACCGTTGTCATGAGCTGTTGTGCTGGTAGGACAAGTGGAGAGGACATGGCGCCGCCGGACACAGGGCCCTTAGCGGAATGGAATTTAGGTAACCAGACATGCTGAAAGAGAATCAATGATAGAATGGCGCTTTGCTTCAAACAAGCAGTTTTAATAGAATGGACGTAGTTGGAGAGGAATATCTGCCAAACTTAACTTTCAACACTGAGGTGGGCGCATCGGGCTTCTTCCACCCCCATTCCCTTGTTATCCCTCTTCCCCTTGATAGATACCTGGCAGTATCCGTAATACACGCAAAATATGTGCCTCGAAAATATACAAACGCCCAGCAATGTAGCAGGCATGACTGACGAGTTCACTTCATCCATTTCCGAACCCAAAGGCACGCCTGATCCATAATACAAGACACAGTACGTTTGAGCATGCTGGATAGAACTGTGACCAATGCTTCCTCTCCAACATCACTTTCTTGGAAAAGCATAGGTACATAAGGGTAGGATACCAGCCACTCTTGGGTTATTACATGGCTAGCTCACGCCCACCGGGCATCTTCCCTGTTGGCATATACTACTAGTAGAGACAGGACCTCAGCAGCGAACCGATTTGGGGACATACCGGCAGGAGCCTCCCGCCGTCCTTCTTCTGTTTGTCGGCACGTATGGATAGAAGCCTCACATTCAGTGCTCAAATCCTGTGCCAGCCTGACAACTACCAGTGTTTTGGAAGTCATGCCGAGGTAATGTCGCTCTACCACACTGTACCACAAGTCCAGAGGTCTAGTCCTCCTGAAGCTCCCGAGACCCCCTCAGAGCAAGCCGGCTGCCGAATCAACCATATCTCGGGCCTTGTCTCGTGTCTCTTTCTCTATGTCGGCTCGGTGTGGTCAACATGCAACCAGGGCTGGATGGCTAGCAGGCAAGATATATTAGTAACAGCAGACTTCCACTCTCTAGGACATGCTATTCCCCCTCCCACCACACGCCGCGGCCTCCTCGTGTACTTGCATTGCTAGCACCGTGTATGATGAAGTGAGCAGTGTGCGAGTCACCAAGGGCACCTAACTCTCCACGGCCTCACCGGTTGAGCACAGTTGACATCCCTCGACGACTTCCCTACCTCGGGCAGATGACCCTCAGTCCCTCTATCCCGAGCAGCAACATGCCCATCAGGGGCGCAACTACATGCAGACCTACCCGGCTCTACCACGAGGACAAGACATGAAGTGACCGAGACTTGTCTTCCCGTCCAAGCCACCACCATCCCACCTATCCCCCGGGGCCACCGGGAAGTCGATCATCCCGACTTCAAGGCCACAGCCCGTTCGGTTCGGCGCTCACTATTACAAGCGAGGCAGTGGACGTAGTACCTCCCGCCCCGCCGTCAACACTACCGCTTGCTACCGGTAACCCTCTCCTCAATAGGACCCTAGCACTGTAGTAGTACCCCTTTCAGGCACCGCCAGTGACACCTACCCCGTAGCAGAGCAGGGCAGAGACGTCACATACCCAACAGGTCTGTCACGGGCATCTACCCCCCGGCATCGCTACCAGCCCAACCCGGCGGTCGGTACTACCATGCGGCAAGCGCATGTACTCACATCCAGGGCCGGCGGCGGCAGCTCCAGTAACAGGTGTAGTATCCGTAGTATCCGCAGCAGCAGCAGCAGTAGTAGTCTCGCTTCCAACAGCTGGAACTGTACGTAGCTCCTGGTCGGTTGACCGCGAGCAGCAGACGAAGGGACATACGAAGAGAGTGTGAGGACAGACACAGAGGAAACCAAACCACGGTACCTACCTACGTATTCGTAAGTCCATTGCTCCCACAGTCACACTGCCCGCCCTCCCCCCCCTCTCGCGGCAGCACCCCTCGCCGAATCGAGGCGCGGCCGCAGCGGTGATCCGGAGCGGGACGTACATGTGGCGTGGCCAAACTCGTCCAGAGCTCCGGGCCAACGGGGCGCTGTGATTTGTTCCTTTGCCCGCTGCGCGCGCGCGAGGGGGGAACTTGGGTGTCCCTCTGATGTTGGAGTGGTTCATGGTCCGGTCCAGTCCAGTCATCAACAACGAGCGGGGGTGGGGGGGGGGGGGGGCACTGGTATGTTGTGTGTCGAGCAAATGAGGATAGGGCTGTGGCGCCCTGCAATTGCGGTTCGACATCCCGCCGGTTTCGTGGTGTCCTGACAGCTGCTGCAGAGGCCGGGGTTTGTGGACGTCCAGCTGCGGTGTGTTTCATGCCACCACCCAGAGATCCAGCATGGCTCTTGGGGAGGGGATCTTGGCAGTTGTGTTTGCCCGCCTGCCTGTGCCAGGAGAAAAGCAACTCTCAGGTGGAGGAAGCCTGGAAGCCTCGTGGGCTACATGAGAAGAGGAGGACGACAAGGTCATGATCGACCAGCATCGAAAAGGAAAAGGTTCCTTGGATAGGAAAAACGGTTGGGAGATCGGCCTGGGCCTTGGTCGAACTTCCCCGCGGCGTTTGAATCGAACCATCTCTGCTTTGTTTTTCTGCCGGTTATCTGGGCGTCAGTCCGGGGTAGCAAGGCAACGATCCTGGGACCTTGACCCCCTGACCCCCGCCAGCCAACCATTCCCTCCGTTTCCCGACGGGCCGTTGCAGGCAAAGACTCTGGTCCCGAGGGCTCATCCTGACCGGTTTTCTGCGCGCGGATGGCATATCCAAAATCAATATATGCTCGCGGTGCAGCAGAGGCACAGAATGTCGTGCTCGAAAAAAGCAAGGCGGCATGGCAGGGCGGGACAGAGAAAAAAAGCAACAAACTCGAACAAACCGTTCAGCGTTCAGCCAGGGCCGATCGGCGACGAGGGGGCGCCATCCGACTCCCGAGGAAATCCAGGGGCCCGGATTGGGCGACGCCAAGGCCGGGTGCGCGAAACGGTCGAGGCAGGCAGGCAGGAAAAGCAGGCAGGGAGGCTCATCAAACGGTCGAGCAAGGTTGGGAGATCGGCGGAGGCCAGACGACGGACGCCAGACGACGCCATCAATATTTCTCGAGGAGGAAATTGTCGTTGATGAGAATGTACGAGCTGGTGACCCTTTTGGATTTCGATCACTTTGGCTTTCTTCAGTCATGGCGTCTCTTGGGCTTCGGACGAAATGTCGACCTGGTGCGCGGAAAATGTCGGGTGTGCTGGTGTTGGGAGTTGGTTCCATGATGATGGAAAAAGAAGTGGTGGTTGAGACGGCGAGGACTGGCTCGCAGGTAAGAGTTGCCACAGTTCAGGCAGCCAGCCAGACAGTGCTGATGTGTGGCAGGTTCAAACCTATGTAAAGTTTTGGCAACACTGAATCCCAATCTCATCTGTTACTACCCGCTGGTGCAGTTGGTTCTTGCCTGCCAGGCAGTTGGGTCTATTTTCCCTGGCGAGTATCTAGAGGTGCAGTGTTCATTCCCTCTAGATAATCTCAGCCATAAGGGGTTAATAGACTTGAGATTAAAATGTGGACATGAATCAACAGAATCAACTAAAGAAAAGGGTAAAAACTCCTTTTTTGCCCTTCGCTGCTCTCTCTCTCAAGGAGCAAAACTGCCAACGTCGACTGACGCAGAAGGCACCAACCATTGGAAAAAGCCATTATCTTCTGGCCCGTCGAGGCGGTCCCGTTTGAGTGGCACGGAAATCGGTCGGGTAGGGGCTTGACTTGAACCCTTTCCATCCGCGTCAACCATCGCCGAAAGACGCGGGATGGCTCCCAACCGAGACCCCAACCACCCCCGTGGGATCTCGACTTCCGGAAGCCCAAATATACCGTACGGTGCCATCAAGTACCGAGACAGCATCACAAATGGCAGACCAGAGACAATGGACCCTGGCTCTTGCTTCCCCAACACACCCAATCCAGCGAGCCTCGAGGAACTTTGAGCTGGATGATGAGGGAACGGTCGATGCTTCACGACAGGAGATAAAAATGGAAAGGAAGAGAGACAGCTCCCGCTGCAAGCGGCCCAGGACGCCCACCGCCCGTTGGTCAACGACAGACCGCTCCGGCAAGTCTGACAGCCGCCCATGCAAGCTTCGAAGCAATGCTGTGCTGTCCCAGACGGCTCGGTCAATAGAGGGAGGAGGCTCGGAGGGACCCAGCACCAAGAACACCAATCTTGGGACGGCAAACCTCGCCCGGCCGCCTCGCCAGCCGTCAACCCCAAGACGGCCGGCCATTCGATCGGTAGGTAGCGTTGCCCATTCCCTCTGCGTCGGGGCGGACCATGATCGCCGTCCACAACAGCATCAGAAGCTTGGCTGCAACCTCACCGGCGAGTGATTGCCTCGCACTGGCAGCTCGACGTCGAATGATGCTCGGGTGTGGTGGGTGGGTGGTGGGTGGCTCTCGGGCGGCGGGACGGCTTTCTCTGCCCATGGCTGCTTGCTGGATTGGCAGATCGAAAGGACTGCTACCCTCCATCGTCAAGACCACACAAGAAGAACAAGAAAAGCCCTTCCCCTCCGCTACAACCGCGTGGGACCCGGAGAACAAGGAGACGGTACCGGTCGTATGACCGACAGCCACCCGCGCAGGCAATGGTGCCGTCGAGAGGAAGATCAGGGCGAAATGTGACGTGGGCTTCTGGTCAAACTCCTGGCGACCCGCAGGATGGATGGGCAAACATGACCCAAGTTCTTCGGGTTTCTGGGGCTGGCTGGCGAACGCAACGGAGCAGACGTGGCGAGATATGCAGCTCCTGAGGAGTGCTGCATGCTCCTCCTCAAATTATTTCTTTGCGGGTCTAGATCGTGACAGCAGCAAGCTCGGCCGCCCGGGGCACTGTTAGGAGGCGGAGTCGACTTTGAGCTCCGGGACACGGCGGTAGCTGCTGGAGTAGAGATCAAGAGTGGCCTGGAGACAGAACCCGAAGCTTGGAATATCACAATTGCTGCTGGCGTCTTTTCCACCCCTCACCGAATCTGTATCTTCTCGGGGTCATGGTGGACCGTTAGTGTGTAGACCAGGAGCGTTCTCGGAGCCAACCCCCACCCGCTTGCGGGGGCGATGACATTCCCGCTCGGCTGACTTCATTAGCATGAGGTGACGACTCCTCGTACAGGTGACGTGAAGATGCTCGGCAGGAGGTTGATCTGAGCGACTTCGGATCCAGACTCCAGAACTCTTGCAACCTCCTCCCCCGGCGCCCGTGGTTGCGATACTGCACCCCCTGTCCATATACCACCTGCCGCATTTGGACACAAGATCTGGAACAGGAGGCCGGAGGCCGGGTTTGGTACCGCCGTGGTATGTCGGAATATTCTAGGTTTGACCGACCGGGACTTGTTGCGTCGCCGCTCAGGCCCAAGCTTCAAGGTGGATGTCGAGGTTCTGGCGGCACTCGGTAAGAGCTTGCAGAGTCGCAATATCGACTGGCTCCCGCGAGAAAAAATATATGACACGGCCTGATATAGGGCAAGGGGCCAGGGCCAGGGCCAGGGAGGGGCCAAGCAAGCTCGGCAAAGGCGGTGATCTTCCATGTCAGAACCATACGGTAGCGGCCCTGTGTCCAATTCCGGCGTTGGAACCAGCCACAATGTAACTGTTTACGGCAAGGTCGTGGTATCCGATTTCCAATCTCGGTCTTGGAGTCCCGGAGGCGTTGTCGATGCGGTGGCAGACATTAACTGGATGACGTTGGATCCAGTGACATTGGCGAGCTCATGGGCTCAAGAGAAGTCAAGTTCCCAGGGACTCATTCGAAGTAAAAGCGTCGAGACTCGGGCGAGA
The DNA here is from genome assembly GCA_030685255.1 of Podospora conica. NCBI lineage: Eukaryota > Fungi > Ascomycota > Sordariomycetes > Sordariales > Podosporaceae > Podospora > Podospora conica. The sequence goes on along the minus strand of MU839429.1, from coordinate 352,959 downwards.
TTTGCGGATAACAGTCAGACAATGCAAACCATCGAAGCACGCACGCCGTCTCGGTTTGAAGGGTTGCCAACGTCCCAATGGACCATCGCCATTCTGCTTAAAAAACCGAGCCACCGTATCGTCAGTTGACGTGGGCCATTGTCTCGTGATGGGTTACATACCTCCTGCACGGTGCCCGCTCCAATCTGATGGTGGCCATGGCAGGCTAACCGAGGGTGGCGGCAGTCAGGATTCGTCGCGTGAGAACGGAGATGGGCATACAAGCCCCGCGATGGCGCCAGCAAAATTGAATCCTGCTAGACTCATCTGAAGAGGTTGGTGAAGAACGACGCGTCTTCCAAGGCGCGAGGCTGTTTGTCCTTCACCGTCAGCCTTGGGAGTCGGCGACGAGAGAGCAAGACGTCCGACGTTGCAATAGGCTTGGGGACGTTAGAGTCTAGCTCGAAGGGGGCGCAAGGCTAGGCTCGATTTGTCCAGCCCTAGGCGAGAGCGCGGACGTTGACCCCGGACAGCGCTTCCGTTTTGGTGTGGCTCTCCGTCTTGGTCGTAGCAGTGGCGCCGTCGAGCTGAGAGCTCACCCAACCGTTCTGCGATCTGGAACGCCAACCTCAAAAGACACGACGCTATCTCACGGCCACTTTAGCCGTTCTGTCAACAGACTGAGCGATGGGACGTGAGGGAGAGCAGCAGGTCCTCTTCCGGGCGGGAGTACGTCAACCGGAGCGAATGCCACTCTACGCCGCCTTCTGACCGTCTTATTGAGGTGACGAGCGAGTGCATACCGGGACAGCAACCAATGTGAGGGATCAGCTCTGCTCTTCCATCGCGATCGTGATTCGGCGACGCATGCAGTCTTACTCCCAGCCAGATGTCAAAAAGTACCAGCGTGTGGTGGAGACACGCCGGGACTGACCCCAGTGGGCAACACGGGCAGGAGAGCTGCCGGCACATGCGTAAGGGCCGCATGCCATGCTCGTCGTGAGGGGTTGGTGAATTTGGGCGGTTTCCTTGCAGTTCAGCCCGGATGTAGTGTCCCTCAAGCAACGCCACGGACTCGCGAGACTCGGAGCGAGTTGGGGTGGATCGGAGGGTCGCGGAACAAAGAACTTGGACGACCGCTGGACTCGTGGCGTATCCGTATAACCAAAAGAACCAGAGGTGATATCGAAATCAATCGGGAAGAGGTGATCTCGGGAGTCGGGACCTACAAACTGCGTCCCCCGCAGCCCGCGATGACCAGGGCAAGGGTGGCTGAGCAGGGGTTGGAAGCCATTTCCGTTTTCTCTTGGACTTTCTGGGATCAGGTATCCGCCGTCCCGGGTGCCGAAGAGGTCGAGGAGATGCCAAAAGACTTTGTAAGAAGTTCTCGGATGGATGACCAAGTGCAGAGAATGTCTCAGACTTGAGGCTGCTATCGGTATTGAATCAACCTGGATGACTTCAAATCGGTGGTGGTAATGCCCCTGCCCAGATCGCCGGATCCTTCAAACTCTATTCCAGGCCGAAGGCTGACCATACGTGCCATACTCCCATAGTCACCATACACGGCAGGTAAACGGAAAATCGAGTTTGTTGATGAGGTTGCATTGTCTGGTTGAGCCATCTGGGTTCGTGTTGTCCAAACGTGTGCCAGAGTTGCAGTACCTTGATCTACGGCGTAGCAGCGCCGTAACCCACGATCGACATGATGGCGACCTCGAGCTGTCACACATGTGGGAGCCTCTGCTGCCGTGGAGGGAACTCAAACAAACTACGGCGCGTTGCTGTCTCCGCCGAGTCCATGGCCACGCCGTGCTCGCAGCACACAAGCTGGCTTGGCAGCCTGGCGTCTTTGGCTGACCGGTCATCGAGAGCAATGGCTGATGTTGAGCTAGTTGCTTCTCGCATGGTGCGCGCGGCCAATGGGTGGTTTCCATCGTGTGCCAAGTGTCGTGGTGAAGTCCAGAAGGGGGTCGGGGTTGCCATGACACGGCATGATCTGAGGGAACCTCGGCCTGTTCCTCTGTGTTGCTGTTCAAGCAATGGAGAGCTCAGGGAGTTGCCGTCGCGGTTGGTTCTGTAACATCTGGCATCAATGCCTCCAGGCCAAACAGGCCAGTGTCAGCCCATCTGCAGCAAACGTTTTCCTTGATCAGCGGCGGACATGAGGCTGGCAGACTCCGCGAGCTTCGTTTCTCGATCGGGCCACGGAGAAGGAGAAGGAGCCGGACGACATCCAGACATGAGCGAGGCCCAGCGTTGTGGATGCGAAAGCCATTTCCGCACAACTGGCCGGACTGGCGCGAGCTGACCTAGCGTAGGTACTGGGTGCCGTGGTCAAGATTAATTGACACCCTCTCTGCCCTCCGGTGCCGGGCATTGGAGGGCTGTGTGGAAGCTCATCTGCGGTGGTGGTGAGCTGTGGACTTGGTGTGGTTGATGTCTTGGTCGATTTGGTGCCGCCATGACGACGTTGACGGGCGTCGAGCCAGCCCAAAGAGGAAGCTGGGAAAGCGACAGACGGAACGCTGGCGGCGTGGAATTATTTCCCGAGCCCAGCCCACGCAGCCTCACCAAAACGTCGAAAACGCTCGTCGATCCACGCCCATGCCCAAAGCGGGAATGCAACCCTCCCGCATCCTTCTGCCCCAAGCGAACGACGCACCGACGCTCGGGCGACGCCACGTTGATCGCCGGCAAGTCGGATAATATCCGACCAGACCAGGGAAACCGGTGCCTCTGGCAGGGGTGGTTGGTGTGCCCTGTCTGCCCGGCCCCGTGTCAAGCCTGTCACCTGTGTGCCAGTGTGGCTGTCGCTGGTAGGGCACGCTCGTGTGGCGTCGACGCGCGCCGTCTTTCGAGGGAACGGTGGTGTTGGTTGTGGGCGCCGTGGTGTGGTTTCCGGGGACGGGGGCGCTGGGAGCTGGCGAGAGCCCCAGGTCATACCGGGTCGTGATATAGGCGGGCAATCAAAGAGGCCCCGAAGTACGTCCGCAGCACTGTTCTCTCTCCAGCACACGAGACCTGTCCAGAGTGCCAGTGGAATACCGTGCCCCTTGGTTGTGGTAGTAGCTGTGGGAGTAGCTGTGGTAGCTGTCGCGACGTGCGAGATTGGTGCTACTATTGATATCGGCAATGGTTCATGATCGTCCCGCGATGCCACCCCAGGAACAGGCTCGTTGCTCGGGACGAACTCGTGCATGGATGGTGTTGTACTGTGTGCTGTGGTGTATGGAGTACGGCAGTTGGGGGAGAAAATACAGGAGGGGGAGAGGCACGTGCAAACGACAACAAGATCATGATATCACTTTTTCGAGTTGCAATGATCTGCGAGAAAAGAAAGAGAGCGAAAACTTGGTTCACCCCTTCCCATCGTCACCCTCGCCGCCGTTGTGTGCACCTGCTGCAGCCGTTTGACGCGGGGTAGAGAGGCAGGCTCTGCACTCCCTTCCCAGTTGCGGCGTTTTTTGCTGCTCTCGTGAAGCAGGTGCAGACCGCTCTGAGGGATTGATGAGGTTGATTGGCGCAACAGCGAGGCATGTGCAGGCTGGTTCAAGCCACACCACGGTCATCCGGGCAAGATCGGCAGGGTAGTGACGAGGGGAAGGAGTCAATCCTGTTTGGTTTTTCTTTTGGCGTCACCGTTTTGTTGGAAGCACTCGCACTCGTGGACTCGGCGACTCGTGGCAGGCGTGGCAGGCGTGGCATCCATTGTCTGTGGAAGAGTCGAGATGTCTTCTACGCGGGTTCCAGGAGGTCTCACCGGCGCGAATGGTGAATGGTGAATGGTGAAGGGCGAATGACGAACGGCGAACGGTCTCGCAGGTCAGGTCCCGGAGATCATTCCAGGTTGCGCCCCCCCGGGCCCCAGAGATCGGCATCGGTTGCGGCCGTTTGCGGGGCCTGCGGGGCTCCACAGCGCCGGGGTTCAGGCCCAAAGGACGTGCTTGGCACCCCCGTCATCGCCTCGGGTGTCGATGGGGTCAGATCCGCTCCGGCTCCATCGTTTGGAAGGTTCCTCGGGGCTCGTTCAAGGCACCGAGAAGCGAGATGTTTTCCCCATCATGAGCTGAAAGAACAAGAAGTCGCTATCCCCGAGAGAACACCGAGCTGGTGGAGCAGACGACAACAAACAGCCCTGCATGCTTCCTGCTGGATTTGAAATCGGCAATTGCGGATGCAGCCGAGGTTATTGCTCCATTCCGGACCCGTTTGGCATTGGCCCTGGCAGGTCCGGCCTGCCACTGTGGAAATCTTCAATGGGAGAGTGGTTCAGCACCGGGAAGGCGCAGAGTTTTCGTTCCATGGCCCCGATATGGGGGCTGGGAGGGAAGGTGCCCGCCCTCTGTTTGGTTTGTTGGCGGCGGCACGAACAACGGCATGTTCGGGATGAACTGTCTCTTTTTTGGTGGGCAGATCGACTCGCACATCATTTTCCCCCCGGCAATTCCAGCAGGCAACCCGAGCCTACGGCTTCTTCAGTCGGGTTCCCAATCTTCGGATCACCAAGCCACCGGCCTTCACACTTCAAACGGCGGGGCCAGAGGGCGCTCTCGGAAACACCAGATACCAAAGCGCCGCAGCGTCGAGATGGGATGGCACATGGCACAGCAGCACACAGCCCATCGTGAGTGTGGCTCTGGCCACGGCCACGGCGACGGCGGCGACATCCGGTCTGTCGAAACGACGGCCGCCATCATCCAAACTCCAGACTCGTCGCCGTGCTGCTGTTGCCGGGGAGGCGGAGAGGTCACAGCGGACACATGCTGCAGCAGCGACAGGTCGGTCGTGTTTGGACTCGAGTCCCAGACCTGACAGACGGCTGCCGGAACCTCAGCTTGTCGTCATGCCTTGCAACAACAGGTCGCCCTGCGGCGAAGCCAAGCATCGTGGTGTGGCACGGTTGTGGTACCATGCTGGCCCGTCGCCCGCCGTTTCCAGCGCTCCTGGAGGCCCAAAGCGCACCTCCAGGCCGGCCCCCTCCAGCCCCTTGCCGCGTGCCAGACACAGGGCCAGACAGGCAGCTCGCCGTTCCGTCCCCAGCCCCGGTCCGACAGGTCTCGCTTCGGCCGGCGATCACGGACCCCTGAAGCCCCATGGCAATCCTAACCCAAGTCCCGGACAGGGAGCCAGGGAGACAGGCACACAGGGTCGCAGGACGACAGCAGTCAAAACGCCATCTGGTCGTGTGTCCAAGATCACTCCGGACGAGTCCAGATTTTAGCCTTTGTTTCTGGGAATCCTCCGGTCGTTTCCCAAGAAACAAACTTGGACGCTCGAGGCCCCATCCATCCACGCCATCAGAATCCGAGTACGTAGCGTTGGTCTCAAGTCCCCGAGACGCATGGGCCACACCGCCATCGTCCATCCATCGTGGATCTCGCTGCATCGTTGGCGCCGGGACGAGATCGATCTGGCTCCGTGCGTCTCCGGTCCTCGAGCCACTCCGTGATCTGTCGTCCAAATATCTCGGCATCGGTCTATCGGTCTGCACCCTCCGCAGCACGCTAGTATAGCTGCTTGAAAACTGCGCAACAATGGCTGCATCTTTCACCATGTTACGACAGCAGTTCCCACGGCCAAACGGTCGCAGCGTCCACGTCGAGGGGCGCAGAGCGCATGTCAACAAGAGGGTAGAAATCACAAACTGTATCCCGGCTACATATCGACTTCTCGTCGGCCACATCCTTCCACGGGAGACACATCGACGGCATCGATGCTCGGAGATCTCGTTTCGATCACTGAGAATCTCCCTGAGATCTGCTCGGCCTGGAAAGACCAACGATCACAGCTTCCGGCTTCCCAGACTCATCGGCGGCCGGCACGGCAACCCACCCCCCTGCGGTGCTCATGGGAGATAAATGGAATCTCTCCGAGATGTTGAGGCGCGGGAGCGCTCTCGCGTGCGCGGCCAGTGGGTTTCCTGTCACGACCTAGGACGGGTTCGTGTGTTGCCATGACTCCCAAACCAGCCAAGGCATGAGATTTCCTGGTCGCACATCCGGAACATATCGCCAGGGCACGACAGGCGGGCATCTGAGATCCCACGAGGGGGGCCGAGGCAGAGGATCCTCGTCGACGACGGATCGGGGCAATCTGGGGCAATCTTGCAGCCGCGACAGATCAGAAGACTTCTGGAAGAAGGACCGGGAGGGCGGTCGCGACGACGCCGGGCACTGACTTTGTTTCGAGATGGCAGGTTGACATGATGGCCAAGCCGGACGGCATAAGATCAGCTCGAGAATCCGGTCACAGCCCAACTGTTATGGAATAGGGTCTTGGGGAACGATGGGGTCTGCATTGACCACGGCGTTTGTGGGCTCGCCCGCCATCAGGCACAGGACGCAGTCGGAGTCGCGACTCGTCTCAAGTCTCGCAGGCCGCCGCCAGGGGGGGCCTGTCTCCAAACGCCAGCATCGTCCGTGGCAGGGGAGGGTGGGTGGGCACACGGACCAACGCTTGGTGCCCGGCAGACCATCCTGGATGAGGCAAGTCGTCCGCGGCGGCTGCATGAGCCCAGAGAAATGGTGGAAGAGAAAATCTCGCGCCGTTTTCGCGCTAGCGCGGGCGTGGCTGTTGAGGCGCACCACCGAAAAACGGGCCCGGCGTCGTCGACGAAGAAGTCGTCGTGCTTCCGTCGTCCTGGGACAGAGCCGGGCCAGCAGGAACAGCATTTGGAAGGGCATGAACCTCAAACGTTTGGTCTCTGGAGATCAATGGCAATCCCAAGGGACGCACTCGGGACCCCTCGATCTTCTCTCCGGCATCCTCGCAGGGGACCTGATACGTACCGCTGCTTGGGCTCCCGGCTGGCACTTGCGCGCACGCCGCACGCCCACCCGTTGAGAGCGGTACCCCCGACCCCCGTGTTTACGGTACCAGATGAGGGCAGCATCAGTCAGAACTCAGGGTGCCCTGGGTGCGCCCACCCCCGATGCACCCAGAGTCAGAGCCCCATATAAGAGGAGGCGCTATAAGGTGCAAGTACCTGGTATTGACGGGGGGTACGGAGCAGGTACCTCTGATCAGCATGACCATGATCGCGATCCTGGCACAGCACACACATCCAAGGCCGCCGGTCAGACCCACACCCACTGCAGCAATTTGTGACGACCACGACCACCCACTGGCCGCCTGGGTCTGGGGATCTACTGTGGATGTGGATTGACGCTTGCCCTTTGGATCACCTCCCCATGTACCTTCGGGAGATCGATGGTACAAAACACCCTGGTCCTCGCCCTCCAACGTCAACAAGCTTCTTCTCGCTGCATACATAAGCTAGTCGCCCCCTCCCCGCTCCCCATAAGATCGCCTTTCTCGGAAATCTCGGTCTCTCTAATCAAGGCACGACATCATCATCAACCAGCTGGTCCTCGGTATAATACAACACTCGCCCGCCCCAACTAATACCTCGAAACACACCCCGCCAGTAATACACTCCGGTCTCGCCTCACCTCGACCCAGCACCAGCACCAGCACACCAGCACCACCCGAATACACGCACACATACACAGCAATGGCAGCCGCAGTCATGTCACACTACGCTCCCCAACAAAACATGCACTATGGAGGATACGCACCACCACCCTCGCCGCCCCTGGACGACATCAAGTGCTCGCTTCCGTCCATCTCGAACCTCCTCGGCCTCGCAGACCAGGGCTCGCCCACCTCCGAGACGCACCCCCAGATTCCCCAGCGTAGGTCCTCCCTCATGGCAAACATCATGGTCCCTCCAGACTAACAGTGCATCAGCCCCATCAACAAAGTCCGAGACCAGGCCCAACTCGTCTCACTATGGGAATCCCGCTCTCATGAGGAATGCGCTCCCACCAAGCCCGCCCATGTCGTCGGATGCGTCGTTTGAGGGGTACAACTCGCCATCGACAAGATCCGTGAGCCAGCTCTCGACGACATCCAACTACTACTTTGAGGCGACACCGCCTCTCAGCCACCTGGACGAGCGTCACATGGCGATGCCCCGGGTCCAGCAGGTCCAGCCAGTGCACACGTCGGCCTACCAGCCGCAGTATGCTGCCCCGGCGTACATGAGCCAGCCCGCGATGGCCTCGTACTACCCTCCCATGCAGCCGACGCCCCCGCCGCAGCAGATGCAGGGGATGTACTACCAGCGCCCCCTTCCTCAGGTATGTTTTCTTCTGCGCCCGCCTGCTCCGAGCCAGCAGCTAACCAGCAACAGGCCTTCCCTCCCATGCCAGTGTCGATGCCCCTTGGTCCCGCGGCCGGCGCCAACCCCTGGCAGCACCACCACTACATCGCCCCCTCGGCGGCGTCGTCGTTCCCCCAGTCCCAGGACCGCTACATCTGCCAGACGTGCAACAAGGCGTTCTCGCGGCCCAGCTCCCTCCGGATCCACAGCCACTCGCACACGGGCGAGAAGCCCTTCAAGTGCCCGCACCCCGGGTGCGGCAAGGCGTTTAGCGTGCGCAGCAACATGAAGCGCCACGAGCGCGGATGCCACAACTTTGAAAGCAGCAGCTGCGGGTCCGCTCTGTCTTCGTAATACTACCACCACCTACACCACCACGGTGTCTCTTGGGCGCGGGTCTTTTTTTCGGTTCTTCGGTACTCGTTTCCCTTTGTCGACAAACGTCACGTCACGTCACAAAAGCATTATACCTCTTTGTAGTATTTGGTAATATTTTTTCCCCGCCCAATGCGCCTGGTGCAGCATACGGCACTGGGCACCGGTCCACCGCCACACACACACACACACACACACGCTACGCCGACTAATCTCGTCAACCACAACAACACCTTGGACACACACACCACATACACACATACACACACACACCACCAAACGGACAGGCCGATGCCACCCCCCAACGGGCGCGCGGTCAATGACACTTGTACGACGGGCGCATCAACACTGGTTCTTGGGACGAACGGCGTACAACAGACAAGGAGCGGCGAGGACAGCAACAACAAACCGGGGGTGGGGTGCAAAAAGGGCAATCGGTTGGGTCGGGGGGGGGGGGCGGTTTTGGATTCACAGCGGCATTTACATGGGCGTCTTGCTATTTCGGGGGGCAGCGTGGGGCAAACAAAGCCGATTGATCCCAAGAAGAAGAAGAAGACGAAGAAGCGGGATAATGTATATAGAATGGGATGGGATGGGAATACCCCTTTTTTTGTCAGGCCCTGTTGGGGGCGGTCGGTGTATGAGTGGAGGAGGATGGTGGTGGCAGGCCAGCGGAGTGCCGGAGAGAAATAAACAAGTCAAACACAAGCATCTGGTTCATCATGATTGTTGAAGTGATGGGTTAAATCAACAAACACTGCTTGTCGAGTCTCGACGACATGGATATGTTTGGTTCGGAGGCGAGGGAGCACGAAGCCGTGGCTTTGGGACCACCGACCGCCCCGACCACATGGGTGACACGGTGTCGTGGTGCAAACAACCTTACCTTAGCTATCTGCCTACCCCCCACGCGCGCCTCGTCCAAACAAACATGTATTTCTCTCTGTCCCTCCACGCTACGCTGCTGCTGTACGACACGGTAGCTTTCCCTCTAAGTTTGTGGTACAACAGACTGGACTCCCGAAATCATTGCCCGGGCCCCGGTGGTGGTCGTTTGGGTTCCCAGCTCTTGGACTCGTCCCACATCACACCATCCCGGCGGTTGATCCCCGAGGTGGTCGGCGATCTGTCTGGGATCCGCCCTCGGGTCTAGTACGTTGATTTTGCACCTGAGAGACAATAAACTGGGGGAAAAATACCGTACCACGCGTACTAGAAATGTGCCCGGTGATGGTGGAAACTTCGGAGGGAGACTTGTCAGTGACAATCTCTCCCGTGCAGGGACGGACCCGGAGGCCGGGGCCGGGACCTCGTGGGAGTCGGTGAGGCGGAAGGGAGTGGATGGGTGGGTGGGTGGGGTGTGGTTCAAGGCTGGGAGTCCCTGGTAAGGTCAGTCCCTTTCCTCGGGAGGGGTGATGGGTGGGATTTCGGGGTTAGGAGATGGGATTGGATTTGGGAGTGAAAGCTGGAGGTTTGGTTTGGGGGGCAGTGAGGTTCGTTTCGCTGTTGTTGGCAGTTAACTGAAGGGGGATCGTTGTGAGAAGTTAGAACACCAGGTGATCATGATATTTTTCTTGCAAGCATGTAAATATCCCAGCTGCCCTCCCAGGGGCAACGCCAACTCAATTGCTGCGTACGCCCATGGAGCCCACCGGAACCATCCGTCGTCGCCGGAGATACGGGAGGGACTTCTCTCGCTGGCGCCGCAACGAACTGGTCCTTTGCAGTGTCCACAGCGGCAAGTTCCACACCACACCAAAACGGAGACGCATTCGGGATGAAAGAGCCACTATCCTCTCGTGGATCACCGACGACGACGGGGCAGCTGTGGATGACCCCTTTTTCCTTCTCCAGCCCCGGGGCTGCTCGGAGAGATGGAGTCGCGAACGGCAGACGGCGGTGGAGCGGCGCTTGTCATGACGTAAGAGGGAATTGGGGATGGGGTTTTTACCAGGCCGGATAGGGACCTTCCTGAATGGGCCTAGGGGTGTTGGTGGTGTTGATGGATTGCTTGGCCCTTTCAAATGATTGTTGCAGGTTCGAAGTTCCGTCTGCATTAAAGAGCGAGAGCTAGCAACGGTTTGCATCGTCCGTCGGAAATACCGGTCATGTGCGGTATTTTGGGCCGCAGCAGGTGTCTGGTTCAAATTGCTGTTTATGCTGCTAGGTGCTGCTTGGGCGAGGCCCGTGAGGGAGCCGAGCGGACGGGCCGCCCTTCGGCCGGTTCGGTGGTGGTGGTCGGTGCGGAAACCACGGCCCCACGGCCCCACGGGCGGTCGTGGCGTGGTCCCGGGAGCAAGGGGGGGGTCGGCGATCATGGATCAAAAAGCACGCTGTTCGGACAGGGTCCGGGGGGGCAAGGGAAATGTCGGAAAGGCATTCATGTCGGCGTCGTTTGTGTGTACTCTGTTTGTAAGCAGTGGCACGGCGAGGAGTGGGTATCCCGAGGCAATGGTATTCGGGTTTGGAGGGACGGACGGCATGGCATGTCGCGTGGCACCGTTTTTCGTTCTCTCGTGTCTCTGTCTCTTCCGGGTGTCTGGTTGCCGGTCTCTTGATCCTCGAGTTCTCTCTGTTCTCTGCGGTGTTCTGCACGTGGTGGGAGAGCCAACAAAGCATGGAAACCATGTGTGACGACGCGTGTGCGTCGCCGATCTCTCGTCAAGTTGTGTGCTGGTGGTGACGGTGGATCGCGATGGTTGGGAACGGGATGCGGGGTTCGCTCTTTTCTTCTTCCCTCGCGTTTGTCGTTCGCCGTCGATCGCCTGCCGCCAAGCCGAGGATCTCTGATGCGAGCAGGGATGGCGGGGACGTGGGGCCAACGGTCCCTCCTCGCCCTCCCAAAAAGCCCTGATGTCATGGCAATGATTGGGGCAGCATCGTGTTCGGGATCAACCACCGGCATGTCGTCCGGAAGGGTATCCTCTTCGTCGTCGTCGTTGCCGGAGTACACTCCATGGTGGCGGTGACAGGTCACTTTTGATGCCGCCAAGCCTGGACTCGTTGAGATGGCAATGGACAATGCGATGCATGTCTCACCAGCCCAGTCCTCGACGAAGAAACGTGCAGCCACTGACCACCGAGCCACTCCATGTGCCACGGCTTGCATTGTGCACCCTGCTGCAGTCGGTGCCCATCAACTGGAAATAAATCTATTGTTTCATCGGGTTGCCAGGCGTACAAACATCTCTTTGCAAGTTCTCATCCCAACCCACGCCAAGCCACATGACGCCCTTCCCCTGCAGCGATCCCCTCGCCCATTTCATCCCAGCCTTTGTTATCGATAGCATGCAGTTCTTGTCCACGAAACAACAGAGTCAACATCGACGTTGCTCTGCATCTCTGCCCAAACAGTGCTCGGCCTCTTCCTCACCCCCAAACACTTGTTCAGACTGACCAGATCAGCTGAAATCTTCTCCCGTCCACTGACACTTCCAATTCCATCCCCCTCCCGCACCCCCTTCCCGCCCCCCTCCCATGGACCATGGTGGTGATCCCCATGATGCGCATGGCATGGCCCTAAAAGACGCCATCATCTCGATTGCGGGCGGCCCGGTCCAAGCGGAAATCAATTCAATTCCCATCTTTCCCCGCGCGCTGCGGCCCAGCCACCAGCCTCGATCGGGCCGGGCTGAAACACTGGCTCGGTGCTGGTGGCGCCCGGGGCGCAGAACCAACGCGCTAGCCTCACGGGATGGGCTCCCGTTGACAGCGACGACAACGACAGACAGACGGGGGGGGGGCATTTCAATATCACACGCCGCCGTCTGCCCGTGGCCTTTTCTTCTTCCGCTGGTAGCCGTACATACTTTGTACTTTCCGTTTGGCGGGAGGAAACATGTCCAGTGCTCTCGTTCTGTGGCTGAGACAGGGCCGACGGGATCCCGAGACACGCCGACTTCTTCATCAGGCATCCCGGCGATGCGCGGGATGGGATGATGGGCTGCGGCGGATGCAGGGTCTGTCTTGTCTGGTGATGGGACTGACTGCATTGCAGGAGAGTGGTTGACAGGCTGCTGGTGAGGTTGACAGGCGGCGAGAGGGGGATGATGGCAGTTGATGTCCTGTCTTGCAGTGCACGACAACTGCTTTACACATCATCCGGATATCATCTGTCCAGCATGCGAAACCACCAAACCACCAGACTGACATGATGACATCTGCAGATCAAGATCACCCCGAAAACAACCAACTGACCAGGCCACCACAGACACACGACGATGATCGAAACACACTCCTTCTAGAAAACAGACGATCATCTCAAGAGCCCAGTCCATCCATCAGTGAAACAGCCCTCCCCATCAATCCATCAGGGTCAGATCGGATCGCCCCCGTTCCGATCTCATCTTCCCAAACACCCAGCCCCGCCCACCCGCTGTCACCACTGGAAACCAAAACAAAGTAAACAAAACAAAATACCACCCTACTCGCGACGAAGATACATAGGTAGGTACCTACCGTTTCAGACGTGCCTGCGACGTTCCCGCGGACGTGCGTTCAGACCTCTTTTCCGAGGGGGACTTGGCAACCGCATCTTGATACACGGCTTGGACTTTTGCCGTGCAGCGCATGATGATTCGGTTATCGCCGTCGTTGAAGGCGTCAGCTGTCGGTTCGTCTTGAATGATGCATGTGTGTATGGGGTTGTCAAACTTGATGTCATGTAGGATGGTGCTGCACCGCCACGTGGATTGGGGGTGGGAATGGGAATGGGATGATGGACGTACGCACGCACGCACGGCGACGCCGGTGGTTAAGATGAGATGATGTATTGTCGCAATGGGTTCTCATTATCTTCCTGCGTCGAGTCAGTTGCTTGGACTTCAGCTCGCCGGCACTGAGCATGGCGGTCGAGTATTGACCTATATCTAGCCTAGAAATGAGGCCGGATATTCCCATCATGCATACTCGTGCCGTGCCGTACTCCTCGCCTCGCCTCGCCAGTTCAGCTCAGCCCGTAAGTAGGTGAAAGAGATGGGCGCCGTGAAGTACAGAAATTTGAAGTCATAAGACTTGTCTTATACCTCACACTATCGGTTACCATGTCTGTGCAGAGTCCAGTCGACGACGACGGCAACAACAACCTTCAGGTCCCGATATCTGAATGGAACCTGTCGTTGGTAGCATATAAGAGACTTCCTATTATCGTCCGGTTATGGCAGTATACCCCGGTGTTGCTATGGGACTAGGACGGAAAACGGAAAGGAGGCAATATCCAGCGTGTGTATCTGTATCCCAGCTGAAAAGATGAGGCGGCAATTGTGCCTTGTTGGTGCGCGCGCAAGTCTTACCCGGGAAACGCTCAAGAAAGGGGTCTGTGTAACTGATGCTGTGGGTGTGGTGGTGCTTGAGTGGCGACGGCAACGAGGTTGGGAGGGGGTATATTTGGTCGTCAGTTCGGCGATGGCTTCCCTTCCCAGGCTCAGAGGGAGTTAGGGAGTCTTGCCTTGCCTTTAGATAGCTTGTCCCGTCGAGTTCGTGGTTCCAAGGCCGAAGCATGTCGGCATTGTCAACAAGACACCACCAGAGTCCTTCGACGAGAGCACAAAGCCACACAAAGCACAACACCACCATCTCTCGATAATCGCTGCCATTCCACACGTCCTCGCTGCCCTCTGTTGCCTGACTGTCTGTCTGCCATGCCGCTGCCGCCAACAGGAATCACCCTCTAGCTAGCACTCCTCGGCGCTCTCAGCGAGGACTACGTAAACAAAAAAAGAACTCCCATCATTATTCCCTTGGTCCCATCAATCCAACCATCAATCCAATCCAGAACATCCAGCGCCGCCCGCCAACCCGCACAGCCCCAGCGCCATTCCATCAGAACAGGTATCAAATGCCGGGCCCCTCCCTCTGCTGCCGCGCCTCCGCCCCAGCCCATCCTCTAATCCATCTCGTCCAGACATTCCACACCCCGCCCCCTTCCCTCCTCCCACCAAAACGACAAAGGAAAAGCGGCGTCTCGCCAATGAGTATCCGTAGGGAGGTAGGTGGTATCATCCAACACGACAACACACACGCAAACACCCCCCCCTCAAAAAAAAAAAAGACAGAATGCTGACCGACCCAACGCCAAAAGGACAAAATGCGAGACAGGCCAGTATTACGCCTTGGACGCCCCCCTCCTCCTGATCAAAAAGGGACTCGGCATCTCGTCCAGGTCCGGGTTCCACACCGCCGGGGGCGGGTCCGATGCCGTCGCGCCGCGGTTGATAGCCGCGGCGTGCTCGCGAAACGCCCGCGTCGGGCTGACGTTGAGGTTCTCGCCACCCATGACAGCGCTGAGGGGGCGACCGCCAGCGCGCGCCTGCTGCAGCTCGACGAGCGTGCGACCCCGGATGTTGTTTGTCTTGCCTGCCGAGACCTTGTTGAGCACTGGCGGCTGCGGCTGCTGATCGGTGCTGTCCTTCTTGTGGGTGAACGACGCCTTGCGGGCGAGCGTGTTGGGTGTGGCGGTGTCGCTGCCACTGCCGCTGCTCCCGCTGCTCCCGCTGGAGCGGCCTTGTTGCCCATTGAGGTTCAGGGCCGAAGGAATCTTGGTAAGACGTCGGTTGGGGCTGTCGGAGCGCTCGCGGAGGCCACCGTTGCTACCGACTCTGCGGATGCTCTGGAGATCGCTGGTCGAAGCGGCTGTGTGCATGCCGTTCTGGGCCAGCTTGGCTCCTTGCTTCGACCGGAAGCCCGAGGGTGGGGCGGTGCGTTGTTGGACGTTCAACGTCGGCCGCTGCTTTGAGGTGAACGGATTCTTACTTGACCGAATCATCCTCGTGGGCGACGGCATGGGGGCATCGTCATCCGAGTCGGATTGGAAGCCCAGGCCGGACTGGGCGCGCGGCGCTTCCCATCGAAGGTCAGCCGCTGCAGCTCCTCCAGCAAGCTGGTTGCTGGCAAAGATGTTGGTTGGGTGAGCGGCCGGGGCCTTGACGCCGGCGTTGCGGCGTGGGGAGAGCGACAGGGACGCGATGGTGATGGGGGATGGTGAGGCCATCTCGATGTCCATGGGCGTGCCTGCTGACACTCCGACAAACATGGTTTGCGCACGGCCAAACGGTGTCCGGGCGCTCTTCTTCAGAACTTGGGGCTGGGGCGAGTCGAGATTCGGCTCCGCGAGGTCCATCTTCGAAGGGGCCTCGCCCTCCGGACTCCCACCGTCTACGGGGGAGTGCGAGCGTTCTGGCATGGAAGGAGGCAGTCCCTGGGGTTCGTCGTCGCTGAACGAGACCGTCTTTCTCTGGGCCAGCTCGGCCTGGACACGAGCTTGCACCTCGGCCTCGATGCGGATCTGGACTTCGGTGTCGAACTTGCGCTGCAGATGCTCAATCTCTTGGTTGACCAGCCGGTCAATCTCGAGGCGCGCCTTGACCTCCCACTCTCTCCTCAGCGAATTATCAATCTCGCTGCGAATCGCCGCCTTCTCCATGTCGACCGTCGCCAGCTTCTGGTCCAGCTCGCGGATGCGCTTGTTAAGCGCATCCTCCTTGGCCTTGAGCGTCTTGCTAAAGTCGACGACTTCCTTCTCCTTTCTCATCAACCGCACCACCGGGAGGTTCAGGAGAGAGGCCGTGTCGGGCCGTCGGTCGGGGTTAACGCGCAGGCAGTCCCTGATGACGGCGTTGAGCTCGGGCGAGTAGTGGTTGGGAAGCGGCGGCACCTTGCCCTCCTTGATCTTTTGCACCAGCTGGAAGTGCGAGTTTGCGTTGAACGGTGGCTCCCGAGCACAGAGTTCGTAAATGATGCAGCCGAGCGACCAAATGTCGGACTTGAGCGTGTACTTTTCGGCAGCGCAAATCTCGGGCGACATGTAAAAGGGGGTGCCCACGTACGTCGAGGCGAAGTCGTGGGACTGCATCACCTTGGAGAGGCCGAAATCACCAAGCTTGACCGAGTTGTCCTCGCCGAGGAAGACGTTCTCGGGCTTGAGATCGCGATGCAAAATGGTCATGCCGCCCTTGGGCACGTGCGGTTTCGCCGTCGAGCCCAGGCCCAGCTGGGACTTGCCGACCTCTGGCGGGTCGACGCCGTAGTGGCAGCGGTAGAGGGCCGTGACGAGCTGAGCAAAGGTGCTCCAGACAAACGACTCCTCGGCGTACTGGTTCCTCTGGGTCAGGTCGCGGATGACGCGGCCGAGATCGCCATTGCCGCAGTACTCCATGTAGAGGTGAAGATCTTGGGAGGCCTTGAGATGCTCGCGGTGGTAGTAGCCGACAATGTTGGGGTGGTGCAGGGTCGACAGGATCTGGAACTCGGCGTGTAATTGTTCGCGCTCCTTTTGCGACATCTTGAGGTAGCTGATCTCTTTGCGGCAGAGGATCATGCCGTCGGGCTTGCGGCGGACCTTTCGGATGATGCCGAAGGAGCCATGGCCTGGGGGGGGGAGTGAAGTCAGCAAGGGCGTCGACGACGATGGGGGAAGAGGGCGACGAGGGGGACAGCAGACATACCGATCTTTTCCAAAACATCGTATTTCTCGCTGGTGGCCATTTCCACCGTCCAAGACTGCGCAAGGCCAGCCAATTCCTATTTCGTCGAGATGTTGAAAATTTCCAGTTCCAGTTCCAGTTCCAGTTCCAGTCCGACGGGCCGCAGTGTCGGAGGTCGGAGTCAGTTGGACATGTCCTGATGCTGATGCATATGCGGGAGAGAAAGCTGCGTAGGTTAGTAGGGCTCGTCGGTGGAAAAGGGAGTGTTGTTGTCGGAGTCGGAGTCGGAGTCGAGGTTTGTCGCTGGCGGAAAAGGGCAAAGAGGAAAAGAGCGGTGCAGGTGCAGCAATTGACATGCATCAACCAAGGGAAGGAACCAGGTTGGTTGCCGCAGTCAACAGAGGTGGCCGCTGCCTAGGCAACGCGTCCCAATTGGGGTTAGTGCCATGGTGGAGACCCACTTGATGCAGGGGGTCCATCCAGACCGCAACGACGGCATCATTGGAGGGGCGACTCGCCCTATCGATAGAGGCTTATCCGCCTTATCTGCACTCGCGGTCTGCTGAGTCAGCAGAGGGACTCGACGACATCACCACCCCCAAGTCCGGCTTGCCACTGATTTCTGCCCATTTGGCATTGGGATTGGGCCAAATTTGGGATTTGGTGTCTTGTTCACCTATTTTGTCATATCGAAATGGTTCTCCGCAAGCACGAGCTTGAGAGCAGACTCAAGGACGAGCATGAGTTGATCACCAGCGGCGTCCTTCGTGATGACCACCCCCTGGACCTGTCGGCCCAGTTTGATGACTTTATCCATGCCTGCCGGAGGGGAGACCTGAAGAGATGCCAGGAGCTCATAGTGGCCGGAGTCAACATAAACGGAAAAGACACGTTTGACTACACCCCTCTTGTCATTGTAGGTCCATCCTCCTCCCACTGTCACTCCTCTCGACTTACACCCCCAGGCCAGCCTATGCGGCCACTACGAGCTGGTCCGTCTCCTCCTAGACGAAGGCGCCATAGCCGACCCCGACTCCTTTGAGCGGGAACGCGCCGTGTACAACGCCCTGAACAACAAGATCCGCAACCTCCTGCTCTCCTACGACTACTCCAAGGCCGCCGACCCCCTGCAGCCGTGGGCCTCGCACATCACCTCCCTCTTCACCCGCACCACCCCCAAGACCTCGGACGTCACCCTCGTCTGCGGCGACCAAGCCTTCCACCTGCACAAGTTCATCCTGTCGGCGCGCTCGCCCTACTTCCGCAAAAAGTTCGACGGCCGCGACACCCTGCGCCTCCCACCCGCCATCCCCGTCGAGGCCTACCGCCTCGTCCTGCGCTACCTCTACCTCGGCGACCCGCCCAAGGACGTCGTCGGGCCGCGCAGCCTCGTGCCGGAGCACGTCGTGTTCGAAGGCATCGACAAGCTCTGCAAGGTCCTCGAGATTGACAACTTCTGGGACACGGTGCTGTCCAAGGACCGACGGCTCGCGCGCCAGCGGCAGCAGGACGAGGTGCAGCGCGCGCAGGCGCAGGTCGAGGCCTTCTTCAACGACACGGTCATCAAGCACCGCGTCGTCGTCGACGCGCACCGCGTCGACCAGGTCAAGTGGCCGCACGACAACGCCATCTTTGCCAACTGCCTGCTGCGCGCCGACGAGCCGGCCGCCGATGACGACGACTCCTCCGACTCCGACACACCCGTCGACGAAGACTTGCACACCATCCCCGTCGGGCCTGGTGGCCAACCAACCACCCACCGACCCAAAAAGGCCCCGCCGCGCTCCGTGCTCTACCCGGTACACAAGGCCTTCCTAATCCGGTGCGAGTTCTTCGACAAGATGTTCACGAGCGAGTACAAGGAGGCGCACGACCGGGACGACACGCTGCAGGTCATCCAGACGTCGTGCTCGCCCGTGGTGCTCGAGGTCATCCTGCGGTACCTGTACACGGAAAAGGCCGACTGCCCGCTCGAGCACGCGCTCGACCTGCTGTACGAGGCCGACTACTACCTGATTGACCGGCTCAAGACCAAGGCGGCGGTGATCATCAGTACTATGGGCAGCGGGTCGTCGAATGCGCTGGTGGATAGGACGCATCAGCATGAGGGGGGGGATGGCTCGCAGGTGCAGGGGGCTGGGGAGGTGGAGGAGCCGATTAATGTGTATGATGTGATTCGCGCGGCGTGGGATTTGAGGGTGCAGAGGCTCGAGGAGTTTGCCGCGCGGTTTTTGGCGGGGCGGTTGGAGGATTATATTGATGAGCCGGCTTTCCAGGACTTGATTGCTGAGAGCGCGGCGCGCATCAAGGATCGGCACGAGACGGATACGATTGAGTTGCTGGATGATATTCGGTACTACCTGTCGGAGCGGTTCCGGTTGAGGTTCGAGGGCGAGGGGTTGGAGGAGTTGTTGGATGATAGGGGGGATGGTGAGGGTGAGGCTAGATTGGGGGAGTCGGGGGCGAGTGGTCGGGGGGAGGAGGAGGCGGTTGGTGGTGAGGTGAGCGGCAAAGGGGGGCGGAAGCTGGGGGAAGGCATGAGGACGTTGGATGGGGGCGTGGTGGGGGATGAGTTTGAGTCGGATGCGGTGAACTACCATGTCTTGCTGGACAAGATTGATGCCATGCTGGAGAGGTTGAAGCTGGATGCATAAAGGTGGTTTCGGGGGGGTCTAGGGTTTGGGAGGGTGCATCTCATGGGGACAGCATCGTTGCTTTGGGTATGGTGTTTTTGAGATATAGGTGCATACAGACAATCATCACAAGACGGCAGGTACATCCCTTTCCCTCTGGTGTAGAAGATCATGATCAGCTCAACACCCAGTCTGGGAATCTTTCCAGCATCTCCACTCCACCGTTTCCGTCTGCAAGGGCTCCGTTTCTCTGGTGATCGACACCAATACGGAGCCCACTGCCATCCGAGACATGCATGCTCGGGCGTTGCGGAGCAGCGACTGGCAGCTGGGCACGAGGAACCGAAGTGAAGGTTGAGGCCGGGGACATATCCCATGGGACTCTGGTTTCGAAGTCTTGGAAAGGGCATTGGAAAGGGGTGTGGACATGGGAAAAAGTCCCTTGAATACCGTCCCTGGGTAGCTCCTCGTCGTACCGGCAAGGAAAAAAGAGAGCAGCTCCCCAGTCTCGGTCAAGGTGACGTGGTAGGTTGGGAGAGGGAAGAAAACCATCCATCTGATCCAACTTGGTCGGTGAGGTTTGGATGATGGATCGAATGACTCTTGACGTGTCCGTTTGCTGTCGGCGTGGCAGCGTGGCAGCTGGGGAAGGGCGGGCCGCGGATTGCCTGTTCCTGAATCCAGCAGCGGCAAAAGGAGGGGAGAAAAACAGACCCCTGAATTGGGAGGGGCTGGGGTTGGAGAAATAGTGGGGATGCTTGGCGCCGGCACTGGTAACAGGGGCCAGTCCTGTTGATGGGCCAGGGGCAATGGGCAATGGGGAGACTGATGGCAGGAAAAAAAAGAAATCGTCTTGTTCTGCGGATCAAGTGGCCAAACTCATCTACCATCAGTTGCGCAAGAAAGAGCTGCCCTCGATTGTTGGGAAAGTCAGTTTGGAAGGAGGACACTCACACCTTGTGGGGGGGGAGGGGAGGGCCGCTGGAGGGGCAACGGACACGGGCCACAGTACCCCACACAAGCTTCAAGCTGTGAGCTTGATTTCGCCCAGCCTTTTTGGGGGCATTTTCTGGGGGGTTCCAACTCCAAATCATCACGACGAGAATCAATTGACAGCTCCCAAACAGACGCATCTGCATGCATACAGAGGGGGAAAAGGGGATGAGCAGGACCCGACAATTCCCAAAAAGGAACAATTTCGGGGCTTGCAAGGTTGCGCCCCATGGAGGCGACAGTGGTGTCAGGGGAGAGAGGTGGCTGGTACCCAACCTCTTGTTCGCGTCGCCCAGCTCAGGCACCAACCCACCCGAACCACCCCCGGCGGTCCCAGCCTCGTGCAATAACCCGCCGGCTCCAACCATATTTGATTCTATGACGGCCTCGCATCATGCGGTCTCTGAGAGGTGCGTCCTGCATCTCTGTCTGTCTGTTCGATTGGGCCAGCTGTCACTGTCACTGTCGGAACGTTGATCATGGCCATGTACCAGAGCGTGTCGACTGACGCCGACGACCATGTGGAGTCTGAGTCTCGACGTATGTGCTGTCTTTCTGTGGAAAGGAAAAAGTATTTGGTGCTGATGACCGTCTTGTAGGACCATATCCATACCCAAACACCTCGACACACCCGAGACCGAGACCATCATCGATACCAACACCAGCAACGGCCACGAGCCAGTCGGAGCCTTCCACGCTGCGGGGCCCCTCCCATGCGCCCAGAACCCTCACCTCCGTCACCGTCACCGCCCCCGGGTCCTCACCATTGAGGGCCGTCCCCGTCCCCGCCCCGACGCCACCCTCCATCCCCCTCCGCACCTCCACCACCACCGAGTCCGAGCCCGAAATCTACGGCCCCGACCGCCTGTTTGGTCCCCAGCAGGCCCAGGCCCTGCGCTCGTATTCCTTTGCCCGCCCCGAGCCCGTCATCGTCGAGGGCCCCCTGCGCCGCGTCCCAGACCTCCCCGTCTCGCCCGAGCACGCCTACCGCCAGCCGCAGTGGGAGCCGGGCTTCAACGCCGCCATGCTCACCGACTTCCGGGACGAGCTCGCCCGCCTCGAGGGTGTCATCACCCCCGGCGTCGACGACACCCCCCACATCCAGTATGCGATCGAGGCTCTCACCCGCCACCGCGATCGCGACACGGGCTACTCGGCCGATGGCGCCTCCAGCAGCGACGACGAGCCCCGGATTCCCATTGTCCACGATGAGATGGCCGAATACTACCAGCCCCGCCCGCCCCGGCTGTCGCCCGTCGCTCAGCTTCACCGAGGCTATTCTCCTGTCCCACGCGAAGAGCTGCCGCCACAGCAAACGGACTACCCTTCTCAACCGATGCCGAATCCCGTCTTCTCCGCGCCATACCTCGCGCCACCCGCTCCGGCGCAACTCCAGCCAGAGGACGAGGACCTGCTACCGCCGCGAACCGACCTACTCGCAGACCCTCGGACGTCGGCCGACTCTCTCGCCTTGAGCGTCCGAAAGAGCCAGGGCGTCGTCCAGCCGCACGAGTGGAAGGCTATCGACCGGGACTACATCGTGGCACAGATCGGCGAGCAAAAGGCAAAAGGGCTCCCCACGCTCGACTTTAAACCAACGGCGCTGCGGACACCGGCGCTGGTGACGCTCATGGTGCTCTGCCTGTTGATGGTCGGCGCCATCATCGCCTCGGCCGTCTACTCGGAGCTCCACGACGGGCTCCTCCCCTACGTCAGCCTCTACGGGGGCCAGTACTTTCTCTTCCGCGTCCTCCCGCCGCTCCTGGGCGCCTGCCTGCTTCTCTACGCCCAGTTCGTCATCACCACCATCGTCCGCATCCTGCCGTTTGTGCAGCTGGCGTCGGAAAACCCCAAGGACCGCGAGGGCGCCCTCTTCCAGGGCCTCCACTACCACTGCTTCCTCTGGCCCGAGCTTGTCGGGACCTGGCACACGTGGGTGCCCATGTTCGTCACCTGGCTGCTCAACTTCACCATCCCGCTGCACAACTCGCTCTTCACCGTCATCCTCGTCGACGGCCAGTGGATCTGGTCCGCCACCCAGGGCGTCGCCTGGACCCTCGTGGCCCTCTACCTCGCCATGTTCCTCTCGACCGCCGTCATCTGGCGCCACTGGGCGACCCAGCGCAACACGGGCCTCATGTGGGACCCGCGCTCCCTCGCCGACATAACCGCCATCATCTCCGACACCAACACGGCCGACGACTACGCCGGCACCGAGCTCGCGCGCACCCGCGACGGCATCCGCTTCGCCCTGCGCCGGCGCGCCCACGACCGCCTCGGCTACTGGACCTGGAAGGACGCCCGCCCGGGCTTCTGGTACACGCTCGGCTCCCCGCTCGACGACCCCAACACGCACCCGCTCAACGCCCACGCCCAGCTCACGGGCGCCACGCCCATGGTGGCGGCCACCAAAAAGCCCGCCGCCACCGTCGCCTTTGGCCCCGAAACCCTCATCCCCGACCTCGAATCCGCCGTCCCGGTCCAGCGCAAGACTTACCTCCCCTTCCCCCTGCGCACCCTCCCCCTGTCCCTCTCCCTCGCCCTCCTCTCGATCTTCGTCCTGGCCATCTACCTCCTCACCTTCCTCCCGCCCACCTCCCTCCTCTCCAACAACGGCTTCCCCACCGGCGCCGGCCTCACCGCCGCCCCGTCCCGCCCGGGCGCCTTCTCCCCCGCCAACTTCCTCTGGTCCTTCCTCCCCTCCCTCCTGGGAATGATCCTCTACCTCGCCTTCCAATCCCTCGACATGCACGTGCGCGTGCTCGCGCCGTGGGCCGCGCTGGCCGCCGACGGCGGCGCGACGCCCGAGCGCGGCCTGCTGGCCGACTGGGCGGCGTGCGCGCCCGGGGCGGTCAGCGTGCGCGCGGCGCGGGCCGGGGAGTGGCGGGTGGCGGCGGTGTCGTTTTTGGGCGGCGTGTTTGTGCTGGTGCCGGTGCTGGCGGGGGGGAGCTTCATGGCGCTGACGGTGGTGGGGACGGGGGAGGTGCGGATGTTTCCGAGCTGGGGGGTGTATGGGGCGTGTTTGGGGCTGGTGGTGGTTTATGTGGTGGCGGTGGCGGGGGTGTTGGGGGTGGGGAGGAGGGGGATGGAGGGGTTGGCGCATGGGGTGGGGTGCGTCGGGGAGGTGGTGGGGTTTTTGGGGAATGAGGAGATGCTGGGGGAGAGGGGGTTTAAGGTGAGGAAGGGGAGGGAGGGGGTGGTGGAGGGGGTGGTGGCTGGGGGGAGGTGGGAGTTGGGGGGAGGTGGGGAGGGGGGGAGGTTTGGGGTTAGGAGGGTGAGGAGGTTTACGGAGGGGGTGAGGAAGAGTAGGATTTCGAGGGGGAGGGTGGGGGGGTTTGGGGTGTAGGGATGGGGTGTTCTTTTGGATGAATGGCTTCAATGGTGCATGGCAATGGCGAAAGCGAGAGGGTTGATTTTCATGGGTATGGGTCATGGGTACGGAGTTATGAATTTGTGGGCATGGTCATGGGATACTACGGTTTGATGGGTCACGGTTACGGATGACATTGATGGATAGCGGATCTCAGCATTTATGTTGCTATTTATGGGGCGTATAGATTAACGAACGTAGCCGCAAGGTTGACGAGAATGATGGACAAGATACAGCAATAATATTCAACACCCACCTTGGTCTCCGTGGTTGATGGATGTGACTTTGTAGCAAGGGATAGATATGTGATCATGACTCCCCCCAAAAATGACACTTTTCACCCAAGCCTCCCTCCCGAGAACCAAACCCTCCCCCTCGGCCCGGTCACCTCAACTCGGCGCAGTACCCTCTCCAGTCGGGAGCGAGGGAGCCGAGTCAAACAAGTCGTCAGCTGGGAATGAATGACAACACAACCCCGCGTCCCCGTGCCGTGTGCCGCTCCGTCCATCACATGTGCCGTATCAATCGTTCTGGAAGCCCGTTTCCCCTGGCAACGGCCGCACCGTGGAATGCAAGTCTCCCGACATTGCCCACATATCCACACCATCCACGACGAGACTTGGATCAGCGGACACACACACAGGCGATCCATGCCTGTAAGTGGTGTGGTGTGGCAGTGACCAGCAGGGTAAAAAGCGAAAAGTGAAAAGTGAAAAGGAAAAAAAAACACCAAAAGCTCTCCCCCGACCCTGCGAACAGGTCGGGGGATACGAAACGCCTAGTTGAGCAGAGGCTTTTACTTTGGGTCGAACTCGAGCCCTCCGGAGAGGGCGAGTTGGCGGGGCCGCATACCCCGACCTCTACTACCACTGGGCCATGCGGCCGGTTGGGTAGATCATTGAGGTGGGGGTACTGGTGGGAGGGTGGGTTGGTATTGGGGGGTATATGGCGCGGGCGGGGGGGGGGGCAAACGGGATCTTGCCTGGGATGGTGTTGCTGGGAGGGGGGGGAAGGGGGGTTATGTTCTGAGATGGGAAGCCGATGTTGTATTCATAAACACATCGTACCTATGATAGATATGAGATGACACTTTTGTATGTTTCCGTCCGTTGCCTGCCCTGAACCGGTTCATGCCCTTGACATCCCAAGATAAGTCCCGCCGCCTGCCGATGCCTGACCCATTGCCGTCATGACTGTGACCATCATTGATCGTGAACCCAAGCCCGAATCTCATAGCCTTTTATACCCGTACCACGTTGAACCTCATAGCCCGTCATACCCGCCCGAACCCATACCCATACCCAGCCGTCATAACATCCCATCATCAACCCCAAACCCATCATGACCTCGTAGTACCAGACATCATTACCCCAGCCCAACCAGCACCTCACAAATGAAAAGCCAGCCAACCGACCCGACAACAAAAGAGAGAGAGAGAAATCATCCACTCCACCTCCCCCCAAACCCCTTTGTAATCCTCTCAAAAACCTCACTACTCTGCCTCGTCAACCACGGCCTCCCCTCCCCGCCCTCAACTGCCGCAGACGCAGCACCAACCGTATCCGCCCTAGCCCTCCCCGTCGGCGTCGGCGCCGTCACCGGCGTCGACCGCCCATCACTCGCGCTCCGCTGATGGCACTTCTCATGATGATGATGCCCGCCCTTTTTCAACCCGCGCATAATCCTCCGCGCAAAGCTCCCCCCTCCGCTCTCCTCAGTATCCGAGTCGTCAAACTCAAACACGGAGACGTGCGGCGGTTCCGGTTCCGGCTGCGGTTGCGGCAGAGGCGGGAGCGGGCGCGCGGATTCGCGGAGCGGGTGCTGGTGGCTGCGCGCTTGTTGTTGATGGGCGAGCTGGGCGAGGGAAGGGGAGGAGGTGGTGGAGAGCTTGGAGAGGGAGAGGTTGCGGAGGTTGACGAGGGACGGGCGACGGGAGGAGGGGGGGCGAGTGTGTGGCGGGGAAGGGGGGAGGGGTTTGAAGAGGGATGAGGGCCGGTCCGAGGGGAAGGCGGGGAAGGGGGTCGGCGGGCTTCCGAGGGGGGTGGGCGGGACCGGGCGGATCGTGGCCGTTGCTGCGGAGGAAGGGGGGCGGGAGGGGCGGATGGGGCTTGTGGGCCGGGAGGCCGGGGTGGTGCGGCCGGAGGGATTGCCTCGTGGGAGGTTGAGCGAGGATCGGGATGTGGGTGGAGGGCGGCGCTCCTGGCAGGTTGGTGGAGGAAAGATCGAGTAGGATGCCCTTGGTGGAGGCCGGGGAGGGGAGGAGCGTTGACGTTTGGCTGGCGGTGCCGGTGCTGGCGCCGGGGCAGGCCTCGATGGACTTTTTCGGTACTCGCCGGGGTAGGTCTGGCCGGGTTGGCGGTGCTGGTTCTCGTAGCCCATCCTGAAGCCTTGACCATGCCCGCCCTGGGACTTGGCAGGGGAATCGAGAAGAGCAGGGTATGTTGGTCGCGTCGAGGTCCTGTTGTTCAGGTGACTTTGCCAGAACGAGTCCCAGAGTTCGGCTCCCGGGAGCTGGTAGTCGTCTTCAAGGGATACATCCGAGCCGTGATCGTCCACCATGCCCGGGACGGAGCAGTCGGAGCCCAGCGAGTCCCGGCCGAGTTGCTGATCAGTTGGAGGGTGGCCCTGGAGGTAGTTGGACGTCGACATGGGGCAGTTTTGAGGAACGCGGTAGAGGTGGAAGTCGGCAAAGCCAACTTGTTTTCCCATCTTGGGAGGACAGCAGCCGCGGCGCGGTTGAACCATGGATTTCCCGGGACGAGTCCTCGGTAGGAGGGCCAGATGGGCCTCGGATTGGGTGGGGCTTGTTGTGAAGAAGCAAAGCGCGTGTGTTGGACGGTTCAGATCAGAGTCAGTTACCCTGGTCGGGTTACCTGAGCACGGAGGGAGAGGATCGGGGATATATGTTACTGGGACGGACCATGGGTCTTCCAGATTAAGGAGAGGGGGGGGGGCACAAACCGAAGGGAGGGGCGAGCGCCGCAGGGAGGGGACCCAAACATACTGTGTAAACAAGGTGAGGGAGGTGTCCAAGAATGGATGGTGGCCATGGTGTCACGCCAGGGAACAAATGACATTCTTACAAGCCTCCGCTACTGACGGGGCCGGGTTCCCGGGACAGATGCAGGAATGGATGTCCGGAGCTGATCAGATCAGATCAGCTCACGTCACGGCAGTCGGCAGACGCCGACGCAGACGCAGACGCAGACGACAGACGGCAGACGACCAGTGATGTATGACGTATCGCGTACCTGGGAAAAGGAAAACACAGGCCAGAGGGGCCAGAGGGGCGCTCGCCATGGGACGGGCGCACATGCTGATACATGGCTGGTCCCGAGGTGCTTCCACGGGAGAGAGAGAAGGCTGGTGGTTCGTATTGTCCAGCTGGTCGTATGCCACCTCGACATGCGGTTGTTTGTGGCGAGACAGAGGGCACACAGACAGAGTGAGGGAGCCAGTGAGGCTACCCAAGTGTGCTGTCTCATTCCTGGGAGCAGGGAGAGGGCAGGTGCTGGAGTCGCTGGAGAGCCAGCCCAGTGCCGCCGACGGCCGAGACACGAAGGCGAGGAAGAGTCTGCACTGTACTGGAAGCCCCCAGCCAGTCCCGGTATTCTGAGAGTGAGAGTCTGGCGATCTCCCGAGTGGTCGCTTGGTGGTGCGACGGGGCTGCCGTGCTGTTGACATGCATGCGTCTTTTGCATTGCATTCCGTCGATCCAGGGCTGCCAGGCCTGCCAGGGAAGGCCGTGGCGAGGACGAGGGCGAGACAGAGTCGGGGTCGGGAGTCGGGAGCCGGGATTCGGGACCAAGGGAGTGGTGAGAAGTGAGAAGTGAAAAGAGAAGAGGGAGTCCCGCAGGCAATCAGGACACGCGAATTCCATCCCCAAGCAAACTGCATGCTTCGTTTGAAGTCTTGAACATGGTGTTGTTGATCTCTTCAAACGGCATCAAAAGGCAGACGACAGTTGCGGGAGCTGGCATCTTGACAGGTGAAAAATGAGAGTTTGAAAATTTGAGCTGTGAAAATGGAAAAGGAAGAGGGAGGGAGGGAAAAGGGAGAAACGCCACGAAGCTTGTTGCCGTTGTCACCAGTGCAGGTGGCCAAAGCTTACTGCACCTTCCCCAGACCGAGCCACGACCTGTCACTTTTCCGTCGATCCGAGTTTTTTTCTCTTCCTCCCTCCTCTTTTCTCCAAAAAGACTCGAGTTCAAACGGATCTCGACCAAACACCAACACCTGTCCAAGAACCCAAAGTTTGCCTTGGTCCCCGGATGCCCGCCCTTGCGAGTCGTCATTCCTCAACCTCGACAACCCCAAGTTTGTACCTTGCAAGGACGACAGGTCTCTCGAGTCCAGACCGAACTGTAGGACACTGTGATCTCGGGTCTCTCTCTCTGCTGTGCTGGCATTGATCAGAGGCAAGAAACCGCATGCTCGACGCGCAGTAGCGCATCAGCACAGCTCAGCTTCCCCTCTCCTCCCCCTCTATCAGAAACACGGCCCAAAAACACCAAAAGCGCCACAGTCCAAGACAGCATCTCGAGCCATGCCCCAACAGGAGAGACCAGCTTGGGTCGAGAGACATGGGAATCCGACTCGAACTGCCTGGGGCACTTGGCGTTTTCTTCTTTCCCCCCACGACGACGCCACTGACGCTTTTGTGCTGTTGCCAGCAAAGTCGAGTCTCACTATGCGATCCAATAACACCAGCTCAGCCTCAACCCAGATCGTGCATCAATGTACGCAGTATGCAACCAACAGAGATCTTGTCCTTTTGCCCTCCGATCCGGCCCTGTTGTGCCTGTACCGACAAGTCAAACCAAAACACAAGCCCCTTTGCTCCGCTCCCAAACTCCAGATACAAACGCACCGCAGGTCCCTGCCCCTGAGCCCAAGCTCCAAAATTATGTACTCTCTCTTCTCTCCTCCCCTTCCATCTCTTCCCCTCTTTCAGACGATTGTCGCACTCCCTCTCCCGCAACACGAGCCAGTCGACTCCTCTTCACTCTGCTCTTACATTGTAGCACCTACATCCCCAGCCCTCAGCCTCCTGTCCCTTGCACAACCACGGCCGCATCAATGGCACCGGTCGGGTCCCTCTGCCTCTGATGCCATGTAACCTTCCCCCTCAACATCCTCCCCCCACTCCCCTGCGACTCGGTGGAACGCGGCGTCGCATACGCAACCTCGATGTCCGGGTAGAGATGGATTCCCCGCTCGCGGTTGATGCCGATCCTCTCAAACACACCCGGGAACCAGCGGCGCGCCAGTGGCCACAGCGCCGGTGCCGAGGCCGTGACAATGGCGAGGTTGATCTCGACCGACGACGTGATGTACCCGAGAGCGTAGTGCTTGTCGGGACCGGGGGGGTAATAGTACAGAATGACAATGTAGTAGAGTCGGACCGCCGAGATGATTGTTACTCTTGACAAGCGTCAGCATCATTCACACACACACAACCGGGCCAGCTGGCGAGACGAACATGATCCCCAGCATAAACACGCTCAGCAGCGCCATCCTCGCCCGCCGGTTCATCTTGAGACCCAAGAACAGACAGTACGGAACCAGCAGCGTCAGGATGTCCGTGACGATGTTGGTCACCGCGAGCGCGGTGCTGTACACGTCCCTCCGGATGCACCGCGCGCTGCGCGACAGGGTCCACGGCGCCTCGAGTGGCACGCACTGCAGCAGCGCGATGGAAAGAAACGTCACCAGCTGCACGACGTTGAAGACAATCAGCGCCTGGCAGGCCGCTCTCAGGGTGCCTCTCCCGATCAGGCGGAGCAGGAAGAGCAGTGCGGAGATCTTGACGAGCGCTAGGAGCGGGTTGTAGACGATGCCGTTGATGAAGATCCAGAACATGCCCGTGTTGGGAGGGTTGCCTGGGGGTATGTCGGCGTCGTGGACGCCCCAGTATCCGGAGTGGAGAACTGACAATGTTGGTCAACTGCGCGAGGGACGGGCATGGGGAGAGGTTACCGAAGCCGGTAAACACCGATTGAGCGATGGTCAGCGCCATAGCGACAAGTATGAGCCAGTCATCTAGGAACTCGGTCAGCCCACTCGCAGCTCGATTCCGCACGTATCACACCGTCGTAGGGACGTACCGATATAGAGCCCCTTGACCAACCGTCTGCTATGCACCCGCAACCCGCATACCACCAGTGACAGGGTGGTGAAGAAGCCTATTACGACGTATCCAAAGACCTGAAGCCCCGAGTAGGGGTACGGTCCCACGGGCGGGTCGATGATGAAGGCATTTCGGAGGGGCAAAGGGGCTGGGGCACTCTTGTTTGTTGGTGTTTTTGACATGGCCGACAGACTGCGCGAGTCAAGACGACCGGGAAAGGGGCATCGCCGCCCGGCTTCTGGTGCTGGTCGTCGTCGGCATGCAAACTGAATCTCCAGTCGGCAGCGATAAAGTGGTGTTGGAGGAGAAGCAAGGGCGGCGGTCGGTCTGGCGGAGGATACATGGTTTACGATACGACAGGACGGACGGAGAGGGAACGTTCCATCCCATCCTTTTTGACCACCTCGCCTGGTTGGAAAGCAGGCAATGCCACGGTGACGGGGGCCACCACAACTGTCGGCATCTTCCGCCGGGCTGATCACCACCCCCTGACAACCCCGGCTCCGAATGGCTTCGCCTCGCTTGACCGGCGACGTCTGGTGGCTGCCGGGGCGCACTCCGCGCCAAACAAACCCGCCCGCCGGCTCTTGGTCGCGAGGCCAATATCCTCCCGAGACGATCCTTGCTATGTATTGCGCACAGAAAACTTGCCGGAAAACGGTCCTCGCAACGCCTGGGCCAAGAAATTCCCCAACGGGAAGGCTGTCGTGGGATGTTTGGTTCGAAGGATCGGGCCGCCGGGCAGAACTCGAAAGTGCCTTGGCTCGGCGACCAACCGACGCCCGCCCTGCCCGGATCCCTTCGGCGAATAGGTCCTTGAATGGAAAAGGATCCGGACGGTTGGGACGGACGGACGGCATAAAACCCTCGCCGCGTCCCTTTTTCTTCGCCTCTCTTACCCCCCTTCGGCGGGAGCTGAGCTGAGCAACCTTGGGACCGACCGGTAGGTGGAGGTGAGCAATGTCGTAAACTGCGCCCAGTGGGAGGTCAAGGCGGGTGGTGGCAAGCCACGATAACGTAAGGATATCCATGTAAAAGCTGCCACACGCATTGATGCCTACGAGATGGAGTGACCGGTGGTGGCAGCCCGTTCCAGGCGCCGTTGAGGCCATCACCATGTCTCCCGGCAGACCACCATTGCACTTGCACGGGTGCAGCAGGCAGGCGTCAATCCCCCCCATTCCTAAAAAAGGGAGAGCGAGCGTCCAGCCCTACGGCCCTTGCATGCACCACCGGGCTGTAAGCAATCACAATGTCATTGTCAAAATACCCCCGGAGCCAAATGCCGCCCCGCACCCCCCTCCGAGCCCCACCCACCCGGCCGGCGACACCCCGATCCACGCCGATTTTAGTGGACCGACCCACCCCGGAAAAGTGGAGTCACTCGTCCCGGTGGTGCCGGTTGTCCACCTCCGGGCGACCCCCGAACGTACGCGCCCGCGCATATTCGTAAACTATCCAGATAGGTAAGTTCCTCATTCTTGTCGTGTGCGACAAGCAGCTGTCTCGGCTCTCATCTTGTCGTCACCGCTGGCCGGTATATAAAAGTCTCGGTCTGTCTCAGGAGGAGAGGTGGTGGTGGTACTGCTGTGCACGAGGGGCCTGGAAAGTGGGATGGGTGTTGTCGGCGCGACGGTGGGGGAGATGGCGGTGGAACTTGGGCTTGGGCTTGGGCGGTGGTGGTCGGTCACTGGTGGTGTCGGTCGGTCGGTCGGTCATTTCCCAATGCCCACCGGCTCGCCCACCTGGGTGGGTGAGGGTGTGTGCTGCGTTGATGTTGACGGCCTGGAGATGGCGCCGACTACCTACCTACCTATACGTTGGGGCTGTTTGATGTGGCGTGGCTAGGTGCCTTTGCTGTTGAGTGGATGAGAAGGTCGCCGGCGACACTGATGATGAGGTCGAGGGCGATGATGGGGCACCACCACGAGCTTATTTCCAGCGACTGCCATCCAGCAACGTCCATTGGTCAGATCTCAGGTGCCTGGTGTCTGGGCCGAGCCGAGTCCCGCGTCGCATCATCCCGGATGGCGGGGCATCACCGGGTGACAGATACCCCGCCAAGGGCTCTGTTTGTTCTGTTGATGGCCCGGGCAAGTGACATCGCAGGCGGCAAGGCAAGGCGAGGCAAGGCGGGCATGATGATGTACATACAGCTCTGGGGGACAGATTGCTTGCATCACGGGAATGGACAATGACATTGCCTCGGGCCTCGTCGTCGTCGTCGTCGTCGGACTGATCTGATCTCATCATCTCGGACCGGCGGCTTGGAGGAGATCAAAGGGGTGTGAAGGCCGTCCTATGGGGATGGGTTGGGGCCTGGGAGGGAGGGTGCGATTGGAGGGGTGTTTCGTCACTCTTCATGTACTGCCAGCGCACACTTTTGACGGTTCTTGCGGAGGATCCCAGCCCCCTCTTTTTTTGGTCTGCATTCTCCTTTTGGCAGGTTTCTGGATGCCATGGTTTGGTGGTGATGCGCTTGGTGGAAAGAGTTGATCTTGATCTTGAGCAGAGAGAAGATGGATGCAAACGAAGAAAGAATCTCGGCAGTGCGACGGTGTGACCCCGCGGCTGCGGCATCATGTCCC
Source organism: Podospora conica (assembly GCA_030685255.1). Taxonomy (NCBI): domain Eukaryota; kingdom Fungi; phylum Ascomycota; class Sordariomycetes; order Sordariales; family Podosporaceae; genus Podospora; species Podospora conica. Next base: position 320,304 of record MU839429.1, on the reverse strand, counting down.
ACCAAAGCTCACCGGGGCTTCAGGCGTCATGTCGGGCTGCCGGTTTGTGCCTTGTGTGCGCATCGATGTGCTCATGCTGCCGTGCCTTTGCCTTTGCCTTTCCTTTGCCTTTGCCTTGCCTGCTGCTGCTGCTGCTGCTGCTGCTGCTGTTTCGCAACCTTTCGTTGTGGTCGCATGGAACCAAAAGAGTTGGACAAATAAAATCTCGGGCACAAGCCACTGGAGTCTGGCACAGGTCGGCCATGCTGTGCAAAGCTGGAGAATCAATGGCGGCACAAGTCACAAGTGCACAAAGGCACAAAGGCACAGGATTTCCCGCTGGTGCCGGGATGACGGGCCCGTGCCCTCCTGCTGGTCCATCTGCTCATTTGATTTTTGGTGTTTCGCGTCTGACGGCACAAACAACTTTTCCCAGCATCCCGTTCGCATCGCGACTGGACTTTGCGAAAACCAATGTACTGACCTCAACTCGAGCCATTGGCATGCCAAAATGCCATGCCGCATAGCATGACACCCTCTTTTATCTGATTCCTTGTTTCCTTGCCGGGGAGGACTGTCGGGCCGCGGGGAGGCGACGCGGCGGTGAAGAGCGGTGGGAGTTGGGAGGGTGTCCGGGCTGTCGTCAGGTCGTCAGGTCCTGAACAGCGGTCGGGCAGCGGGCAGTCCAGCAACCATCGCCGCCATTCGGCCAGACGCGCCAGCTCTTTCCACCACGCCGCGCTATTGTCGCCAGCCTCGGAAAACCCAATTGTCGGATACGCAGGAGCCAGCGATTGATTTCGTTCGACGTTATAAAAGAAGGCGGGTGTCGAGGCGCGCTCGCTCACTCTTGGCCCAGTGCCGCATCGGCATCGCCCAATCGACCAACGCCAAAATCTGGGCCTGGCTCGCCTGGGACCGGGACCTTCACGACCAAGTCGCGCCCAGCCACTCACTTTTTGGCAGGACGACCGACCACCGACCACCGACCACCCTTTTTCGGCTTCCACTTCCATCTTCGCGCACGCTGTCCTGTCCCCAATTCTTCAACAACCACAACCACGGGACCACTTTCTGTCTGTCTTCAATGCCACATTGCAGGTGTTGACGCACACGAGACACACATCAGGTACGTGTGACGGCAGCTCCTCCAGCTCCCTCCCACACCTCCACCTCCACCTCCTCCACCACCTCTACCCACCCTCCACCTCCTTGAGTCCTTCCTGAGCCCCGGCCTGACACCTCCCGCCTGGCACCCGCAGCTCTTACCAGAACATAATACCACCCATTGCCGTCACCACATCCGTGGTGACCCTTCACCTTGTCGACCACACCAGCTCCTCTTGGTGGTGCCGCAAGAGACCCTCCCACTGAACCCCAGCCGGCGACACAACCCAACGCCCACGACCTCCCCGACACACTCCCCCTTCAGCGCCAGCAGCAGCGACTGCTAGCTCGTCTCCAAGACGACCAATCCTCAACCACATCGTCCCAGAGGGCCCTCCGCCGGACCCCCCGCTTCCACACCCCGAGCCCGAGCCCCCGCCCCGTCGAGCCCCGTAGGGTCCACATCGAAGCCGCTTCTGTCGGAATCCGCCACCGGCCCCTCCTGATAACTACAGGAGGCCCCACGCCCCCCCGACACGCGCCCTCGCCCTCGCCCTCGGCACCCCGGCGACAGCTCTCGCAGGATCTCAGCGACGGCGACGACAACCTCGAAGAAGCCTCGTCGCTTCTCCCCGCCTACAGTCCCGCCTGGCCCTTGTCGCCCGAGCGCGAGCGCGACCCCCACCCGGTCGTCCGCGTCTCCAAGCACACCAAGAGCGCCATCCTCTGGGCCTTGGAGGAAGCACTGCGACAGCCCAACGCCTTCTCCCCGGACATTGTCGAAGAGAACGCGTCCATGGCCGATCTCATCGCCGGCACCGCCGCCGGCCCCGCCACGTCCAACGGCAACGGCGCGTCGTCGACGCGCCCCACGGCGCCCCCGGCCCAGACCGGCTCCCCGTCGCAAGTCATCCGCGGCCCCCGGGTCATCATGCGGGAGCGTGCAGAGCGGGAGGCGCGCCAGCGGGCCCAACGGGAGCAGCTGGAGCGCGAGCGAGCCGAGACCGAGGCACTCTTGATGGAACAGACGAGACAGCGATTGGAAAGAGCTGCTGCTGGCGCTGCAGCAGGTGGTGACACAGATCCGGCCACGCAACGGCGGCGGGCGCGCCAGGAGTCGCAGTCCACGCCGCGCATCCCCGCATCCGCGCCACCACCCCATCAGCAACAAGCCCCCGCCGCCGCCCCGGCGCCCCTGCGGCCGACCCGTGTGCCGACAACGACGTCGGCGCCCCAAGGATTCTCGGCCGGCCCTCAACCCGGCGCATCGGTACCACAACCCGCACAAACCGGCGAAGCGTCGGCGCAGGGACCCGGCGCTGCCCGTGTAAAAAATGCCTTTCCCCATGCTTTTGAGCGGTGGGAGGCGCTGTCGGCCCACTGGGAAGGCATGACCAGCTTTTGGATACGAAAGCTGCAAGAAAATACCGAGGAGCTCGATCGGAATCCCCTGTCGGCGCAGCTCTCGAGGCAAGTCGGCGATCTGTCGGCGGCCGGTGCGAATCTCTTCCACGCCGTCGTCGAGCTGCAGCGTCTGCGAGCCAGTTCAGAGCGCAAGTTCCAGCGCTGGTTCTTCGAGACGCGCTCCGAGCTGGAACGCAACCAGGAAGTAAACGCCATGCTCGAAGCGCAACTCGAGGAGCAGCGCCAGGGCTGGGCCGAGGCCAAGCGCGACCTGGCCATGTACGAGCGCGAGAACCAGAAGCTGCAGAAGCTCCAGGCGGAGCAGCGCAAAGAGCTGCTCATCTCCAAAGAGGAAGCCCGGCGCGCCTGGGAGGAACTCGGGCGTCGCGAGCAGGAGGAGCGCGACCGCACCACGTCGCTGCAGCAAGGCCACACGACCATCGTCGGCGGCGTCGCCGTCGTGCCCATGACGCAGGGCGTCCCCAGCCGGTACTCGAGCCACCCCAGCCCCCAGCAACAGCGCCAGCCCGCCGACACGTCGCAGTACGTCGCCGCCCAGGGCGGCGGCGGCGGCGGCGGCGCCCACTACCCCGAGTACAGCCAGCCCCCACCGGCGCCGCAGCCCGCGTCGGCCGCGCAGTACGCACACCACTCGGACGTGGCGACGGCGCAGGAAACCGGGCACTACGGCCCCGGCTCGGAGACGGGGTACTCGGAGGGCGAGTACGTCATTGACGAGCACGGCAACTTTGTCCGCGACGCCCAGGGGAACAGGGTGCCGTACCGCAGCGCGCACTCGCCGGGTCGGCCGGCGGTGCGCGCCGCCGAGGCCGAGGTCACGCCCGTGTCGGAGTTTGAGACGCCACCGGCGACGACGACGCAGGGCCAGAGCGGTGTGGGGAATAACCCGGCGACGAGCTACCCGCCTTCGAGCTCGCAGTATTACGCGGGTGGGGGCGGTGGCCAGCAGCAGCAGCAGGGTGGGCAAGGGCAGGATTATTCCGGGCAGGGGTACTGGGAGAATCGGCATCACCACCCGACGAGGCTGAGCGATGTGATGGAGGAGGATGAGAGGAGTCGGACGTCGGCGAGTCAGGTTAGCAGGGCGGAACGCTAGGATCGGGTTGCGGGGGGGACGGAGACGGAGGGGACGGTGTTGGGGCTGGGGAAAGAGAATGGGGAGGTGGAGGTGACGGTGACGGAGGTGGAGGAGGATACGGAGACGTTTTGACGTCGGTTGTTGTAAGTGGGGGGGGGGCGAAAACTCTACTCTTGAAGAAGAAGGAGAAGAACCAAACGACGATGGGATGGACGGGATGATGGATGGACGGACGGACATTACATGAAGGAAACGGCATAACACCACCGCCACCAACCAAGCCGGGGCAGATTGTTGGGTTTTTTTGTGGGTTGTTGGTTGGTTTCATGGAGTTCTTGTGGCATTTTGCATCATTCGCATATACCAAGACGGAGCGGAGCGGTGGTAGCGGACGGGCGGACGGGGTGTGGAGGAGGGTGTGGTTTTGTTCTTGTCGGATGCGGTCGCTGTCGCGGTAATGGGCGGAGGCGGTGTCGGATTCTTGTAGGGTGTAGGGTGTAGGGTTGGTTCGGTTGGGAGGGAGGGAGGGAGGGTAGGGGGGACAGCGCGATTCTTCTTGAGGGGTATGACGGTTGCAGTTGCGGTTGCAGTTGCGGTTGCAGTGGCAGTGGCAGGCAGGGGAAAGTAATGATGGTATGGAGTAGGCATTAGGCATTCATGGGATTGTTAGATAGGTACGGAGTAGCGGGATTGGAATGGTATGGGTATGACATGATGTGTGTGTGTGTGTGTGTGTGTTGCTTTTGGGGGTGTGTCGTTTCGTGATGTGTGTGTGGTGAGGCTGGAGGACGAGAGGTGAGGTGAGGTGAGGCGAGGTTTGGGTGACACTGCCGAAGGACGAGAGAGCCTGGTGAAGATCAGCAAGCGGGTATGAAGTAGGTATTTGTAGAGAGGGGGTTTGCTTGCTGTCGATGGCCGGGGGCTGGGAGCTGGGGGGTTGTAGAAGAACGAGGTGACTGGAATGTGAAGTCAGCGTGGAAATGGGCGCGAGCCCGTGTCCGGTTGTGTGGTATGTTGCTTTTTGTCCAACGGAGAAACGCTCCCACTTCTTCGGTGTGGTATTTGGATTGCGGTGGAGGAGCTTCAAGGATGAGACGTCGATGGGCGGCGGGTGGTTGATGACGTTGATGTTGAAGGTTTGGGATGGGGACATCCAGCGGTGAGAGAGTCGGATGATAAGGGGGTATTCGAGCCAGTTTTTGGGGGTATTTATTTTTCTTCTTTTGTCAGGATCTATACGTATCACTCACCTCGATGTGCCCTGTTTGCCTTTGTTTTCTATTATATTCGGTGTGTCGTTGAACACGAGGGGGGCTCGGGGTGAAGCTCGACCCCTGTCCGTCCTGAGCTTGAGTGGGGCGGCCCTGTGGGTTGGGGTCGTCAACTCCAAACAAAGATCGCCGGCGTCATCGTCAACATCGTCCCGTTTTCAAACCTAGCATCACCAACACCTAGATTCTTCATTTTTTGTTTGAATGGCTTATTTCTGATACCTCTGATACCTGTTTCCGACCCTTGTACCTTCATCATGACCCCCACGGCGCGCCTCGCGGCCTCCGTGTCGACATGCTTCCGGGCGAACACGCTGGCAAGGGAGAAGATGCTGCGTAGCGCGGTATGCTTCGGCCATCGGGCTGCTGTAACATCCATGGGCGCAAAGATACCTGCGGCTCGATTTTACAGGTAAATTTGGTCCTCCATCAGCGTTATCGTGGTCATCTTCGAACTGTCGTGGCCAAGAGCCCAACCTCCCACGTCGGTGCTGACTGCAACTCCCAGTGTCACGGAATATCCTACCAAAACTGATAACGCCCAGCAAGTATCAGCCAAGGGACCGGTGGAGTGGGATAAACCACTAAAGCTCAAGGGGAGTGCCCCGGGCGACCCAGCACCCCCTTTTGCCTTTGCGTTTGAGTAAGTCCCGCCGCATACCCGTCCGCACAGGACTGACCAAACCCAGCATCGACGGCGTCCTGCTCCACGTCTCCAAGCCGATCCCCGGCGCTGCCGAGTCGCTGCAGTTCCTCAAGGACAACAACATCCCCTTCATCCTGCTCACCAACGGCGGCGGAAAGCGCGAGGTTGACCGCGTCCGCGACCTGACCGAGAAGCTCGGCGTCACCCTGACCACCGACAACTTTGTCCAGTCCCACACCCCCTTCCGCCAGCTCGTCGACGGACCCGACGGGCTCAAGGACAAGACCATCCTCGTAACCGGCTCCGACCCCGAACGCTGCCGCCACATCGCCCTGGAGTACGTCCCCCCCCTCCCCCCCTCCCCGCCCTCGACTAACCCCCCATCCCAGCTACGGCTTCCAAACCGTCATCACCCCCCACGACATCTACACCGCCTCCCCGACCATCTTCCCCTTCGCCCCTCCCCCCCCACAACCCAGCCGCCCGCTCCCCCTCCCCCTCGCCACCCCCTCCACCCCGCCCTCCGCCCTCCCCTCGACCCTCAAAATCGACGCCATCTTCGTCTTCGACGACCCCCGCGACTGGTCCCTCGACACCCAACTCATCACCGACCTCCTCCAGTCCCACGCCGGCCACCTCGGCACGCACTCCCCCCTCAACGCCGACCCCTCCCTCCCCAACTGCGGCTGGCAGCGCGACGGCCAGCCCCCGCTCTACTTCTCCAACGGCGACCTCGTCTGGTCCGCGGCCTACCCGCTCCCGCGCCTCGGGCAGGGCGCGTTCCAGGCCGCGCTGGCGGGGCTGTGGCGCCGCGTGACGGGCGGGCACGAGCTCCGGCGGAGGGTGATGGGGAAGCCGCAGGCGGAGACGTATGCGTTTGCGGAGAGGGTGTTGGCGGAGCATAGGCATGATTTGCTGGGGCATGCGGCGGCGGTGGGGGGGCTGGGGAGGGTGTATATGGTCGGGGATAATCCGGAGAGTGATATCGCCGGGGCGAATCGGTATGTCAGTGAGAAGGGGACGGAGTGGGTTAGTGTGTTGGTGGAGACGGGGGTTTGGAAGAGGGGGAGGGTCGGGGAGGCGCAGTTGGTGGGGGAGAGGAGGCCGGCGAGGGTGGTGGGGGATGTGAAGGGGGCGGTGAGTGCGGCGTTGGAGAGGGAGGGGTGGAAAGGGGTGTTTTAGGGGGATGGGGGGAGCGCTGCGGGGTGGGCAGGTGGAATGTAGAGGGGGGAATGGGATGGGGGGTTAGAGCCAGTGAGTGGGATCTTGGGGGGACTTGGATAGATAGATGGTATTCTTTCTGACTCCTTGAATATGTCCCCTGGCTCGGGATGGTTGGAGATGGGCGACACATGTGCTTTTCAGACTGGAGTTTCCCTCCTGATGGAGCAGACAGCTTCTTTCCAGGGTTCCCTATCCCTTCCAACGCTTAATCTCGGTGTCTATCCGAATGTTGACGCTCAGGATATCAGAGTTGGAAGTCTAATGTTCACGGCGAACTTGGCGTTGGCAGCACATATAGAGACAACTACCTGACACCCTTCCATCATCCAATCAGGTGCCTCAAGCACCTGATCAGCGCCGATGGTCTAGCGGTATGATTCTCGCTTAGGGTTCACCCTGAGGTACAAATTTGCGAGAGGTCCCGGGTTCAATCCCCGGTTGGCGCCTATTTTTGCCTCTCTCCTCCTTGGTGAATGGAAAGGACGATTGTTTTTTTGCTTTGCAGCTCTTCCCATCTCCTCGCCCGGGGTGGTTGGTGGGTGAGCTGGGAGCTTGATGATCCGTCCACCCAGCACAGTCACCGAGCGTGGAAGTATTCAGGAAACTTCCAGCAACAATCTCCTCCCTCAACTTGGTACTTAAATGAAGTTTGCCTCTCGCCAGTATCGGCGGCGGTTGAGATGTTTGAACCACCTCGTACCGAACCCCTCTGTTGCTCACCCGGGCCGGACACTGTCAACGGAGTGATACTATCTTGGGCGACCGCCCATCCCAAGTTGGCCGGGGAAGGCGACATTGAAAGTCCCCAAACATTGAGGCTTTACGTTCCGCCGGGTGTCGATCCGAGGATGATACCACACGACCATGGCTGGGGAGGGAGATCGACTGGAACCTTCCGGGACTTACACCCGGCCGGACGGACAAACATTGAAAATACAATGTCCTTGGAAAAGAACACCTGCCGGGAGGCAAACAAACATGCCCGCCCGCTCTCGCCGGGAGTAAAGAACAATCGTGGCAATAATGACCCAAACCCTCGGGAGCGGGGAGGCGACGAGGAAGAAAACAACACAAGTCCGTCCAGACCACCTCGCATAACTGTTATTGCGGGTATATTGCCTGGCGAGTCACGACGACGTCAACGACTGGACTGGGCTGGGCTGATCAGGGGCAAACAGTCAAGTCCTTTGCCGGTCGGTGATAGTCTCGTCTCTACCGAGGAGGACATTCAACAGGGCACAGAACGGAACGGAGCTCCTTCCGGGCAAGATGAGAAGGGATGGATGTAATGTTGCGGTTACGGTTTCGTTTTACCGGCTGCCCGGTGATGGGGCTTGCAGAGCATACTGTGTGGGAAAAGACGAGGTATCTTGCACGGGACGACGACGGGGGGGAGTCTGTCTGGCTGTCGTATGACACGGGACCGGACGGAAATACATCCCACGTTTGTTTGTATGCGTGTTTGAAGGCACGGGGATGCGGCTCTTCATCTGGAGACTACTAAGTAGCAAACGACGACGACGTCTCGTGTCCTCGACGCCGTGGTGGCGGCGGCGTGACCTGGTCCCTACTTGCTGCAAAGCAAGTAGTAACTCGAAGGAATGGTAGGTAGACTTCCGTGTGGTGGTGGCGACGACAAAATGTCCCGAGTTAGTCTGCTGGGCTGATGATGGTTGACGGCGCTGCGTGCTGGCTCGGAAGACGTTCCGGGCTGTGGCTCGATATTGGGGCAGGAATATACCTACCTATTGCCTGTCCGTGTATACTTACAGAGGACAGGGAAAAGGGGGTGTCGATAGATTGGGACAGCGGACTGGGCAGCACGGCGACGTGACTTAAGGTTGGAGTACATAGATTGGCTGGCCCTCCCTCCTCGTCCTGATTTTCTTGCCGTTGGCGAGGAGTCACGGACCTCGTCTTCTTTTCGGAGGACGACGACGAGGAAGTGGCGCCTTGCAAGGAACGTCCTTGGAGTTTGATGTTTGCTTCCAGCCTCGCGAGGTCCTCCGCCCTGAGCCTCTTCCTGCCCGCTCGTCGCGAGCTGAGAAGACGGACGCTGTGGTGGCAGCGGGAAGGGAGGTGCGCGCGTGTGTGTGTGCGTGCCAGAGATAATCGGGCCTGATCATATTGCACGGGGCAACCCCCTCTGGCTCTGGCAGTGCCAGGACCTGGTTTGTCTCGCCAGCGGGCGACGGGACGACGTCGCCCTGTGGGAGCGCCGAGTTTTAATCTATTTTATATAGCCGCGAGACGAGGACCCAATCTATGCCGTTGCTATTTTGGTCTGCCGTGTGGTGTGTCTCCCAGCCCGCCCGCCCCCACCACCACAAGGCCGAGACTCTCCCGCCTGCTGCTGTCTCGCTCTGTCTCCTTTTTTGGTGGCCGTTTGGTGGTTCCCCGGCCCGGGGGGCGGGACGCAGACTGCACCTGGCACAGTGCACCCGGGCTCGGGGAGGGGCCCTCGGACGGCGGCGGCGGCGGAGCGGCGGCGACGAGGCAGACCACCACCACCACCACCATCACCCGGAGCTCGCTTGGAGGAAGGGCGTGTTTGTTGATGAGACCACCTCCACCTCCTTTTGGTTTCCGGCGCAGGCGGATTCCCGGAGTCTTGGGTGCGTCGGTTCCACGGGGATGTGACTGGGCGGCGGCACATGATGGCAGCTGCAGCGGCGGCTCTTGGGCGAAGCGTAGCCGAGGAGCACGGCAGCCAGCAGCAGCGACGACGACGACGATCACGTCGAAAGATGTGTTTTGGGGGAGCTGGTTTCGATCAGCAGGAGATCATCCTCGGGCCGAACCGGGTCGCCCGTTGGAGAGGGCATCGCCGGGGCTGGTGGGCCGGACGGGGACTGTCGGTGGTGACGGCGAGCGCCGTGATGGCGACATGGGAGAGGAGAGAGGCTCGGAGCTTGGAGGCTTGGAGGCTTGGTGTCATCAGCAGCAAAGTTGGCAACCAGAGTCGGCCGGTGTCCGGTACGGGTTTGGCGTCGCGCTGCATGCAGCTAGCCAGTTTGCTGGCTAAAGGAGACGACGACCACAAGGCGACCGTTTCTGTTGAGGCTTGGCAGGGGAAACCGGGGACGACGCTGCTGGTGAGTTGGTGAGCTGGCTGGTCTGGTTGCGAGCATGATGCTGGTGTTTGTTGGACATGGAGCATGTGCGCGCGCAAGAACCTAGATGGAAGGATGGAGGATGCCCTGTGCTGTGGCCTCCATGTGGCCTGTGATGGTACTCTGTACGCAAGACAGAGGTGGTGTGGAAGAAGCCGTCGAGGAGAACCATCCAATGCAAGATACCACCCAATGTTGAAATCTCTGCTCTCCTCTGCTCTGCTCTCTCTGTTGGCAGTACTCCGTAGAATAACTGCAATCTTTCTTTCCATTTGCGAACCGGGCTGACACCCGTCGGGCTCCCACAATTCAGTTCCATGTTGAATCAGTGGTTCATGGCCAGTCGTCACCCCACTGGATGGGCCGGATACCACGCTGTTCATTCCCCAAATCCAAGCGTTGGAGGCATCTCCAGCGTCCGCCCAGGCCCCCGCCCAGGTGCCGAGTCGACCCCAAAGGAAACGGAGCCAGCGAATCCTTGAAACGCCGTCGACCCTTTTCATTTTTCGGGCCTTCCGCCCAGGACCGCCCATTCATGCCTTGCCCGATCATTTCATTTCAAAATCAAATTCACATGCTCTTCTTTTCCTCACTACCGACGCCAGCATGTGCTGTCGCACGATGCTCGAGTCAAATTGCTCGACCATGGATGGACTCCAGAAAAGTCAAACGGGCACTGAAGGGCAAACACCACAACTGACCATCACCACCACCAACCTTGCAAGCGGGAGATAAGAGGCCATCGTGGGTCCTGATATTGCCGACAGGGTCCAAGGCTCGCCATCATTGGGTGCCGATATTAACTGCACCGCAGTGGCAAGCTACCTCCCGACTCTGCCCCGGCTCGCCGCTCGACACCACCTCAGGACTCACCACCTCTACCACGTCTCCAGGCGAGGCGAGGCGAGGCGTCCTCCAGAGTCCTCTATCCACGGCACCCGCCAATGTACCTCTTCATGCCCGGTCTGGGTCGCTCTGCGTGGTAAGAACTGACTGTACTGTACATGTACCGCTCGCCGGAATACCGCCCGTGAGGGGACAATAGGTACTGTACGGATTATCCCAGATGCCCCATCGCTATCGCCATCGCCATCGCATGCCTGGCGGGACAGGGGGCAGGGCAGGGCAGCAGGGCAGGGGGGGCAGATCGCAGAACAAACGCCGCGACGGGATCCCGTCCAACGGCCAGCCACCACCACGAGCACGAGCACGAGCAAACACCACCACCAGGACCACCAGGCCCGGCCACAGGCGACGTTGGCCCTGAAGAAGAAGAGCGGAGGCCACATCCCCAGGTCTCCTGTGCCAATCTTGGATCTTCTTGGCGCCAGAACGGCGTCCCCCGTCCCCCCGCTTCGCGACCCCCCCCCCTGCTCCTTGACCCATGGCCAGCCATCAGTCCGATTTAGGCAGGTCCCTAACACCTGGGACTGCATCTTCCGCCATGTCGAGTGCTTCCAGAAACGGGCACCCCTCTTGTCCCGCAAAACGCAACGAGCTGGGCCATGCGCGGGCGCTCTGTCTGGACCGACCTGCATACCTACACGGAACTGTGTAGATGTCTCCTATCCCGGGGCTGGGCTGCCCTCCCACCCTCCCACAGTGACCGCGAGAGAGAGAGGGAAAGACTGGGAGTGGATGGGGGAGTACGCCCCCCGTCCAGTACATACGGCCCGGTACCACGCCCCCTCACCCCCTTGAGCCCTCTGGGCCCTGGCTGGCTCGCTACCCCAGGGGACCGGCTGAGATCGCCGCACCGCAGCAAGAGGTCCACGGGTCCACGAGACAGCCATGCCCGCACTCCATATTAATCACTCCCCTGTCCTGACCCGCATCCACGCCCCAGCCCAGCCCACGCCGCCCGTCTTCCCTTCTGCTGAGAGGCCATCCTTTCTTTTAACCGAGTCGTTCCCACCACCGAGCAGCGTCCTGCCTTCTTCTTCGCCCGGCCCCCCGTTGCGCGGAGACCACCGAACCGACTGACACGGCCACGGACACGGACACGGACTCGGACACGGAGACGCAGCTTCGCCGCGAACGAAGCCGACGACCATCTCGCCATGGCTCCCCGGTTCTTTCGACGGCGCCGCCCCGCCGACCACGACCACGACGCCGACGACGACGACAACATACCCATGGGGACCGGCACCGGGAACGGGTCCCTGGACGGCGGCATGGAGTCCCTCAACTCGCTCAGCAAGTTCGAAAAGCAGCACCCCCTGGACCCCAACCTGCCATTATCCCTCGAGGAGTACGACCAGGTCGAGATCGCCCTCAACCGCGCCAACAATGTTGAGAGGGGCGCCGAGATTGACCGCGTCCTGGCCGAGGACGACTCGCCCTACCCAGAGGTGAGCCCGCCACCCCGCGTCCGAGCCTGCGCCGCGCCGCACCCGCATCCGCGCCCGGCACTTGCGCCGCGCCCAACGGCCGTGCCGACATGCAGCTAACATCCCCCCTCTAGGTCCGAGCATCGGTGCGGAACTTTGACGTCGACATGCCCGCCAACACGATTCGCGCATGGACGATAGGGATGCTGCTGTGCACGATTGGGTCCGGCGTCAACATGCTGCTCTCGCTGCGGAACCCGAGCGTGGTCATCACCACGTTTGTGATTCAGCTGGTGGCGTACCCCATCGGCCGCTTCTGGGATCTGATGTTTCCGGACCGCGAGTTCAACGTGTGTGGCGTCAAGTTCAACTTTAAGCCGGGGCCGTTCAACTACAAGGAGCACGTCATCATCGTTGTCATGTCGAATGTGCGTACCACCACCAGCGACAGAGATGTATTTGCTGACTCTTGCAGGCTGCATACGGCGGCGGCGCTCTCTACGCCACGGATGTCATCATCGCCCAGGAGATTTGGTACAAGCAGAGCTTTGGCTGGCTGTGGCAGATGCTGTTTGGCATCACGACGCTCTGCACCGGGTACGGGCTGGCCGGTCTGGCGCGCCGCTTCTTGGTGTGGCCGGCGGCCATGATCTGGCCCGCCAACCTCGTCAACTGCACCCTCTTTTACGCCCTTCACGACCACTCGCCCTCGGACCCGACGCGGACCAACGGCTGGTCCATCAGCCGGTACAAGTGGTTCCTCTGGCTCTTTGTCGGCTCGTTTCTGTGGTACTGGTTCCCCGGCATCCTCTTCCAGGGGCTGTCGTGGTTGTCGTGGCTCACCTGGATCTGGCCCGACAGCATCGTCGTCAACCAGCTGTTTGGCGGCTACAGCGGCTACGGGCTCCTGTCGTTCTCTCTGGTGAGTCCCCCGCCGTCTTTTGGGCTGCGCGCGCTAATACAGTCAGGACTGGGGCATCATCTCGGGCTACCTCGGCTCCCCCCTCATCCCCCCCTTCCACGCCATCGCCAACGTCCTCACCGGCATCACCATCTTCTTCGTCTGCGTCTCGCTCGGCCTCCACTACACGGGCACGTGGTACTCGGACTTCCTCCCGATCCAGGCCGTGCACGCCTACGACAACTCGGGCAACATCTACGACGCCTCGCGCATCCTCGACGAAAACATGCAGTTCGACGAGGCCAAGTACCACGCCTACTCGCCGCTGTACCTCCCTACCCAATTCGCGCTCGCCTACGGCCTCGCCTTTGCGGCCGTCGCGGCCGTCATCACGCACGTCGCCCTCTACCACGGCAAGGAGATCTGGACGCAGTGGAAGCTCGCGCGCACGCAGGAGGACGACGTGCACATGCGGCTCATGAAGAAGTACAAGGACGCCGAGGACTGGTGGTACATTCTGCTGTTCGGAATCATGCTCGGCCTGTCGTTCGCCGTGGTCTGCGCGTGGGACACCAACTTCCCGTGGTGGGCCTACATCGTGTGCATCATCCTGCCGGTCGTCTGGACGGTGCCGGTCGGCATCATCCAGGCCATCACCAACTGGCAGCTCGGCCTCAACGTGCTGACCGAGTACATTGTCGGCTACATGCTCCCCGGCCGCCCCCTGGCCATGATGATGTTCAAGAACTACGGCTACCTGTGCATGGCGCAGGCGCTCTACTTTGTGCAGGACCTCAAGCTCGGGCACTACATGAAGGTGCCGCCGCGCACCATGTTCTGGTCGCAGCTCATCGCGTCCATCTGGTCGGCCATCATCCAGATCGCCGTCATGAACTGGGCGCTCGGCAACATCCCCGACGTGTGCTCGGACGCCAACATCCACTCGTGGAACTGCCCCTCGGCCAAGGTCTTCTTCACCGCCTCGGTCGTCTGGGGCGCCATCGGCCCCGCCCGCATGTTCTCGGGCGACGCCCTCTACTCGTCGCTGCAGTGGTTCTGGCTCGTCGGCGCCCTCGCCCCCATCGCCACGTACCTCCTCGCCCGCCGCTTCCCCCGCAGCGTCATGCGCTACGTCAGCATGCCCCTCGTCTTTGGCGGGAGCGGCATGCTCCCGCCCGCCACCGTGTCCATCTTTTACTGCTGGGGCGCCGTGGGTACCATCTTCAACTACTTTATCCGCCGCCGCAAGCTCGGCTGGTGGCTGCAGTACAACTACCTCACGTCGGCCGCGCTCGACTGCGGGCTCATTGTCGGGACCATGGTCATCTTCTTTGCGTTTTACATGAGCGAGACGCGCGCGCCCGAGTGGTGGGGGAACGTCAAGATCTGGGCGACGCTGGATATGAGGAATATGGCGGTCAAGACGATCCTGGCGCCGAGCGAGACGTTTGGGCCGAGGGAGTGGATATAAGGGTGGTGGGTGTGTGCTTTTGTTTGGGTAGCGGGAGTTTTTTGGCGTTTGGGGGGGAGGATATAACTTGGATTTTTGGCCTGGATTATTTTACTTGGAGGATGGATGGATGGATGGCTTGGGTTTGGTTGGGTTGGGTTGGATGGGTGGAGTTGGAGAGAGAGACTTTACAGCGCTGAACTGAACTGAACTGAACTAACTGAAAGGAGGGAGGGGGGAAAGGCCCTTGTCTTTTTTGTCGTGTGTATACCGGGGATCGAGAGAAGAAGCAAATAGGGGATCTGTATCAAATAAGGGACGACGCAAGGGAAAGGGAGGAAGGGGTACATTGACGCTGCGTGCGTCCTCGAGGACGATGAAACTGCTCGCTAGCTAGCTGCCAACAACAAACGGGAACCGAATGGAATATCTGTCCGTGATACACTCCAACTCCCAACCTGACTACGATGATACCCCCCCCTCCCCCTTCGCCGATGACACTGCCCCCGTCCCCGGCCCCCCAGGCCCCCCATCCCTATTCGCCCGCCACACCCCCTCCACCCCTACCTCCTCCGCAAACTCCTCCCGCTTCCAAACCTCCACCCGCGCCTTGGCCGCCTCCAGCGCCTCCTCCCCCGCCCGCCACGCCGCCCCCCGGTGCGCCGCCGACACCGCGATCACGATGCTCTCCTCGCCGATCGGCACGTCGCCCAGCCGGTGCGCCATGGCCACGCCCTGGAGGTCGTGGCGCGCGCGCACGTCGGCGCAGATGGAGAGCATGGAGCGTAGAGCCAGCGGGGGGTACGCGGAGTAGGAGAGGTGTGAGACGGGGAGGTTGGCGAAGGTGTTGCGGGTTGTTCCTGGGGGGGTTAGTTGGGTTGGGATGGGGGGGGGGGGAAAGGGGAGGGAATGGGGGAAAGGGGAGGGGAGGTACCTGCAAAGATGACGATGGCACCGGCGGCGGGGCTGCGGACGCGGTCCATCAGGGAGGGGACGGAGAGGGGGGAGAGGGTGAGGGCGACGTAGCAGCCTTCGGAGGTGAGGGTGGAGGGGTCGGGGGTGAGGGGGGGTTGGTGGGGGGTGTGGTTTGGTGGGGGGTCTTGTTGGGACATTGTGGTGGTTGTGGTGGTGATAATGGTGGTTTGTAGGGGTTGGGTTGAGGGGGGGGTGGTGATAATGGGGGAGGGGGGGACTGGTGGGGGTGGGGGTGGATATTGAGACTTGGGATTCGGAGTTGGTAGAGAGTTTGAGTCTGGTAGTCGAATCGATCTTATGATGAGAACTATTTGTTCAAAGATCAAATATCTCTTCTTATCCTTTTCCTGTTGAAAGAGCGCAAGTGGTGGTGACTGATGTAAGGACCAGCACAGTGCCCATTTACAGTTCCCACTGTTCGCACACTGTATCCTTCCATCGCCAACGCGGTTCAAGATCAATCGTCAATCCTCGTCTTCCCCCCAAGTCCACCGGCAACGATCACCACCCACCACACACCCCGACCGCGATGCCTCCATGATACCTTGACACACCAGAAATGTACGACGACTACCGATCCGGGAGCGGCCACAGTGCACGCGGCGGCGGCGGCGGCGGCTTCCGTCGCCCCTCGCCGCGCCGCGCCGACGACAGAGACGGCGACTACCGCCGCTCGAGGAAGGGTAATAATAACCACGGCTCATCAGCCCGGGCGCGCCCTTGTTCTGCGCTGCCGGAGAGAGGATGATTCCATGGCTAACGTCTCGCTACTACCACCGAAAAAGATGCCCACAGCCCACCACCGTACCACAACCAAAGAACCCTCGACTACGACGATGTCGGCGATGGCGCAAGCTACACGGGTCGCGAGAACCACACAGGAGGGGAAGAGGAGGGCGGCGCGTGGGCCGATCGACGACGTCCCCAGAGGAGCCCGGGCAGAAGGGGATACGGTCCGCCCGGCAAGGTGATTGTGCTGGAGGGACTGCCTGAGGATGCGACGGAGCGGGATGTGAGTTGTTGAGGTGACCGGGGGACTGGGTTGGGTAGGGGCTGACCGGCGCAGATTCTCTACGGCCTCGACTATGTCACGAGAGATCGCCGCATGTCTTCGGACCAGGTGAAGCTGGCGAGGTTACGGCATGATCATAATGGTATACTCTGATGTCCATGGGATGTGTGTGCCGTCGCTGACTGTTCTAGGTCGCCGCATCGCCGTTGTTGAGTTCCACCGTCGCTCGGATGCCGAGGCGTTCATGGACAAATACTACCCCGAAGTCTCGTTCCCCCTTGAAAACAGCCGTGGCCCCGACTCGGAGGCTATGAACTTTGGCGTCAGTTTCAACCGTCGCGACGAGCCGGATGCGCCTCGAGAGTCGACGAGGGAGGGCGAGGACTGGGAGTGTACCAATGTAGGCTCTGTGACTCTCGTTGCCAACTTCGCTGACAGAGGATAGTGTGGTTCCGTCAACTACCCCCATCGCGCGGTGTGCTTCAGGTGCAAGGTGGACAGACCCGGTAGGTTGATCTCCTCCCGTGACCGAGGAGAGTACTAACGACAACAGAGGACGACGGCTACGGTCAAGACTTCGCCGCCTTTGCTGGCCCGATATTGACCGGAGAGACCGACGAGGATCCTCAGCAGGTCCCGTCCCAGTACCTCGTTGTCCGGGGCCTTGATCGTTCCGTCACCGAACAGGTTCTCTCCCACGGCATCATGAAGCTGTTTGTCGACAAGACGGCCGAGCCGGCGCGAGAGTCGACTACTTTCAAGCTTAAGTCAACAGCGCCAACGACGGGCACGGCAGGTCTCGGCGCTCAACCCGGGACCTTGCGCCGCGTCTTCCTGATGCGAGACAGGAGAAGCAACGAGTCCTGGAGGTACGGCTTTGCCGAGTTTGCTACGGTCGACGATGCCAGGGCTGCCCTCGCCAAGTTCCGGGCCTCGTCCAGGTTTACGATCGCGTCGAAGCCCGTCGCCGTGGCCTTTATCCACACTGGCGTCTTCGTGCCAGCGCCTGACGCTGATCCCGCCGCTAACCCGAATTTCTCCTTCACCCCCATCTACAACCGCACCCTTCGCCTCAAGTACTGGGATGACCGCGCCTACCCGAGCGTCCTGGTTGTCACAAGTGATCCTTCACTGGATGCGCCGAGCCCAGAAAAGTCTGGTGCCAACGACGAGGCAGGCAAAGCCAGGAACGCCCTCGGCGCAAAGAAGTCCAAAAAGGACAAGGAGCCCGCGGCCGTCGCCATGATGCCGCAGATGCAAATGTGGGCCCAAAAGTCGGCCGAGCTACACGGCATCAAGAAGAAGAAGCTCGCCGACAGCACCACAGGGGAGCAAACCGACCTCCTCTCCATCGCCCCCATCCAGCGGGAAGACCTCGAGGACCTCCAGCCCGACGGACCCCTCAACCCCCACAAAACAGACAAATACCTCTCCTACGCCGACTGGGACACCCTCACCTGCCTCCTCTGCAACTGGCAAGTCCCCCCCCTCGACGCCATCACCGAAAAGGGCTACTCCCCCTACCGCCGCGAGGACCTCCTCATCGACCACGAAGTCCGCGTCCACAACCACTACCGCGACCCCTCCACCACCGCCTCAGCCGCGTCCAAACTCTCCGCGCTCGGCAAGACCCCGCGCACCATCATCCGCCGCCAACCCCGCCTCCGCTCCGCCATACCCCCCGTCTACCTCTCCTACGCCGACCTCGCCACCCGCCGCTGCCACCTCTGCCGCCGCTCCTTCAAGCACACGCAGACCATCTGGCGACACGAGCAGGAAAGCGAGCTCCACCGCCGCCTGCTCGCCGACCCGGCCAACAAAGCCCGCGCGGCCGCCGAGCTCGCCGACAAGGGCAAAACCCCCACCACCATGATCCCCGACGGCAAGACCACGGCGCAGCAAAACCGGTACCGCGACCGCGCGCAGGAGCGGCGGCGGGCGTTTCGCCAGCCGACTCGACCCAAGGCCGCCGGGACGGGGGAGAAGCGCAAGGAGCCCGCCGAGACGGTTGAAGAGACGCCGGCGGCCAAGAAGTCAAAGGGCGCCGGGATGCTGGCCAAGATGGGCTGGGCTGGGGCGGGCGCGGGGCTGGGCGCCGAGGGGACGGGGCGGACCGAGGCGATCGCTACCGAGGTGTACGCGCCTGGGGTGGGGCTGGGCGCGGAGGGGGCGAGGCTGGGGGATGCGGCGGAGGAGGCGGCCAGGAAGACGAGGGGGGGGTTTGCGGGGTTTGTGGAGAAGACGAGGGATAGGGCGAGGGAGAGGTTTGAGAGGCTTGAGGGGGGGGGGGCGGAGGAAAGGTCCCGGTGAAGGGGGAAGGGTTGTACGGTACGCGGTGGTACCGATGGGAAGAATCGAATCCCCTTGCGGGTTTTCTTGGTCTTGTTCTGCTGGTGGAATGTGTCGAGTCTGGCTGGGGTGACGGCGCGGCGTGGCGGCGTGGCGGGCATGGTTCACAGTGCCGTGCCTGTGGCTGTCCTCACCGCCGCCCTGATGTAAGTATGTAGATTTGAGTAATTGACAGCTCACTTTGCATTTGCCAGTTCCCCGGAGTATCTGCCATCAGAGTCAGTCAGTCGCGCGGAGTAAGTACGTCCCGGGTTGCAGCCCGCCCATAATCGTCAACATTGATATGTGCGTGCGCCGGATCCTGCGCGCCGGTGACGACGACGCCGACGACGACCGGAAGACGGAGACGAATGACAACCGACGCCCTTCCCCCGCCCCCCGCCCCGCCACCACCGGATGGCGTACCACACCTGTACGTTTGACAGGTCCCGTACATGATGGTGGTGGTGGTGGTGATGGTGCACGCGCGCGTGGCATGTGACATGGCAATGTCCCGTACAGGATGTGATAGGGGGGAAGGGGAGGTAGCCGAGCCGAGCTGAATCTCTGGACGTCTGGCTGTCGCTGTCGGCTCCGGTCTGGACTGGACTGGACTGCTTCCGTCGACGGCGGCGCGGCGGCAGCGGCGGCGGGCTAGAATTATCCTATCCTACCCCCACTTAGGTAGATACGGGGTATACCAGCCTCGGCCCTCGAGCGGCGTAGCGTACCCGATCAAGGAAGAGATATGTATCCTTATCCGTACGGAGTACATGGGTTCGATATCACTCCTGCATGTGTCTCTCGTGCAGAGCAGCAGAAGGGAAGAGAACCCTTGGTACGGATACGGAAAAGAAACACGTTCATCCCCCGATCGGGGAAGCAGCGCGTCTGTCTGTTTGACTTTCTGTCTGTCTGCTCGTCTGGTCGATGATGAGAAAGTGCTCTTTGGCTTGGCTCTACGGATACCCGTCGCTCGCTCCCGTCTCGGTTTGGGAATGCCGGCGGGAGGCGACAGGACGATGGGACGATGGATCGGGGGGTTGGATTTTGATACCGGACGGTCAGTCATGTCGCAGGTTGCTGTTTTCTTCTTCTTCCTTTTTCTTTTGGATAACTTGCGGTATGGCCGGGGGGTTAGAAGTCGAGATCTGTAGCCCTTATTCCCTAGAGAGTCGAGATAGGTAGGGTATGGTGACGATCAAGGCAAAAGAACATGGAAGAATCCCCCGGTGGCGGTGACCTGGAACCATCCGGGGTTGTTTTGCTGTTCCGCAAGTCGCCAGGCAACAGGAACCAAGACTTGGGCCCCTTCCCAGCATCGCCGAGTTCTTCAAAGTTTACGTCCGAGTTTTTTCAACTCTCTTGCTGTCCACCAAAGACGGCGCATCAATTCAATCCCCTGGACCCAACGAACCCTCCCCGCAGGCAAACTTTGAACAATGGACGCAAGGGATGGGATGCGTGCCATGGGATGGTGTCCGATGCATGACAGGAGCAGCAGTTCAGCCCTCAAAATGCATGGAAGCCCCCCCCCCCCACACCTCCGGCCGGCAGCCACCACAGTGTGTGTCTGTTTGTCTTTTCTCGACGACGACACCGCAAGTTCCCCTCCCCGGATTTCACTTCTCCCTCCTCTCTGCTTGATGATTTCTTGGCCATGACCGGTGAGCGGAAGCGGGAGCTCATTCTCCCCTGGATGTAAGCAGTTCCCTGGGAAGGTATCCGTAAGCAAGGCTGTAATCGGGCCCCCCACCCCGGGACCGGGCCGAGATTCCAAGGCCGGAGCGACCCACCGAGCCGAACATCGGGTCTCGCTGCCGTCCACCCAACAAAAGGTGACCGGGGTCCGGGGGAGGGCGGGGGGCAGAAAATTACCAGCCTTGCCCATTTTCTTCCTCTCTCTTTCCTCTCTCCCGGGGTTTTGTTTCGCCTGCAATGCGACAGACAGCCTCGTGGCATTTCCAGCCAGCCAGCCAGCTGTCAGTCCGTCCTCGGCAACTCCTACCGAGCGAGCGACGACGACGACGAAAAGATAAGCACCAAGTTGCGACAGACAGGCTGGTCTCTCCCTTGGACGCGCGCGCGCGCGCAACGCAGGCTCGGGGATATTATCTCGTCGGTACCCAACCTCGATCGCGGTGCCCCCCCGTCCCCGTTTCCCGTCCTCCGGGTTACGTGCGAACGGATAAAGTGGGAGAGCCAGGGGATTGTCCCTACCTACCCAGGTAGGTACTCCGGGAAGTGAGTGTAGCTGACAGGGTCGGTATTCCTCTTCCAGCCTGTTGTTCATCAATCATGTACTTGTGTGTATGTGTTTGGGAAACTTCCTGATCATCTTCGAGCCAGGGTCTCTCGGTCGAAAATGCTTCATCTCCTCTTCCCCCTCCTCCTCCGCCCGGTCGTTGCCGGCTGACCTACTAACCTTAGCTCACAATACTCACACAAAACACACACACACACACACACACACCACCATACAGACGAGACACAGACTTACACCACAGGGGGGAAAGTGCGTGCGTGCGTGTGTGGTCTGGTGTCGCCGTGGTGCCGTCAGACAAGAAACGCATCTTTTGTATGCTGGTAACCGAAGCGAGCCGAAGGGCGTTGCCCCCTTTTCCTCTCTCAGTTCCGTTCGTTCCGTTCGTTCCGTTGGGGGTTCTTTTTTTTTTCGAGCCCGGACTGCTTGCTGTCAGTCTCATCGGCCCAGTCCCAACCAAGACTAGAAGAAGCCGAGAGGTTAGACTGAACATCAAAAGATCAGGAAAGGGACCAAAAGACCCCGGCAGTCAAAACCCTCGGCACCTGATGAACAGTGCGTGTGAGAAGCAAAGGGAAAAAAGATCCAGGCCCTTCCTTGCTTCCCACGCCGTGCGACAACATCCCCCCCATCCCCCCCCCAGTAGCTTCTGTAGGCAGGCAGGCTGGCACCCGACCACGCCCGCAGCACAGCGACAGCCGTCCGTCCGTCTGTGTCCTGTCTCCCACCTCACACAGTGGCATTCGCAACAGAAGCAGGAAGCAGCGTGTCCCGACGCCGCACCAATCTGAGTCGCCGGCCGGGGACGAGGGGAGGGAAGAGGGGGGTCAATTCGGCGGTGCATCGTCGTTCTGCTCTGTACTTGAGAAGCCGCCCGCTGCTGCTGCTGCTGCCGCTGCTGCTGTCGCTGTCGCGGGCGGCTACGTGCACCACCACCGAAACATGGACCACCCACCACCACCATCACCACCGCCACGTCCCCCTTCCCCCGGCATTCGCAGTCCTCCTCCCACTAGCACCGTCGTCGACGGCGACGGCGACGTAACGGCACTACTGCTCCCACCACTACCACCGCCGACGGCCATACCAGAGACTGCTGGTATCCCCTCCCTGCAGGCGACGCGACTCCTCAAAAGGCCAAGGACGCCGTCCACTCCCGATGCGTCAGCCACTTCCCGTGAGCTGGCAGCGACTTTGACTCTCACCGCCCCCACCACCACCGATTTTCGCCTGCCGATTGCAGTGTCCGTCCCGGCCAAGTCGGACGGCGGGGGACTTGTTCAGTTTGGGACGAAGAAGCCTCCCAGGTCGGCTTCGCACAAGCAGCAGCAGCCAAAGCCACCAGAAACCACCGCAGCGGCGTACGCAGAAGCAGTCGCCAAGATGATGCAAACGTCGCTCCCCGCCTTTGCCGCCACGCCGCCGCCGCGGAGCTCCCGGTCGCCGTCGCCCTCCTTCTCGGGCTACCACACCGACACGAGCGTGTCGGCGGCGGAGCCGCGGAGCATCCTGGGCAGCAGCAGCAGCATCTCGGCGCCCGACGTGCTGGGCGACGGCGACGACGGCTTCGACGACGGCGCGTCCGTGTGGGAGACCGAGGACCACCAGGCGGCGGCGGACCAGCAGGCCGAGGGGCAGATCGAGGTGGACGACCACGAGTTTGGGTCCGACCTGGGCTACGAGTCCGAGGGACAGATTTCGGCGTCGACGTCGCTCGACTCGGGCATGCGCGACTACATTTTTGAAAACGGGCGGCGGTACCACCGGTTCCGAGAGGGGAGGTATAACTTTCCGAATGATGATGTTGAGTATGTTCTCCGCTGCCCTCCCCTGTGTGTGTGTGTGTGCTTGGTGGGATGGAAGGGGGAGGCTGATGACTGAGCGCAGACAGCAGAGGGAGGACATGAAGCATACCATGGTCAAGATGCTGTGCAGTGGAAAGCTGTATTATGCGCCGATTGCCGAGAATCCACAGATGATCTTGGATATCGGGACGGGGACGGGCATCTGGGCGATTGAGAGTGAGCACCCCCCTCCGGTCTCGCCCATTGGAGCGCAATTTTGACGGGTTGGTGTCTCAGTGGGGGACTTGTTTGAGAGCGCGACGGTGCTTGGGGTGGATCTGAGTCCGATTCAGCCGGACTGGGTGCCGCCGAATGTCCAGTTTGTGGTGGACGATGTTGAGTGAGTTGCTGTCCTGGATCTCTGGCTGGCGCAAAGTGCTGACTTGTCTGCAGGAGTCCGTATGTGAACCTTTTGAGCGCTGATCCGAGTGCCCCCTGACTGGTATCGTAGATGGCTGCACCCGAGGAACTACTTTGACTACATCCACTCCCGTCACACCGTCATGGCCATCAAGGACTGGCCGAAGCTGATGAGGAGGTCGCTCGAGTTAGTATGTCCTGTCCCCCCACCCAGCACGTGGTTAATCCTTCCAAGACATCTCCGCCCAGGCGGCTGGTTCGAGCTGCATGAGGTGCACCATGTCCCAATGGGCAACATCTCACCGGATCACCCTGTGGCGCAATACTGGTCGCTCATCAACGAGGGACTGCGGACGCTAGGGATCCAGTTCCACGCCATGGCCGATGACCGCATGAAGAAGATGATGGAGGAGTGCGGCTACGTCAACGTCACGGAACGAGTGCTCCAGATCCCCATTGGCACGTGGCCCAAGAACCGCGTGCTCAAGACGGTCGGGCTTTACTGGCGCACCATCCTGCTTGACGGGCTGCAGGCCATCGCACTCGGCCCGCTGACGCGCGGGTGTGGCTGGACGAGGGAGCAGGTCGAGGTGTTTTTGGTCCAGGTCCGGAGGGGATACCATGATAATGAGTGTCTGGCATATATGCCCCTGCACATCATCTATGGCCAGAAGGCGATGGACGGGCCGGGGTAGTGGTTGGTTGCGGTGGATGTGAGCTTGAAGCTGTCGGCAGACGGTCTCGACTGTTGGGTTGAATGTGTTGGCGTGGTTCCATTTCCAAGACTTCTCCTTGATGCATCCCGCGAGGGTTGGGCTAGATGTCTTTTTAGTGCGCGTTCAAGTTGTTCCTTGGGAAAGCTGGGTACTCGGTAGTATCAAGTGTCGTCGAGCCTGTCTTGCGGCTCAATTCAAGGTTCGGAAGGACCCGTTCGGCCGTGCGTGCATATATCTGACCAACATGCTTACCGAGTCCCGCTTAAGCTTGGGGGTCTTGGCTGTAATTGGTGATGAGGTGGGCGAGGTGTGGTTACTGATGGGGCAGTGATATTTCGAGGGAGATATCGGGTAGTAGGCTCGCGGTATTCGTGACAATGTGCCTCGTAACGCGTCCCCGAAAGGAATTCTGAGATGTGATATCCTTGATCCGTCCGAGAGGCCTTGTGCTGGTCGTCAGCTGAACCACTCGCTCCCTCGGTCACCATGTACCTACCCATCAAGCCTCGCCTGTCAGTCGCCCGGCCCGGCAGCCTCCAGGACAGTTATCGTGCGGCTGAACAGACAGACGAACTGGCCACTGGAGATGGAGACTCTACACGCCAGCTGGAATATGTCTTGGGCTGCCCGTGGCGTCGGGCGCCGGGCGTCGGGGACGGGTGGGCGGGCCCGAGGGATGCCGCTGCTCGCTACATCGCATCTCTGGGTGGTGTAAAGTGGTGCGGCGCTGCTCTGCTGTGCTGCTGTGCATGGCTGGGCACCACCTGAACCTTAGACTTTGAGCCTTGGCTCCCTGGGTTCCTCTGGCGCCGGTTACACTGCCGACACGGAGTTGAAAGCTGGAAGTGTGTGTTGGGAGTGCGGGATCCAATGGAGTTGCATGCCGGGCGACCAGCAGACCGACCGGTTAACCGAAGAAAAG
Organism: Podospora conica; assembly: GCA_030685255.1. NCBI lineage: Eukaryota > Fungi > Ascomycota > Sordariomycetes > Sordariales > Podosporaceae > Podospora > Podospora conica. The sequence goes on along the minus strand of MU839429.1, from coordinate 295,360 downwards.
CGCGATCGCGGGGCCGATGTTTTTTTTTCTGCTTCTCTCTCTCTCTTCGCTTGGCCAGTTGGCCAGTGCCCCAGTGCCCATTGGATTGGGAGACGGAGACGACTCCGGGCGATGACGGTGGTGGCATGCAGAGATGGCCATCAGCGATGCGGGTAGCCACCAGCAGCCAGGGCCATGGAAGCTTTGGTCGGTGGGAGAAGAGCAAGATGCGTTTGTGCCCCTGGCGGGAGAGAGAAGGAATATTCCGACGGGAGGCGAACTGATGGATGGCTGGGTGTAGGTGGGAGTGGCCGAGAGGTGTCGGGGTGGTGATGGATTGGGAGGGACGGGATCGTGAGAGGAGTCAGGACCGGGATGCGATGGAATTGGATGCCCTGCCCCGGATTTTTGTGGTGTGTGGGTGTGGTGTGGGTGCGCCAAGAACCTAGCAGCGATCCAATGAATTCAACGGAAATACTTGGGGGTCCCCCACAACCCGCCCTATCAGCATCCCCTAAAGGCCCCCCAAATCAACGGCAGTGAGGGCAGCTTCCCCGCTGGAGGGGAACTGAGGTACCGCCTATCCAGTGCCCGTTTGTACCCTTCCATCACTCCCGCAATCGTGACTTTCTCTCCCCCTTCACACCCAACACACAACACAGTCGGGCCTCTCTCCAGATCTCGGAAGCCGGCTTGTCTCTCTTCTGCATCCTCGGGTTGGCCGCCACACACGGCGTGTTCCGACGCTGTGGACCTCCCACACCGACCTTGGTCGCTTGTGTCGCCTTGATCTGGAGGGGAGGAGGAGGATAGCTACCTCTCTACGATGCAGTGCAGGCAAGGGGGGAGGGTGAGGGCGAGGGAGACTGGGCAAGTCAGACGAGAACCGAGCTGGGTGAGCTGTTGATGGTGTGTTCTCTCGGCATGAACATTGAGGCTGCACATGCTGGGCCAGCCATCACACTCAACTCCGAAGCCCTCGCCGTCTTGCCTTGTCGCTGGGCACCGCCACCTGGCACTTTTCCTTCCGAGAGACGATACTCCCATTTCTTGGCCGCATGAGCAGAGGCAGAGGGGCCGGGGGACTTGGAGACATTGGAGACTGGGAGCCTGGAATGAGGGACTCGTCGTGGAGACATGGATGCTGCATGTGCATATCTGCAGAGACAACCACACTCGAACAGACGGGATCACCACAAGTTGCAACAGGGAAGCGGATCTCGACATCGCCAGATGCCATCCCGCTAGACAGAAAGGAGATGTTCGAGGTCGGCAGGCCAAGGAAAAACAGATCGAGTCCCCACCCGTCTCTCCCTCCTTTCCCCCCTGAGATGTTCATGCAGATGCACTCCTCCTCCTCCTCCTCCTATCTAAAAGATGAGCCACGTCCCAGACCCCTTGGTGTGAGCTCGGTTCGTTCCCTCTCCTCCACGACCACCACGACCACCACCACTACCACCACCTCCCAGACACCCCCATCTCCCATCTTGTCTCCAATCCGGCCTTTACGCCCGCTGGGGAACCTGTCTCGGCTATCTCGTCCGGGAACAGACAGCAGCAGACAGAAAGGCAGACATCTGGTGAGTTTTCATCCCAAGACCTGACCCCAGCATCCACCACCACCTTGTGTGTCGTCGGTGTCCTCTGTCCTCCCCGTCTGCCGCCTCCCTCCTCCCCGCCCCCCTCTTCCCCCCGTCCGCCTGAGCTCTCAGGAACCAGACATGCCAGCATCTGACAGGACTCGACCCCTGCAGAGAGACCGTGGATCGTGGATCGTGGCCCGAGAGGACGTACCGCCGCTTCTTTTGCTTCTGGAGACCTACCCAGCTACCCAGCGCTGCGGTTTGACAGCGAGCCCGCGCCTTGTTCCATTCGCCCGCTGCCCAGTGCCCACAGCGAGCAATCAGCCCGCCCCCCTGTGCTACCCAGACGCGTTACCAGCGACCCGGACCCGGGTGACCTCTGAACACCAAACCACTGGCCCGGACGACCACCTAGCTGCTGGCTTACACGTCTGTCTGTCTGTCTGCCAGAGCTGCCCACTCGCACCGTACCGTGATCCCTCTGCCGCACCACCAGAGCCCAGACCGGCCCTACCTACCTACCTAGGTAGGTATCTACCTACCCAGTCCCCTCGTCCCTTGAAATACCCCGACCCAGCGTCACGTCACGTCGCCAAGCCGAGGCCGCACCACCGTCCATCCACTCCGCCGGGACGGACAGCCTGAGAGGGCTGTTGGTGACCTCTCTCCTCCTCTCGTTCGCTTGGGAAGCAGCCGAGAAACCGATCCGGTAGGTTGTCGCATACCTCTCTTGGTCATTTGCCCTTGTTTCAACTAAATCCGCTCCCTGTTCCGATTTCAAACATGGCCGAGTTTGTCTCTGAACATTCCCGCCAGGTGTAAAAAGGGCATATTCCATCTTCACACATCTTGCCCCCACCCCTACCCCCACCCCCAGTACCTGTTCAGTTGCGCCGGTCAATATATGGCCATGTTCCCTCATCCGTGTACAAATAAAGCTTGAGGCTCTGGCTGACCACTCGGCCCGATAGACAACACCAAATACACCTCCCTCTCCAACCTCAAGTCCCGTTTGCACATGTTCCAGGAGCGGAGAAGACCAGACCCCACCCTTCTTTCCTCCCAACTCTTGGTTCGCACCCCCACTCGCCATCGTCACCATGGCTAGACTGGGCTTGAGCTCGTGGCTCCACCCAAAACCGGCCACCACCACTACCACCACCAGCAGTGCCGACGCCGAGAAACTCAAGACCAAGCGCAAGTCCTTGGCCGCCTTCACCTCCACCCTCAAGGAGACCTCCAACCCCAAAGAAAACGGAACCGGAACCAAAACCAACGGCCACCGACCGCCAACCGCAGACATGGACCTGCGAACCACCCCCTCCAATGCCACCGAGGCGCCGCCGCCGTCGCGCATGATGGCCCTCGCGCAAACCATCACCGAGGAAACCAAGAAGCTCGAGGCCTACCTCACGGCCCACGACCTGCCGCTCCCCAGCTTCGACGTCGACGCCCCCGCCGACTACCCCAAGCTGCCCGCCGACATCGCCAAGAGCCGCAACGCCATCATCGTCGCCACCAAGGAACTCGGCCTGCTCGCCCACGGGCCGCGCGAGTCGGTGCGCTGGGCGGTCTGGGAATTCCTCGACGTCCTCGCCCTCCAACTCATCAACCACTTTGGCATCGGCAAGTCTCCTCCCCCGCCCCCCTTCCACATCCAATCCTAACAACCCCCACCAGCCAAACTCGTCCCCCTCACGCACCCCATCCCCCTCTCCACCCTCTCAACCCTCACCCGCCTCGACCCCATCAACCTCGCGCGCGCCCTCCGCCTCGTCATGACCAAGGGCCTCTTCCGCGAGCCCTCACCCAACCTCATCGCGCACACGGCCGCCTCCCGCGCGCTCGCCGAGGACGCCGACCTCGAGGCCTGGCTCGGCTTCAACGCCGACGACATCTTCCCCGCCGCCGCGCACGTGCTCGAGGCCATCACGGCGTACCCCGAGGCGACGTCGCTGACGCGGTCGGGCTTCTGCTTCGCGTTCGACACGGTCGACAAGGAGCCCATGTTTGTGACGTTTGGCAAGGACGCGAACCGCGCGCGGCGCATGGGCCGCGCCATGGCGAGCCTGACGGGCGGGGAGGGGTACGAGGTGCGGTACCTGCTGGATGTGGAGGGCGGGGGGTATGATTTTGGGGAGGTGGACGCCCGCGGCGGGACGCTGGTGGATGTGGGAGGGTCCGTGGGGTTTGTGGCGGTGGAGATGGCGAGGAGGTATAGGAATATGAAGTTTGTGGTGCAGGATCTGCCGAAGACGGTGGAGAGCGCGCCGAGGCCGGTGGATGGCGATGAGCAGGTGGCCGGGAGGGTGAGGTTGATGGCGCATGACTTTTGGGGGGAGCAGAGCGTCAAGGGGGCGGATGGTAAGTTTTCTTCTTCTTTTTCTCCTGACGTGGTTGCTGACAATGGTGGTGATGCAGTCTACTTCTTCCGCTGGATCCTGCACAACTACTCGACGCCGTACGCGCTGCAGATCCTGAAGAACATCATTCCCGCGCTGAAGCCGGGCGCGAGGATCATCATCAACGACCACTGCCTGCGCGAGGCCGGCGCCGAGAATCCCTGGGACGAGATTGTTATGCGGAGGATGGATGTCGTCATGCTGGCGCTGCTGAATGCCCAGGAGAGGACCGAGGAGGAGTACAGGGAGCTGTTCCGGGCCGCGAGCGAGAATTTTGTGTTTCTTGTGAGTTTATCCTGCTTTCTGGTTTATGTTTGGTTCTAACTCGTTGCCAGGGCGTCACTCGACCAAAGGGATGCCGCATGAGCATCATCGAGGCAGTCTGGCAGCCCAAGGAGGAGGAGGAGACCCCCACTACCAGTGGCGGCATTACGCCCAGTCCCGTTGCCGAGAGTGATGGCGAGGAGATGGCAAGTGCTGCCCCTCTTTCCGGAGTGGATGGAGAGGAGGTCGTCACGACTGCCACTGCCCGCATCGCTGGGGACAACTAAAGGGAGAGAGACAGGCATGGAGATTCTCGTCTCGGCGCCGACTGGACGATGGGGGGTAACATTGCCTTGGGAACTGCCTTGCGAGCACACGAAGCGGGCATGACGACAGCACCAGATACCTAGTTTCCTGTTGTCTGTATCTTTTTCTGGGATGTTGGGGTTCGTATCTTGGGCGGCGGTGATTTTGGTGCCATGTTGTTTTTTCTAGGGGCGGCTTCAAATTGTGAATATGGTTGCGTTGTGACATTTCGATTCTGTCACCTGAGGGTGGTGGCTGGAGAGGTACACAGACTGAGCGTGACAATACTATATGGCATTTTTTCTGGGGTTTGCCTATTCTTTTTTGGGATGGGATTGGGCAGCGAAAAGGGGCATATCAACAAATGAGGCCTTGGCACTCAGCCCGACCCAAGAGATCATCACGATGATGGGCCTCTTGAGTTTGTTTTTCTTTGTAAATAGAGGCAGGAGACCTTGGATTGGTGTGCTTGATGTTGTATGCTCAAGTTGAATCGTGTCGATTTTGTGTAACGTGGGTGACTGTAGATGACTACAGTCAGGAAGATATTTTGAGTGCCCGTTTGAACTATTCCATCTCTGGTAGCCTGCCTCTTCGGTTGGTGATATCGACCTGGCAACCAAGGTAGAAAGCCCACAATAGGACCAGCCATGGGCTGGATGCATCGCAGATGGAAGCACAAAAGTTCTAGTGAAGAGATGCAATATGCCGAACATGACGACAATGTTTTGAGGTGGCAAAGGAACTACTCAACTCAAATATTAACGTATATCCTGCTCATCTGCTTCACGTAAAAGAAAAAAAGAACCCCAATATTGAACAAGTTCCAGTTTCTGACGTGCGGAAAGAGCCACAATTGACACTTCCTCAACAAGTGAGGAACTCTCCAGGCGAGGATCAAGACGACACTCACTCCAGGGCAAACTACACTGACTTCCTCACCACCTAACTGATGCCCTTGCTTGTCTGTCCCCTCCTAGGTCATCTTCAGTTTGAGGGACCTCGAGCAATGGCCATCTATGCCTCCTTCCTGGTTAAAGGGAAATGGGTCTTGGCTCGATCCCGAGTGACGCGGCGTGGTGTAGATGGTTCCTTCCTTTTCTATTCAGTTACGCTGCGTGTAGCTGCCATCAACGCGTGTGCTTGTCTCCAGCCTCTCCTCCTTCTTGATCCCTCCTTCTCTGCCTTTCCATCACCGTCCTCCCCTCTTCCGTCTTTTCCAGGTCCTCGCGGTCTTCTTACCCCTCCCAACGACCTCATCAGCTGCTGCAAGTCCGAGCTTGGTGTACGCCGACTTGAAGACCCACCGCAGGTCTCTTGCTTGCCATTTATGAGCTCTTGAAACCTCTCCCTCCTCTCGCACCTCTTCCCCCCCCCCCCACTGCCGCATCTTTGGAATCTGGGCTTTCCAGCATATTTTCCAGGCCTGGCTCCCTCCCTCTTCTTCTCTCCTCCCCCCCCTCTCTTCTCTCCTCCACCACCTTCTTCTTTCACCACCACGTTCCTCTTCACCACCACCACCTGTCGACATTAAAAACACCAACACCGATCCTCACTTCAGTTAACGTAACACCCTCTCGACTGAGTGTTGCTGCGGCGGCTCGCCCTCCCGTCGAGGAGAACAATACTAGTAAGTGTCTGGCCCTCCACCACTCCTTCGATTGAAGCAGCCGAGATGCCTCTTCTTCTCCCCAATTCCCTCCCTCCCCACCAGATTCGGCGCCTCGCCACGCTTCGTGGGCGACAGGTGACTGCTTCGGGTAGTCGAGGCATCTCTGAAAGCCCGGCGCTCGATGAAACGCCACGATACTCCCGGTGCTGCTTGAGACGGCTTTCATTTTATCCCGGGGTGGCGGGAATACCCTCATACCTGTTGAATCATCGCTAATAGAGTCTCCATAGCCACCTCAACAACATGGCAACTGCTTCCTCTGTTGGCCATGCCGGTGGCGGTCTCAGCGATGTCGCTTTGAAGGCGGCCCTTACCGACGCTTCCCTCATTGTCCACTCGCCTCCCGACATTCCGCCCGACTCTGAAATTGTCGGAGTTTGCGCCGTGGATGAGACCAATGCGGGTCCCAACAGGCTGGGATGGATTGCGGCCGACTTCGTGGTGTGGAAGACTTTGTTCCACGGCGTTGGCGATGCTCACCACCAGGTATGTCCATTCCAGACAATTCCGTAGCTTGCTGGCGGATGTGACTGACGTGTTCCCACCAGCACTGGTTCAGCACCCTAGACATCAAAAAGTTCTCCAAAGACTTCAGCGGCTGCGATCTCGAGGCCCACAGCATTGGCGAAAAGGTCCTGGGAAAGCACCGCGATTCAATCGCCGGCCTCCCCGCCAACAACGAACTCTTCATCCGAGCCTTTCTCGACATGGTTGAGACCCGCGCCCGCATGGCCCACAAGCGCAAGACGACTCTGTTCATCATGTGCTTTGCCCCTGTCACTGCAGAGCAGAGCATTGTGGTAGACTTCGGCACCGAGTCCCAGCAGAAGGCATATATCCCCGTCGACTGGATCCGTACCGTCATCCAGCAAGCCGTCGGCCATGACATGTCGGTCGTGTTCTTGACTCCATCCCCCCTCACTGGAGGCTGGATGTGCCGGCCTACGCTCTTCCCAAAGCAGATTGCAGGCGCAACCTCGGAGAGCATCCGTCGCACCATTGCGAAGACTTGCGGTGGCATTTTTGCGGATTCATGCATCAGGCTCTTCAGCACCCGGGACACTCCGCTTCTTACTCCGGAGCAGCGCGCTCGTGTCGAGTACCATGACATGATGCCGGTCGGTCCTACAGACCATCAAATCATGAGATTTCATCTCTTCCAGCGGGGCATTCACGAGGCCCTTGAGCGTCGGGCCTGTCCCTTGGCCAAGTCTCACTCCCTTCATTTCGACCCAGAGACCGACGCATGGGCGACGTTGGCGCCACGCCTCCATCGCTCCCTCGTCCAATTTTGGGCCAAGAAGTGGGACCAAGCAGCTGCTGTCGATGAAGCCCATGATCGCTTCGCGTTCCTTGGTGAGGCCCACGGAGGCACCCGAGCCAGCCAGGTCTTCTGGCTCAAGTATCTGACCTCCATCGAGCTGGAGACGTGCCCGGGCGATTGGGGCAAGGGAGTGACAGGGCCAACCCCCGCGTACTTCCGGAACTTCCTTCAGGACGACGACCCGACCGACAACATATTCAAGCGTGTTTTTGACACTGTTGAGTTCCGAAGCTCGTCCATGGCCTTTGCCCACATCGCCATCAAGGCTCTCAACCTGACCGTCCCAGGCGCCGATTGCCGCTTTTGGATTGACACCGAGGGCCAGAACCACGATGGCTATAGTCTGATGCGGATGAGCTTTGCCAAAATTCTCAACCTCATGGACCTTCCGGCCGTCTTCCCTGGCGAAACGCGCCATGACTACATGTACATCCGGTTCTTCCGTGCGTCTCGCTGGATCGCGGCCGCCATAGCCATCAAGTTCCTCGGGTTCACCGAGCCAGGCGGCGCCATCCAGCGCTTTATTGACCAGGAGATCGCCCCTCTGATCAACATCATCAGAAAGAAACAGTACGTCATCTTGAAGGAGGATGCCCGGCTTCGGGATCTTGGTGTGAAGTGGCTCAAGTCCCTCAATCTGGGCATTACCCTGCCGGACACGGAGAGAGTCGATGCCCTCTGGAGCCCTGCCGCTCACACCGGGACTTTCCAGAACGCCCAGGGGTCGGCTGTCCAGACTCCCGCCGTTTCTGTGCGGGCTACCGCCTTGTCCCCTTTCCAGTCGGGCTTCAACCCCACCATCCCGGCCTACACTCAGCTTCGCCCACAGGCGAATTTCGCTACTCCGTCGATCCTGAACGTTAACGCCAAGCCGTATGTGCCGGTTCAGGAGCAGAACTTGGATCAGGGTCGCAGTGATTCTCTGAGCTGGAGGGCCACTCAGCCGGTGACCCCCACGGCCGGCAAGCCCAACGTCGACGTCTCTGCCGCCAAAAGGATGATCTATCATCAAATCGGCAACCAAGTCCAGAAAGATTCGTCCAAGGTCGAGGCTGTTGCCAGCGTCCCCTCCCAGTCTGATGCCCCTGCTGATGCTGCTCCTGCCGAGGCTGAGGAGACGCAGCCTGACGGCTCTATCGAGACCGAGCCCGGTGCCTTTGTTGAGGCACTGCCTGAAGTCTCTGATGAGGGCCAGACAGACGTCTCAGTCGAGGTTGCTGCCATCGACAGTGAGAATCCCAAGGCTGATGAGCCAGTCGAGGACGAGGTTTGGACCAAGCCCGACGACCATCATGTTACTGCTGTGGCTCCGGTCGGTAACGGTGCCCCCAACACGACCCCAGACTTGGTTCCGGACAATGCTGCGTTCTTCGGTGCTGCCGACAGTTACAAAAATCGCATCAACGCCAAGGCCCGGGCCGAGAAGGCCAGGGCCGAGGAGGCCATGGCCAAGCAGATGAATGCCGACTATGAACCTGTTGAGGGGCCCGTCCTGGGGGAGTGGAATACCACCAAGGTCGACGATGCTGAGAAGAGGGCAAACGCCAGTCACTGGAACGACTGCGTCGCCAGAGTTGAAGATGTCGAAAAGATGGCGACCGCCGATGATGATATCAAGGATTTGTTGGCCAAGGACTGGACAAAGAAGCCTGCCCGGCTCCAAGTCCCCCGCGCCTACCAGTCGATACAGAGCGACACCCTGCTGCGCTTGGAGCGAATCAAGAACAGTCAAATTGCCGCCAGCCCAATCCAGAACTCGACTGTCACCACTCCGAGTGTCGAGATCGATGGCGCTGAGGACATTGTCGACGAGGCTGTCGGAAATACCGAGGAGGCTGTTGAGGAGGCTGTCGAAGAGGCTGTCGAGGAGACTGTCGAGGAGGCTGTTGAAGAGACTGCCGAAGAGACTGTCGAGTCTCACAATGTCTATGACAACGGTACCGAGCAAGAGCTGACAACTCCTGCCATTGACACCACCCAAGAGGCCGAGGCCACAACTGCCTCCTCGGACCCCGCCACCGAGGCTGTCGCCAAGTTCGAGAACTGGTTGAAGACTGATCCGCAAAGGGCCCTCGAGTGGATCAATAACATCAAGCAAGTGGGCTCGACCAGCCGTCCCGATGTGGCTCATTCCACTGTCGACACCGAGGAGATCCGCACGGTGGACGACCACCATAGCTCGGCCCAGGGAAGCGAGAAGGCGGATGAGACCGAGTATCTCGACTCTTTCGTCTCGTTCGACGCAGCTCCCGAGAACACGTTCCTGACAGAGGTCAGCGACAAAGCCGATGACACCCCTGGGGTCCCCGTTCGCACGGCGTTTGGTCTTACAAGTCCTGATGATATGTTCGCGATCGCTCCCCAGGTCCCCGTTGCCCCCGCGGCTTCGGTCGCCCCCGCGACGCCTGGTCATCTTGCTGGCCCTGAGGATTTCTGGGGCCCGCGTGTCCCCGCTACCCCGGCTGCCCCGGTTACTCGTGCGGTCCCCGTTGTCCCGGCGGTCTCGGTCCCGGCGGCCTCGGTCACTCCGGTGGCTTTGGCCAGTCCCGCGACGCCTGGTCATCTTGCTGGCCCTGGAGAGTTCGCCATTCCTCGGGTTCCCGCTGCGCCGGCGGCCTCGGTCACTCCTGCGGCTTCTGTTACCCCGGCGGCCGTCACTCGTGCGGTCCCCGTTGTCTCGGCAGCCTCGGTCGCCCCCGTGACGCCTGGCCGTCTGGCTGGCCCTGAAGATTTCTGGGGCGCGACCATGCCTCGGGTCCCTGTTACCCCGGCGGCCTCGGCCACTCCTGTGGCTTCTGCTGCCGCCGCAGTCTCAGTAACCCCCGCGACGCCTGGTCTTGCTGGCCCGAACAATTCCTGGCACACGGCCGAGATGACGTCTACAGCCCCTGTTGTCGCGGAGTCTGGTCTTGCTGGTCTGAAGGATATCAAGACCACGGCCTCGGTCGCTCCTGCGATCCCTGTTAGCCCCGCGGCTTCGGCTACCCCTGTGGCTCCTGCTACTCCGGTGGCTTCGGTCGCCCCTGCGAAGCCTGGTGGTCTTGCCGGCCCTGAGGATTTCTTTGCGAGGATGGGGTGGTGAATCCAGCACATTCACCATCACTGGCGCGAGAAGACGCTCCATGGGAGTGGGAAAGAAGAGCGGTGTACTCTGAAGGGAATTTGAGAAGTATTTGGTGGATTCTTGGGCGAGTATCTGATGGAGCAGGAGGATCATTTTCTTCCTGATTGATGATACGGGTTTTCCGGAATTCTCAGCGGCAGCAGTTGTCGTCGCGATAGTAGTACTTGTCGAGTTGGACCTTTGGGAGATAGATGCATCGAGGGACTGGCGCGTTCTCTGCTAGGGGCGAGGGGGGTGAACTAGCAGGTAGATAGGAAATGCCATGTTGCGAAATTCTTTGTGCCGCGGTGATTGGTGATGGTGACTGGTGATGATGATTTGGTGGTTGTTGTTTTCGCTTCGTCTTTGTTGAGCTGAAGCTTGAGTTGACGTTGCCTCGTTTCGCAACTTGGTCTCGGAGTTTGCCTCGACTCCCAAGGGAATGGGAAAAGGGATAGACTCCAGCCCTTGTGTATTCGTTAGCGGGAGACATTGAACAGACCAGCGAAGGCCACCCGGACAGTGAATGAAGGCCTGAAACCGGAACTGTGTCCATCAGGCTTTGCCAGGAGAGAACCGGCGAGAGGACTCGTGCTGACAGAAAAGCCAAGTACGGAATATCGGATTTATGTCAGGTGAGGTATCCGCAGCCGCCAAAGGAAAGCGGTATCGCACGTTTGGCCACTTCCGAGGACTTCAAGAGAGGGAAAGAAAGGGCCGCCCTTGAAGCGGGATACATTGGGATAAAAAGAAGCACGGGGTGGCCTGGTCACCGGGGACGAAACTGGAAGCTGGACGGCGGACGGGTCAGGGGGTAAGTAAACAGGTCGAGTCGCCGCCGGGTAAACCAAGAGTTCGCCCGGGGGTTGGTCGAGGTGGATGCGCCGACTCCCGAGCCGATGGGATCAGTTAGATACTTCCTTACCTACATGGGTGTAAAGGTATCAAGGGGGGGAGGTTGATGGCTCATGTTGGCGAGGATGGTGGGAAATCGAGATAGACAAAGACGGCGGCACTTACATTTATTGTCCCGAGGCACGAGCAGCACATATCGGTGGTCAGGGACCTGAAAAACCACGCCCGTAGGCCATGTCACGTTGTCTTGTATTTTGCTCTGCTCCCTGCACCACCGCACCGCCCATCGGCCTGCGTCGTCCCGTGGTGTGCGTGTCATGTCTATTCATACAACAACAACAACAGCTCCCTTCCCCCGTCTCAACGCGCCTTCTTCTCCTTCCCCGCCCTCGCCTTCCCCTTGGCCCCGGGCTGAATCCGCGCCATCATCTCCTCCTTGGTAATCAAGTGATCGACGCGCTCCAGCAGGCCCAGCAGGCTCTTCATGTTGAAGCTCCACTCGTTGAGCGTGTCGTCGGCGTCGCGGGGCTTGGCGAAGCTGACGACGCGCTCGGGGCGGTTGATCTTGGCGTAGACCGTCTTGGACGTGACGAGCTCGGAAATGTACTTTTCCGTCTCGTCCTCGGTGAGGTCGAGGAGCTGGGTCAGGCGCTCGGTGCGGATCCGCGTGTAGTACTTGGCCACGACGCGCACGTTGTGCTCGATGACGCGCTTGCGCAGGTCCTGCCACCGCTGGTGGGCGAGGGGGTCGCTGGCGCCGAGGGCGGCGTCGAAGATCTCCGTGGCGCAGAGGTGCGGGCCGAAGAGCTTGGATACCTCGGGCCAGCGCATCAGCTCGTGCACGGTGAAGAGCTTGAGGAGCTCGGCGTCCTCGGGGATCTGCGAGTTGCGCGAGTCCTTGTGGATGCGGTGGAGGAGGTCGTGCTGCTCGTTGTCGTGGGGGGCGAGGATGATGAAGTAGATGATTCGTTGGAGGACCTGGGTGTGGGGGTTAGTGCGGGGCTTGGTGGAAGAGAGGGGATACGTACTGCCCGGAGCTTCTCGGGGTCCTCCTCAACGGCCTCCGTGTCCAGCACCTGCCTGTAGTGCTTGCACACGTCCAGGTACTTGGCGTCGTGCTTGGCCAGCAGGATCTGCTGCTCGTAGTAGCGCAGCTTGAGGTCCGTGACGTCGTCCTCCTTTGGTTCGGGCACGTCCTCGCCGCGGGCGCGCTTCTTCTCGCGCTCCTTGAGCTCCTTGTCCAGCTGCTCGGGCGTCTTCTTGGGCCGCCGCGCCAGGTACTTTGTGCTGATCTTGCGGCTGAGGATGCCGGCCTGGTTCCAGTCGGCGCTCTCGATGCACAGGGCGACCTGGGCGAGGATGAACTCGGTCTTTTCGCGGCGGTCCATGGACCCAAACGTCTCGACCTGCAGCTCGCACAGGATGTCGGTGGCGGCGCGCAGGTCGCCCTGCTCCTTCTTGATGTCCGACAGCACCTTGGTGACGCGCGCGCGCTCCACCTCGACAAAGATCTTGCCCTCGGTCACGGTGCGCAGCGTCTCGATGACCGACAGCTTGCTCTCGAGGGTCGGCGTCTCGTCGAGGAACTCCATGACCTTTTGTACCATGCGCGTGATGGCCTGCTTGAGCTGCCCGTGCTTCTTGGACAGCACGAGCGTCTGGTCGTTGAGGAGCTGCCAGTCGCCGGCATTCTTGCAGATTGTGACGATGGCGATGAGGATGCGGGATGTCGAGGCGAGGTCCGAGGCCTGGGGGGGGGGAGGGTCAGCTTGTTGGGGGGAGGGAGGGGTGTTGGGTTCGAGGCGGTGGTACCTGGCGCGTCTGCTTCTCGAGCAGGGAGAGTTTCTCGACGGCGGCATTGACGTTTGTCTGGGGGGAGAGGCTGTCAGCATGAAAGTCCCAAGCTCGGCGGCGCGGACAGGAGCGCAAGTACCTGTGCCAGGGTCTCGGCATCGGGGATCTGCTTGTCGACCTCCTTGGTGAAGTCCTTCTCGGGCTTGAACGCAGCTTCCGCCATGGTGGGCGAGCTTGTGTGGGTGTCGGGGCGTGTCTGGCTGGTTTGCGCGGGCCGTCTGTGGTGGTGGTGGAGGTGAAAATCGAGGGGGGCGTTCGTCGAAGCTCGGGGTGTTGCTGGTTGATGGTTGGGGTTGGGTGGGTGTGTTTGCTGGGAAAGGCTGACCTGAGCAACTGAGGTTCGTGCACCACGTCAGTCCGCCTGCCTGCGGCAAGGCTGGGCCAAGCTGAGCTGAGCTTCCAATTCAACGCCAAGACAGCTCAGGGTTAGGGTCTGGTGACGGTGTCATTCAGTTCACTTCACTCACAACGGTCGAGTACATCACAGTATTGAGTAAATCAGATGCCAATTCCAGGCAGAAGTAATGTCCAATAAGTACCTAGGCTGGTTACAGTGCATCAGACCTTTACTCGCCCAACTCACCAGAATGCCGTAGGATAAAGTCAATATTTTGTCTTGAATCAACGCTCATCTTATTACTTCGCTGCGTCATGTCATTTACAATAATTCCCAAAATATATACATGTACCAAGAGCCTCCGGTCGGGCCCCATATATACGGTCCTTACCACAACCTACTCCCCAGCAGCGCCAGCCCCACCCCCAGCACCAGCGCCTCCCTCCCGCCCGCCACCCTCACCCCCCCCGGCGCGCCGCTCTTCCTCTCCTGCTCCTTCACCCCCATCAAGCTCGGCAGCCCCGGCGCCCCCGCCTTCAGCTCCACCACGTTGCTCTGGGTGCTATTCAGGTTCGCCTGCGCGATGCCGATCTGGTGGTGGTCCAGGTCATACACCACATACGCGCTGCGCAGGAAGGTGTCGCCGAGCAGCGAAAACGTCGTCTCCTGCAGGGCGGCCGAGTCGGGGATGCTGGCCGTGCTCTGGACGCCAAACAGGCAGGCCTTTTGGAACCCGGGGAACGACGACGCCAGCAGCGTCTGGTGCAGCGGCGCGAGCACGTCGAGCACCACCTCGGTGACGGGCACGCGCACCGTCGCGCCGCCGTGGAACGAGAAGGCGATCTCGAGGTCCGGGTCCGACGCGAGGAGCCGGCAGTCGACGAACGTCATGTTGGTGTAGAGCCGCTCGAAGACGGCGCCGAGGTGCTTGTAGAGCGGCGCGGTCAGCTTGGCGGGCAGGTAGGAGAGCGTGCTGCCCGAGTCGAGCACGGCCGGGACGACGGCCGCGTCGAAGAGCGACGGGTTGAAGTCGGCCTTGGCGCCGTCCGTGTGCAGGGCGCCGAGGCCGGTGAGGGAGACGGCGAAGGCGATGTGCTGCCCCTCGGCGCCCTCGGCGTCGGCCGGGCGGAGGATGGGCAGGATGGACAGCGGGCCGACGAACTTGCCCGTGTCGACGCCGCCGAAGAGGATGGAGCCCGACGAGGAGCGCCGGTCGTTGAGGAAGAGCGAGTAGGCCTTGACGGCGATGCGCTTCTGGAGGACGAGCTGGTCGATGATGTTGGGGTACTCGTTGAGGGTGGCGACGTTGGCGCTGTAGCCGATGCCCATGATGCCCGTGCCGCGCGGGGCCTTGGTGACGAGGCCGAGCTGCAGGTCGTTGATGGTGATGCCGGCCACGGTGAAGTCGTCCGAGATGTAGTCGCCCAGGGCGTTGCGGCGGTCGAGGTAGGTGATGTTGAAGCCGTCCTTTTGGATCATCTTGAAGGTGCTGCTCTTGGTCTCGTCGTAGGTGGCCGAGCACGAGTCCAGCAGGACAAACTGGAGCTGTTTCGAGCTGCAGAGGTCGGCGCGCGGGCTGACGACCCAGGTGTCGCTGCTGCCCGTGTCGATGAGCATGTTGACCGTCTGCGGCGGCGTCCCGACCTGGACCTCGCAGTAGTAGCCGCTCCCCGTGATGTTGTTGGCCAGCTCCTGCAGCTGGGTGGCCCGCGGGGAGAGGTGCGGGAGCACGCCGACGTTGATGCCGGGGAAGCCCCGGTGCAGGTCAAATTCCACCACATTTTGGGCCGCGGCGCCCGAGGCCAGCAGTACCAGCAGGGAGCCCGAGGCGAGCCGCATGCTGGGCTACTCCGGAGCAGTTTGTCGTCGCCGTCGCCGTGTAACACCACCGCCCCCGTTCCAGGTTCTTCGGTTTCGTTCGGTCCCGTCGAGGCCGTGTGTCGCGAGTCGATCGCGGTGGGAGTTTGGTGGGAATCGTCTAGCAACGCGAGGTGCTACGGATACTGTGAGACATGTCGCGGTCGGTTCGGTGTCGTCGTGGTTGTGGTCGTCGCCGTCGTCGTCGTGGGTGATTGGCGTCGCCGAGTGCTCTGCCGTCTTGTCGCAGAGGTGTTCGGATCACAATCGGCGCGGGACTCGGGACCCATGGGCTTCATAAGCACGGGAAAGGCGAGCGAGTGACTGGAGTGAGGAGAAAGGCAAAGTCACAAGAAGCATTGCCATTCCCATGGCCAAGAGCGCAGGTGATTCTAATTGCGCCTCTGTCCCCGCCCCCCTGTCAGCTGGGCGACGACGCCAACGTCCAGGGGACCTTGGCGTCCTCGTCAGCAGGGAATTTACCCGCGTCGGGCCTGGGCGGGCTGCCCCTTCGAGCTTCGGCTGCCCATCCGAACCACTCCAGCGCCGTTGCGAACTTGTGAGAGCATCGCAAGTTCACAGCCGACCGTTCGGCTGGGACCAACAGACAACACCACTCAGCACCACTTGACCTGCGCTGCCCCCTCTCGGCTCCCTGGCGCACGAATAATGGCCATCGGCAGTCGGTGGGATTCTGCTGCCTTGTCGGATTCCATCCTCTGCCCCCAGCGCTATTCTCAGCAAGAAAATGCCCCCTCGCGCAACAACTCTCGAGCAGGCCGGATGGTGGAACAGGCTCTCCCGTGAATGCCGTCCTGAGGCTCCAATTTGATGATTCGAGTGGTCGTCCAAGCCTGGGCTGCCTGGGTATTGGGCCGCCAAGGCCGGCGCGGCTCTTGGATTCTCGGCGGTCGTCCGTTCTGTCCGGTTGGTCCGGGAATGCGGCACTCTGATGATGCTCTCCGTTCATGATTCGGGTCTCCGGTGCTCTTCCACAACAACAGGAAACGTCTTGACACAGAGACTCGAGAGCCCATCAGTCTCCAGCACCATCGCACTCATGACCCTCGTCATCTCGAAAGGAGAGGCCTGCAGACCGTTGCGCCGCAAAAGAGCGATCCCAATATTCGAACCCCTTTGCCTCCCAACGGCGCTGGCGATCAGCAGTCAAGCTCGGATTCGGGTGCCAACCTTGCATTCCGACCTGGTGATTTCTGCGGTGAGCATCAAAAAGGTCAAATGTCGTCCATTCTGCCCGAAAGCAAGACGCAATGCAGTTTGTGCTGTTGTGCTGCTTGCTCTGCCTCCATCATTTGAAGGCGTGGAGGGGCATGAGGGGACTCTCGGGGGAGAGGGGCAGGACACTTGCTCCCTCAACTCTCCTCGCAAAACCAGAAAGGCGCAACAGATGCAAAGAGCAAAAGAAAAAGATGGCATATTTCAGAGAACCATCCATTGACACCAGAGACAACTGCACTTGCTGCACTTCCACGGGTTGAGCCGATGTGCCCCTCCCAAGTCGCAGGTCAAACGGGCCCCCAGCCAAAAACAACCCCTCCATCAACCGCGTCCGAAAAATATCGCGCCGATACTCGGCCTTGACAACTTTCCCACCCCCCACCTCGGAGAGAAGAAAGTTGAACTGACAGACCGAGACACAGCAACAACCAACTCCCACCCGTCCAATTGGCCCATCATGTCGTCCCCCGCCGCCGTCACGAGCATCCAGCTCACCTCCCTCCCCAAGCTCGCCAGCGGCAAAGTCCGCGACCTCTACACGGTCGACGCCTCGACCCTCCTCTTCGTCACGACCGACCGCATCTCGGCCTACGACGTCATCATGGCCAACGGCGTGCCCCTCAAGGGCGCCATCCTCACCCAAATCTCAGCGCACTGGTTCCGCGTGCTCTCGGACGCCGTCCCCAACCTGCGCACGCACTTCCTCACCCTGACCCCGCCCGCCGCCCTCACCGCCGACGAGCGCGCCCTCGTCCGCGCCCGCAGCATGCAGGTGCGCCGCCTCAAGGTGTTCCCGCTCGAGGCCATCGTCCGCGGCTACATCACGGGCAGCGCGTGGAAGGAGTACGAGGCGACGGGCACGGTGCACGGCCTGCCGCAGCCGGCGGGGCTGCGGCAGTGCGAGGCCTTTCCGCGGCCCATCTACACGCCCAGCACCAAGGCCGAGCTGGGGCAGCACGACGAGAACATCTCGCCGGCGCGGGCGGCCGAGATTGTGGGCGAGGGGTACGCCAAGCGCATCGAGGAGCTGGCGCTGCGGGTGTACGAGGCCGGGGCGGCGTACGCGCGGGAGCGCGGCATCATCATTGCCGACACCAAGTTTGAGTTTGGGCTGGACGAGGAGACGGATGAGATTGTGCTGGTGGACGAGGTGCTCACGCCCGACTCGTCGCGGTTCTGGCCGGCCGAGGGGTACGAGGTCGGGAGGGACCAGGATAGCTTTGACAAGCAGTTTTTGAGGAACTGGTTGACGGCGGGGGGGCTCAAGGGGAAGGAGGGGGTCGAGATGCCAGAGGAGATTGCCGAGGCGACGGGGGCGAGGTATCGCGATGCGTTTAGGATGCTGACGGGCAGGACGCTGGAGGAGACGCTGGCTGAGGCGGAGTGAGAGTGCTGGGGGGAGAAGGATACCTACCTCTGGGACGATATCGGGGGGCAATTATCGATAGAGTAAAGACTGCTGAGCCCTCGGGGGTCTTGGGCGAACAAACAAAACAAGATATATAGGGGCAACTCCTTGCTCCAGATGGAGCCACCAGAATGGAGGCAGGGTCCTATCTCCATGCAATATGCAGCCCATCGGTGCCCGCAACTCCAATAGGAGTCGGAAGTGGCTTTGGACCCCCAGAATCATTCAGCCCTTTCCCAGCTACCCGTATCTGTAAGGCACAATGACAACAAGATCGTACGATGTCTGCAGCGGTTCGCAGCACGGGAGAGACGGTTGCTGCGAGGCTGCAGAACTTGGGAGTACTAGGGACGGGAATAGCAGGTCGCATCTCTACCAACGACGGGATCATCGGCTATGTTATCCAGCATGCTGTCACTGGCATTGGGAAAGTGTCAGACCCAAGGACAATACCCGGAGAGATCAAGATGGTCTTTTCAGCTCTTCCTCCGAAACCCCGGGGCTTGCAGTGTGTCTCGGAGGGGGTCCAAGACCTGGTCTGCTCGATATCAATATCGAGACCTTGGTTCATCGCCAATGACTGCAACCGAGAAGAGAAGTCGGTTTTCAAACCAAAACTCTGTACCTTTGCATTATCCGCAAGGGGTTTTGTCAGATCCGTGCCCAGGGCCGCCCGTCTCGTCCCCGGCATGTTCCGTGATAGGCGGGGAGGGTGGTGACGGTTTAATATGGCCGCAACGTCTTATTTTGAGCCGCTGACATCTTTTGATGGCTCTAATAACAGGGACAGGGTGGTATCAGGAACGTCGTCGTCGGGCCTATTCTCAACAAAGTGAGGGGATTTGAACAACTTGGGGTTTGATCCACAGGCGAGGGCACAAGGGCAAAAGCCTTTGTTTCACATCGGAAAGCCGCCCCCGGTTGCGATGAAAAGGAGAACTCGGCGGGATGCGCCAGGCTGGAAGCGGAAACGGTGTTTCGTTTCCTGCCGACGGAACGCGGGGGGGGGGGGCAGCGAGCTCTTCCAAGTTCCAGCCCTGGCCGTTGAAAGTTGAAATCCACTCGTTTGCTTGGCACGGCACTGGAAGGAAGGAGGAGAAAAAAGCGGCCGCCCCTGCGGACCAAGATCGTCAGTGGTCACGGCCACTGTCACAGCCCACTGTCCAACATCAACTCACCCGACTGCCCTGCTGTTGCTGCCCCGACAACTCCCCACCGTGGGCAGCCCGTGATTCCCCAAAGACTCGACGACGGCAGCACAGGCGCAATTCCACTTCCACTTCCCACTTCCCGTCCACTTCCCCCGACTCCCGTCACGAGATGCAAAAATCCTCCGGTTCCAGCTGTTGCCACCTCCGACTGCCCGGGCCCTCTCTCTCGCTCTCGCTCCCACTCTCATCACTCTCATCACGACACCTCCCTCTCTGCCGCCTGCGCCCCGTAACCCACCGCCCGTAACCCGCCGTGACAAGGCCGCCGACCGCCGACCGCCTACCTGCCGCCTCCAATCCTCCAATCCTCCAATCCCGCGAGCCCCTCGAGCTCCATGCTGCGCTGGAATCGATAGAATCGATTGATCCCTTCGATAATGACCTGCGCACCGTCCATCTCGCTCTGCGTCGTCCTCAGCCTGGGAATCCGAACCTGCTGATTGGGATCCTGTCCGCTCGCACTCTCGCCGCCCCCGGCCCCCCGCCCCGGCCCCGGCCCCCAGCAGCACCTTCAGCTTGGTCAACCCCGCCAACTCGGTCCCCGAGCCCCCGAGCCCCCCAAGCCAAGCTCCCACCGTGGAGCGCGACCGCCACCGAGAATGTCTCCCTCGTTCCTAGATACCGGCCTCATCGATCTCCTCGAAGCAGACCCGCGCCCCTCGTTCATCGTCGCCCTGACGCCCGAACCACCCACGATTGTCTACACGAACCCCGCCTTCTCGGCCAACGATGGCCTCCTCAGCATCATCGCGGCCGATGCCGCGAACCCCAACGCCGCGAAGCTGTGGCAGTGGATCACCAACACGGCCCCGAGCAGCCGCACTGGCCCCAACCCCGTCCCCTCGTCCATGTCGTACGCAAGCGTCTACTGGACTCGTGCCGTCGTACAAGAGCAGATGGTGGTGGTCGGTGCCAACGAGCAGCTCCCCCCCAAAAAGGTGCGCCTAGACGTCGCGGGCAAGGATAGGAGCGTGTCCCCGCCCCCTCCCCGCCTTGTCACCCCGGACGAACCTCTCAGCGACCCGTCCGAAATACTGTCCTCCGGGTCGCCCCAGCCTGCGCTGCCTACGCCCGAGACCGGTCTTCGCCGCTCCAAGTCTTCGCCCGGCGCCGTGCAGCCGACCGCCATGTCCGGTCCGGTTGCGGGCCCGGAGGCGCTCCGGCCTCTTTCGCGGGCCACCTCCGATCCGGGGTGGATCCTCCCCGGTGTCATGCCTGGTACGCCCCACCTTGTCCACAGTCTCGTGCATGGGCTCGCTAACACCTCTGGCCATTGTAGAGCAAATCCCGTTCCTCGAAGTTATTCACAGCGTGGACTGGGAGGCCACTCCCCTCGGCCCCATTGACAAGTGGCCACCAAGGCTGGAGCAGACCTTTGAGCAGATCCTGGTCGACAGCCGGCCGATGGCCATCTACTGGGGCCCCCAATACGTTACCATCTACAACGAGGCCTTTAGCAAGCTCTGCGGCTCCAAGCACCCGGCGCTGCTGGGCATGACGGTCGAGATGGCCTGGCAAGAGGCGGGCGAACAGCTGAAGAATAACATGCGCAGCATCGCCCAGAAGCAGCGCGGCATGGAGGAAGACGAGTGGCGGTTCTTTGTCGAGCGCGCCCCCGACTGTGGCGACGGTGAAACCCAGAGTTGGCTCGAGGAGACGTATCTCAAGTGGTCCATCATCCCCATCATTGAGAACAACGAGTGCCTGGGCTTCATGCACCCGGTGGTGGACACGACGAGCATGCGACTTTGGGAGCGCCGCATGAAGATGCTCATCGACCTCGGCGAGGTTCTCGTGACGGCCCGCGACGTCCAAAGCTACTGGGAAAAGACACTACAGGAGCTCGAGGCGGTGGAGCCGCGCTACGATATACCGCTGGCTGTGCTGTATCACGTCGAGGAGGATCCGGACGCCATGAGCTTGAACAGCTCCACAACCAATGGCTCCAAGGTCTGCAAGCTCGCCGGGACGCTTGGTGTTCCTGAAGGCCACCCAATCGCCCCGGCCACGCTCAACCTGGGGCCCTCGGACGAAGGACTGCTGTCATCCTACAGCGAGGCCCTGTCGGCGCAGCACCCGCTGCTCCTCCGGACCGCTGATGGCACGTTTCCCGAGCATCTTTTTGAGGGCGTGGAATGGAGGGGCTTTGGGGATGCCTGCCGCGCGGCCGTCATCATTCCGATTCGGCCCACAAAAGAGGAAAACGCAATGGGGCTGCTTCTTCTCGGGCTGAACCCAAGACGCCCGTATGACAACGACTATCGGCAGTACATATCCCTGCTCAGCCAAAAGCTAACGACTTCGCTGGCTTCCATTGTCCTGCTAGAGGAGGAAGCCCGTCGGGGACGGAACGCTGCCGAGCAGGCCGCCTACGACCAAGCCATGCTCAAGGAGAAGCTCGCCGTCCAGACCCGGGAAACGAACGAGTCGATCCAGCGCTTCGAGGCCGTCACCGAGTTCGTCCCCGTGGGCATGTGCTTCGGCGACGTTGAGGGAAACATAACGTTTGCCAACGACGCGTGGTACAAGATCACTGGGTATCCGGGAACGAGTCCCATTAGCAACCAGGGATTCCTGTCGTGCGTCAAGGAGGAGGACCGCCAGATCATCGTGGCGCAGTACGAAAAGCTCAAGACGGCAAGCAACGTCGAGTTTGAGTTTCGCGTCAAGATGCAGGCCAACGAAGATGACGTACCGCCCCCGACGCGCAACTCGCCGCGGTACGAAAAGGCCGGCCTCGACCTCTCGCTAGACGACCTCAGGGAGCGGCACGTCCTGGCCGCTGCCAAAGCCGAGCGGGCCGCCGACGGGAGTATCCTCCGCGTGCTGACGTGCCTCACGGACGTGACGGCGCACAAGCAGACGGCCGAGGAAGCGGTGCGTCGCGCGCAGCAGGCGGAGAACCTCAAGCGCATGGCCGAGTTTGCCACGGTCGGTATGTACGATATGGGTATTGATGGGAGGCTGCTGGGAGCCAACAATGTGTTTTTCGAAATGTGCGGCGTGGCCAAGGTGGACTTGTCCGAGGTGGACCTCAAACCGTGGAAGGTGTGCGTCGTCGAGGAGGACTGCGCGCTCTTGGCGGAAAAGATCAACAGGATGGTGATCGAGGATCGGGTGCAGACAGTCGAGGTCAGGCTCAAGACGACGTGGACGAGCGACGACGGCGCCGGGCACAAGGTGGTCTTTCCGCGATGGGTGCAAGCCACGCTGATGCCGGTCAAGAGCAGCGAGGGCGTCGTCAAGAGCTTTACGGGATGCTTGACGGACGTGTCGCTGCAGAAATGGCAGCTGGAGCGGGAGAAGCAGCGCAAGGAAGAGGCCATTGAGTCGAAGCGGCAGCAGGAGAACTTTATCGACATGACGTCGCATGAGATGCGCAACCCCCTGAGCGCCATCATTCACTGCGCCGACGCCATCACGGCGACGCTGAGCAGGGTCCAGGAGCTTGTCAGCAGCGAGGCGTGTGGACAGGCTGCCCTTGCAAACGGTACAACGGACGGCACCACATCCATGGACAAGATGCACACGGACGAGTCGCAGGCCGACGCGAGCGTGCTGGTGGAGAGGAGCATCGATAACGCCGAGACGATTGTCGAGTGCGCGCAGCACCAGAAGCGCATCGTCGACGACATCCTCACCATGTCCAAGCTCGACTCGAAGCTCCTGGCCATCACGCCCATCACGGTCAACCCGATCCAGATGGTCCAGGAGGCCCTCAAGATGTTTGAGGTCGAGGCCCGCCGCGTCGACATCACCCTTAGTATGGTCATATGCCAGTCGTACCGCGACCTCGGGATCCGCTTCCTCGACATCGACCCGTCCCGCCTCAAGCAGGTGCTCATCAACCTGCTCACCAACGCGCTCAAGTTCACTAAGACGGGACCGACCCGCAACGTCTCCGTCGCCGTCAGCGCCAGCGAAACCCGCCCCACCGAGGCCACGAGCCTCGTCCAGTTCATCCCGCGCTCCCAGGAGGACGAAGACGGCGGCTCCCCGCCGCCGGCGCCGCGCGAGCGCGGGAAGCCCGTCTACCTCATCTTTGAGGTCAAGGACACGGGCCAGGGCCTGTCGGAAGAGGAGAAGAAATCCCTCTTCCAGCGCTTCGTGCAGGCCTCGAGCCGCACGCACGTCAAGTACGGCGGCTCGGGCCTCGGGCTGTTCATCAGCCGTCGCCTGACGGAACTCCAGAACGGCGCCATCGGCGTCGCCTCGCAGCCGGGCGTCGGCAGCACCTTTGCGTTTTACATTGAGGCGGCCACACCCAGCGAGGCCGCCCTCCGCGACGCCGAGGCGGCCGCGGATGCCACGGAAAAGGCCGCCGCCGCCGCCGGGCTCAAGACGTCGTCCGGCGGCGGCGGGCGGACCAAGCGCAGCACGCAACAGCAGCAGCAGCAGTCACCGGGCCCGGCGGCGGCGCTCCTGCACCCGGCGCCGCCGATCCGCGGGATCCTCGTGGTCGAGGACAACCTCATCAACCAGCAGATTACGCGGCGCGGGCTGGCGGGCATGGGGTTCACGGTGGACGTGGCCAACCACGGGATCGAGTGTCTGGAGAAGCTGGGGCGGACGGACCGGTTCGTGCGGGACGGGGATTTGGGTACCCCCGGTGGGGAAGGGGCGGGCATGTTTCCGCTGTCGATTATTCTCATGGATATCGAGATGCCCGTGCAGGACGGGCTGACGTGCACGAGGAAGATCAGGGAGCTCGAGGGGAGGGGGAAGATTAGGGGCGGGAGGTTGCCGATTATCGCGGTTAGCGCGAATGCGAGGTTGGAGCAGATTGTCGAGGCCAAGGAGGCGGGGTGTGATGATGTCCTGGTGAAGCCGTATCGGATGCCGGAGTTGTTGGAGAAGATGAGGTTGGTTATGGGGAGGCTTGGGGGGGAGGAGGGGGGGGCGGGAGGGGTGGGGGAGGGGGAGGGGGAGGGGGAGGGATGAGGAGGGGTGAGGGGGGTGGGAGGGGGACGGAGGGGAGGTGAGGAATGGATACCCGGTTTGGTGTTTTTTGGGGGGTTTGGTTTGGGTTGGTTTGCGGTATACGTGCATAGCATTGGGAGGTGGGCGGGTAGGTGGGAACGGGAGCAAAGGATGGAGTTTTTTTGAGGGTTTTGAAGGGCCGTCTTGGTCTTGCCCTTGGGTTTGCTTGCTTGCTGGGGAGTTTTTCATGGGGAGGGGGGGGGGGTAATGCCCGGTTTAACTAGTTACCTGAGGTACTCGGGGCGTAAGAAGGGGGTCAGGGGTTCATACTACACATTATGCATAGCACGGGACAGTACGGAGTACGGGACGGTAGAGGGTAGCGGGTAGCGGGTAGCGAATAGGTGCCGGGGGTGGTGGTGGGTAATTGACATGGAGAGGAGCGTGTTTTTGTGTGTTGTAGTTGTTGACGGATGGCTTTGTTGGTGGCCCTGCCGGGAGTGGGAGTGGGAGTTGGGAGTTGGGACTTTGGTGGTGATGCTTGGCGGCGTCGTCTCCAGCTGTGAGTTCGTGGAGTTGGGGGTCCGGTAGGGCTGAGGAGTGGGGTGGGGGGCCTGGATACAGTGGATACCTAGGTACCCAGGTAATGATGTGGACCTTGGAGATGGGAGAATGTTACCATCGAATTGGATATTTTGAAGGAATGTCCAGTCGTCTTCAAGAACTCTTTGCAACTTTCTCAACAACAAGGTGAAAGTCCTCGCGCGAATTTCTCAGAGTTCATGAGTGAGAGCAAGACGCGTCACGACGGCGTAATCTTGGCGACGACATTCATTGCCCAGCCTTTTCAGCTCAATTTTGAAATTCCCGATGGGCAATTCCGATTCCGCGCCCATTCGCCATGGCTATCGATAGTTTGCACCCGGAGTGCGCCACGGCGGCCGTCCGGGGGAGCTGGTGAGTGAGAAGAAATGAAATAAAGTCCTGCGCATCCCCCGCCGCCCGCGTCGCGAGGGGGGGCGGTGGTTCTTCCTTTGTTTGATTGATTTGGTTCTTGTTGTTCTTCTTTTCGTCGATTGACCGTTCACTCATTCCGGTCTTTTCCATCCTCGAGTAATCCGTACTTGCGTACCTGCAGAAGTTCCTCGCATCGCATCGCATCTGGATCCCCCCCCCTTCGACCTTCGATACGGATACACCAGTAACCCCGAAATAGCGAAATAGCGAGCGCGAAACAACACGGCAATACAATACAAGATGTCCGCCACAACCCTTCTCTGCTGCGCTGCCGTGCCTGCACTCGCGATCTTTTCTGCCTGGGCGATTCGCACCAACAACACAAACAACACAAACGGCAAAATGACAACATCCACCACCACCCCTCTGACACGCATCACCATGTTCAAGATCCCGTCCCCAGAGAACCAACGGAAGCTGGTCGAGGCGTATGAATTGCTGGAGAGTGAGGCGGAAAAGGTACCCCCCCCCCGCTCCCCCCTTTACTCGGTGGTGGGGTGCTGATGACAGTGTTTGTAGGACGGGAAACCATACATCATCTCGTCGCGCGCGGCGGTGGTGGGCGAGGGGGAGGCCGGGCCGCGGGCCAAGGGATACACGGTCGTGGCGCACCAGGAGTTTAAGGACCTGGAGGACATGAGGTTCTACGACGGGGAGTGCGGGGCGCATTTGGGGGTCAAGAAGGCGAGTAAGATGCTGGGGGTGGTGGAGATGCCGTTGGTTGTGTATTATTAGAGGGTGGTGTATGTGATAGAGAATGGATGAGCAAGAAGAGGAAAGATATCATTCCACCCCCTCCGCAACCCCCCTCAACCCCTCCATCCACCCCCCAAACCCCCCCGCCACCCTCCCCCCCACCGCCAGCTTCACCACCCGCGCCATCGGCCCGTAAAACGTCTCCCAGCAGACATACTCCGTCTCCACCCCCCCACCCTCGACCTCGACCTCAATAAACTCCTGCGTCCGCTCCGTCCGCAGCAACCACGTCGGGATCCCCCCCGCGCCGCCGTCCGTCTGCCACGCCACGCGCCAGCCTCGTCGGCCCGTGGCCGGGTCGTCGATCGCTTCAAGGACGGATACCTCGAGGTGTGTTGGGCGGCCGTCGCCGGAGGACTGCCCTTGGGGGGGGAATGGGGGGAGGTGTACGTCAAAGGTGAATTTGGTGGAGAGGGCGAGGGTGGTTTGGTGGGGGGGGGAGGTGATGGTGCATTTGCGGCAGAAGGGGTTCCATTTTGGGTCTGTGGGGGAGGGGGTCAGTTGTGGGGGTGGTTGGTTGGGGGTGGTGGGGGCAACGCACAGTCGGGGGCGTGCAGGACAATGTCCAGACAGCGGCGGGGCGGCGCGGCGATGCGGGTGGAGCAGGCGACGGTGAAGGTGCCGCCGGGGCCGAGGGTGGGGGCGTCGATGGGGGGGAGGGAGAGGGTTGGGGGGGTGTTGGGGGGGATGGGGGTGGTGGGCATGGTGGTGGTGGTGTGAGGTGCAGGTGATGTGTGAGGTCTGGTGGGAGAAAAGGATCGAGGCTGGGGAGTTTGGAGGTGTTCCCAATCGAGTTGGCGTGGTGTTGATTGGGGTGTTAACAGTCAGGGGTAAATTTTGGCGGAGGCGTGGGCGGAGTGATGGGGTTTGCTGTTAGTGCGTGGAATGCGACGTCAGTTGTTTAATACCTGCGAATGACATCAATCAATACATCCATTTCTGAACTGCCTTTTAGTGGGAGTCAAGAATTTGTGATGAAATCAACAGATTTGAATATGGACAAAACTGCTCAAATCCAAAGTCCCCAACTCAACCAAAATGTGGCATCAGAACAGGAGACACTGACTACCTCGTCCTCAACCCTTTGGCTCCCCTACAACTCAAGCTTTGCTGTCACTTACAGCTGCCCTCGCTGGGCACATCTGGTAGTAGTCACACCTTCCACTTCCATCCCAGACTGACCGGCACCTTCAAGATTCCAACATCGTCCGGAGAAAAGATGCACAAGATCTCTGCACCCCTCGTGGCCTCGCCCCATCTCGATTTCAAACGGTCCTCCGCCTCCCTCCCACCTGACACCAGACTCATTCGGGCCTCTTCCTCCACGTTGACCCTCGACAGAGTCACAGAGTCACACATCTGCCCTGTCCCCCAAAGCACAACAGCCACCCAATCCCACCGCCCTACCCACCTGCCACCATCTCCGGCCTCGTCCGACTTCCCCTTCCCCAGCAGCTGGCCAAAAACAGGCAGTCCCCTCCACCCTTCACGTCCTCTCCGAACGGGCCTTTTCAACTTCCCCCCTCCCCGTCAAGCTGACCTCGAAAACCCCTTTCACCAGGGGTATCCATCTCCAAGACCAACACCCTTGGAACCAGTCCCCATCCGTGCCCCAAACACCAGACACGGAAACCAGACCTCGCCCGAACCAAAAGAATCTCGCCTCATCTTACCCTGCAAGGCCATGACCTCGACGACAGCCCTGACTGGGTGCCCCCGTCCCCGCCCTCCCATCGAGAGGGATCTCGATCGTACAACGGCAGCCCTCTGACCCTACCACGTCCCCCGGGCAGCACGCAGTCGCACAACCCAGCTGGGCAGGTCGCTAACCCCGCTCTGTCCGTCGGTCCCCGTTCGGTTTCCCAACCTGGACTGATGGCGACGCGCTTCCCACGAGTATCCATCCCATCGGGTCGCCATGCTTGCTCCTGGCATGTCCTGGGTGGTGCTACCACCTCTTTGCCTGCGGGCTAGACTCAACATACGCTGCTGCCTGTCTGATTCGATATATCAACATGACTTGTGATCAGGGTCAGTCGGGGTCAGGGTGGGTGGCCAGACCCTTACGGCCATTGCCTCACCCAACCCATCCATCCGGTCCGTCAGCGGTGTTGTTGTTGGCCGGGAGATGTCCCAAGTAGGGTCCTGGGGATCTAGGGAGGCAGGTCAGGTTGCCATGTTTTTGACTGAGAAACCTCCAGTCACCAGAGACCTTATGCCCCAATGTGTGCCTCCATGTTCCCTCCGACTCTACCCTACAAGGCGACCGGGCACGTTGAATCACCCTCCCCCTTTCCCTTCCTCCCCTTCCAACCAAATAAGAAGATGCCATCCTCTCCCACCCAAGAAAGGCCTGGACCCCTTCCCCCCCTGCCCCAAAGTGCCCACCTCCCCCCCCAACCAAATAACCTTGGACGCAGCACCATGTGCACTGCACCCTTCGTCGTCCTCGTCCTCGCCGTCGTCGCACAGCCTGAACTCTGACTCACTGCTGTCTCAACGCCTCCTCACTTTCCTCCCCTTGTCCCCTATCCCCCTCCCCAGTCCCCGTCCAGTCCAAGTCCCTCAATCATGCAATTCCAGCCCCCAACCACCACCACTACCACTGCCACTGCCACACTATCTGTATGCATGCATCTGCTGTCTCAACCGCCACCCACACCCACACCGTTGTGGGGCGAGGCAAGGCAAGGCGGCGCGGCGACCCCCGTCTCGCATTCGCATTCGCATTTCCTCGTCGTCCAAGTAAGTCATGGTCGTCATACCAACCTACCACAGATAGGTACTCACAGACACAGTGCACAAGTGACATTATCGTGTCTCTGATTCTCTCATCTCTCGATAGTGCCGTTCGTTTGACTTTGACTTTTTTGAATGCCTGCCTGTCTGTCTGCCTCCTGTTTGCCTGCCTGCCTGCCTGCATGTCTGTCTGCCCGTCTGTCTGTCTTTCCGTACAAGGGTAGGTAGGCTGAACCGTCCGGGTGACTATCTATCCACAGCCGTCATCCCCCACCCAGAGAGAGAGATGAACCGGGAAAAAGAACAAGAAAAATGGTTATGCTATGCAAACTCCGTGTTATCGTCGTTGTCGTCTGCCCTCTCCAACGTAAGTCCAACGTGAGCCTAATTCACCCGCCAGGTTAGAAATAGTAGCTAGTATCCTTAAGCCTGTGCCGGTGGTAGACTCATTAGCAAAGACAAAAAAACATGACGACTCCTCCTCCCAAACCCAAACCCAAACCCAAACCAAATAGTACCAGGTAGTAATCCGTAGTAGCTCCACCACCACCACCGTCCGCCACGACGCCGTAGAATAGCAAGAACCCCAAACCAAACCAAACCAAAGCAGCAAAAAGAATCCCCAAAACCCAAAAAAATCAGATAGCCCCCCCCCCTTTCCTCCCCCCCCGTGTGACGCCCCCAAGAAAACACGCCATCCCATCCCATACGCCATTCATACACACAAGTCAACCCAAAAACCTCATCGCACAAGCGACCTAACACTACTCGTACTCTCCAACTCAGTATCATTCGACCGCGCCGCAAACTCCTTGTGATACGCCATCGCATCCGTCACCGGCGTCGCCTTGACGCGATACGACGCCAAGCTAACCACCACCGACGCCGCCGCCACGGCCGTCATGATGAGCATCTGCTCGCGAAACGCCGCCAGGTACACCCCGCCGACCTCTTGCTGCATCTCCGGCGCCATGCCCAGCACCGCCACGGGGCTGCGGTGAATCATCTCGAGCTCTTGCTCGCCGAGCCCGGACCCGGACCCGGGGCCGAGGGCGCGCTGCAGCCGCTCGTTGAAGACGACCGTGCAGATGGCCAGGCCGAGGGCGCCGCCGAAGACGCGGGCCTGCGCGACGGCGCCCTGGGCGGCGGCGAGGTCGCCTTGGCGCGACTCGATGGCCGCGATCATGGTGCTGGCGGCGAAGCAGAGGCCGACGCCGAAGCCGTAGATGGACGTGCACCCGAGGATGAGGCGGAGGGGGGTGTCCTCGCGCGTGAAGCCGTAGACGAGGCCGATGCCGAGGGTTTGGAGGACGCACCCGGTGATGAGGGTTTCGCTGGTGAGGTTTTTTTTCTTGGAGATGAGGCCGCCGAGGAAGGAGCCGAAGGCGCAGGCGCCGAGCATGGGGAGGAGGTGGACGCCGGCGCCGAGGGCGTTGTCGCGGTAGGTGATTTGCAGGCGCTCGGGGATTTTGATGACGAGGGCGATGTAGACGAAGCCGGTCATGAGGGTGACGCTGGGGGGGGGGGGGGTTAGGGTTGTTTCGGTGGGGTGGGGTGGGGCACTTACAGGAAGCTGGAGAGGTAGACGCGGCCGACGGCTAGGCGCAGGGGAAAGATGGGTTGGATGACTTGGTTCTGGCCGTAGAATAAGTACGACTCCCACACGACGAGGAGCAGCCAGCAGACGCCCGAGACGACTAGGGACCAGATGATGACGGGGCTGGACCACTTCCAGACAAACGAGGCGCCTTCTTGGATGGCAAAGATGAGGAGGATCGAGGCGATGACGAGGAGCATGTTTCCGACAAAGTCGATTTTCGAGAGGCCGGTCCGGGTGTCGTAGCGGTTGCGTCTCTCTTCCGGCCAGAGGAGGTAGATCCCGAGGACGGCCAGGACGCTGAACGGGATACTGTTGCCAGGGGTTAGATGGGGATGGGTCGGTGGGGGAGGAGACATACTTGATCCAAAAGATGCCGCGCCACGTCCATTCGGAAATGGCACCTCCAAGCAGCGGGCCGAGAATGTAGGAAATCGACAGAGTGATGCCAACCAGTGCGCCGACGATCTCGGGTCGGTTGGGCCCTTGCTCGACAAGACACACTTGGGCCAAGCTATACAATCCGGAACCGCCGATTCCCTGAAGAGAGCGAGCTGCGATGCTGCGAAGCGCGTCAGTGCCGGATTTTATCTCTGGGCATTCGGGAACATACAGTTGTCCCATGGAGCTCGAAAGCGCACACCAGATGGATGAGCCCGAGAAGATGACCCAGGCCACGGCGAGGAGGTTCTTTCGTCCGTACACGTCGCTGAGCTTGGAAAAGCCGATGGCGAAGCCTGCTTTGGGTTAGCCGTTGAGGCGAGCGCAAAGGGATCGGATTCGACGCACTCATATATGTCAACAGGTATCCCAGAATGACCCACGGGGCGTCCTCGTAGTTGTCAAACTCGACCGAAAGTGATACCAGGGCCGTTGATACGATCGACGTGTCGAGACAGGAAAACATGAGGCCCGACAGGATGCTGTCAACAAAGGTTAGGACATCAGGCTTGGGGCAGGGAAAAGGGGCTGGCTCGTACATGGCCGTCAGCAGAATCTTACGCATCGACGTCTTTGCATTTGGTGGCGGCTGCTGTTGCTGTTGGGTCTGGGCCTCGTCTGGCAATCCGTCGCGGGCCATCTCCGAAAGGGAGGGATTGGGATAAGACAGCGTCATCGGTGATGAGATGTTGTTCTTCCAAGGTGTGAGGGTCCAAAAGGGGTGGGAGGCGGGCAGCCCAGCTGCGGCGTGTGTGTCGGGAGAGGAGTTGTCGAGAGTGTGTTTGGTGGTGAAGGTGATGAAGGTGGAAGAGATGAGACGGGGTCGGGGTAGGCGGGTTGTAAATGCTGAGCGTTGTCTGCCACCGAGGCAGGTTCGTGCTGGGTGTGTGTGAGTGTGTGAGAGAGTGTGTGGCGCTGTGTTCTCTTTCCTCTGCTTCCAGGAGAGAAAAGCTCGACCGCAGGGCGTGATGGTTCCTGAACCAAGGAGCAAAGAGGAAAGAGGGACCTCGAAACCAATCCAAGAGGAGGAATTATTATGATATGCTGTCCACCTCGAGATACCTTTTTTCCCTCTTGCAAAGATTTGGCGAATCCCAAGCCTCGACAACTCGTCCCAACAGAATGCGGGAGCGTTAATGTAGGTATCGCGTCCCCACAGACGAGCAGCGTACACGATCGAGCGGAGACGGCCAGAGCCCGCTTCAGATGCTGCGAGGATGAGACAGGCTACCCCCTGGGTATATTAACGGTCCCGAGATCGAGGATGCGAAAAGAGGGGGTGAGTGAGGCGCGGTTGGCGATGTCTTGACGGGAAATGGCATGCCACTTGAGACGAGGGGGCGAGGGGCGAGTTTCCACCGTCGGTCGGCAAGGCGAGGGAGGAGTCGAGTCGAGTAGCGGCCGAGTGCCGGGACCGCTCTCGGTCGCTGGGCAATCATCTGTCTATGAGCAAAAGAGAGACAGGGCGACGGCGACACAGCGACACGAACGAGTCGTTGCACCATCGCCCATCGCCCGTTGCCCGCTGCCCTGCCCCCTCTCCGTCTCTCTCGCCTGCCGCCGCCGCCGCCTCCCTCCTCCTCCTCCTCGCACTGCCGAGACAGCAATGACCTCTTGAGCGTGACACACGAGCTACACGGCGGATGACGGGTGTCGTGCAATGTGTGACGGCCCATCTGGGAGAGGTGATCCAGCGAGCTGGCGTCGCGAGTGGGCAGTGGGCAGTGGTCTGCTAGCGGCCAGTCGCCGCGCGCGCGACGTGAACAGTGGCTCCGGGTGGACGGAGGACGGACCCGGCGAGGAGGATTGGGCCCCGATGTCAACTGGAACAGGACGTCAGTCATGATGAGGAGAAACCAGGCACCCAGGGTCAGACAGCCGATGGCAGATGGACTCAGCAGGCGGGGGCCACGGAGGGCATCTTTTCCCGACGCTGGCGTCCGTCGGTCGACACCACACCCGGGGAGTCAGTCGGAGGTCGGCGGTCTGGTCGGTGGTGACAAGGTCAACGGCCGATCCAGTGGACGACGGGGCTGTATGACGCAGCGAGGACGGACGAGGTGGTTCCTGTGCCTGGCGCGCTGAGCAAGGCGGCGAACCGATTCTTGCAGCGTCGAAAACCGGACCCGGCGAGGTGCTGAGGCGACACGGGATGCGCAGGTCTCCGGCACTTGAGGTGACACGGCAGCCCTCTCTGCCCTCTGACCCCTTCCGGGCTGGTCCAGTCGACGGTGATCATGGGAACCTTTCATGCCCGGGGAAGCCATGGGAAGCCAGGGAAGCCATCGACCAGCACCTCTTCTCTGACCGTTGAACCCGTGGGCGTCCATCTCGTCCTCTTTGGAGGAGGGACAACGGAGATTCGCTGGCTCTGGCTGGCCACTCGATGATGACTATCCGATCCGCTCGAGGCTCGTGAGACATGCGTCTTGGGCACTATCGACATGTTTCGTCGGCGACCCTCTTGTCCCATCCTGGCCGACGGAGCGAATCCATTGACCTGGTTGGGTGCTGGTCATTCGCGACGAGCTCGGGGCTGGACTCTTTGTTCAATGGCTGCCGCATTCCGTACAACAAGCCAGCTTGTCACCTTGGCGCAGACAGCTGTCAGTGTTGGGGGCGTTGTTCTCGTCGTCGTCGTCGTTGGTGTCCACTGGATTGGGGAGGATTCCTTGGAGTCGCTAGTGGACCCTGCTGCCCCCTGTACAGTAGCGGCTGGGCGCTGAGCTTGATCCCCTTGGCGCTTGTAGGGGTGCGGGATCGCGCTAAAGCACGCCATTGGGATCGGTTACAGAGGTCCATGCGCTGCGGGGACGACAGTCCATGCCCAGGCCCGGGCAGGGGAGGAAATACAAACGGGCACAACGGGCACAGCAAAACTGAAGACTTTCTTCCCGCTTCCCGCTTCCCGTTTCCCGTTTCCATCCATTCCCTTCCCTTCCCGCCGGTCGACCTCGAGCCGAGCCCCCCCTCCCCCAGTCTGCCATGCCATCCGGGCGTCCATCTTCAGTTCATACAGTTTCTTCCCGCTTCCCGTCCGTATTCTGGCCGTCTCCCATCCAATACTTTGTAATGGATGCCACAGTCTCTGGGTCCAGGAATCCTTCCAGCGGTGGACATGTCCATTTCTTCCCTTGGCACCAGGCCGGCGTGCCGTTTCCCCTCTTGGTCCACTTCCATTCGCTCCCTCGCTATCTGCCGCCTCCCTTCTTCGGGCCTTCGGAACATCTCGTCTTGTTCTCTCCAACTTCTTCTCGTCCCTTGGAACCGCCTTTACACCATGTCACCTCGGGGCCTCGCTGTGAGCCCGTGCTTCCTCCGAGGGTGGGAGGTGAGGTCACGTCGGGCCCCCAGAGGGACCAGAGGGACCAGAGGGACCAGAGGGAGAGTCCAGTCTGACCATGACGGGCCTGTCCTCTGTCCTCTCTCTGTCCTCTGTCCCTCTGCCCCGGCCGTCCTCCACTCCAGTTCCACCCATCTGGTTTACCCCAGACACGCTCACCGCGGGTGTTCGTCCCAAACCTCCGCTGGTATCGGTGATAACTTGCCGTGTCACCTGGAGAGGGGGGAGAGAAACGGACAAGGGGAGACGCCAGAGGGCTCGTGTCTCTCCACCTCCCCTCGGTATGCATCGTCCCACGCTGGCCTCGTTGATGAGAGCATGACCATGGCCATGGTATTCACCGAACATCCTTCGCAGCATCGCAGCCCGCAGCCCGCCGAATCATGAATCATGAATCATGCACGGCAGCCAGCACGTCTCCTTCCACGACCGCCTCCACGACAGCTTCTCGCAGGATGGACTCGACCATGGTCCACACGTGCCTTGTCACCCCCCACGATGCCTGTTACCTGCTCCCTCTTGGGGGTGCCATCATTGTATCCCCTCAGCCGCGAATGAAGACACTTTCAAGGAACCCCCTGAAACCATCATCTATCTCCTACACTCGGGCCAGTGACAGCCAGAGAGCGGCTGCCCTCCTCTGCCTGGCTGCCATGCCGCAAGGCGGGCATCCTGCTGGTGGCAGGCAAGGGCTTGATCCAAAAGAGCAGGCAGTCATGTCTGCAGTGAACCACTCTGCCGGCGAAACACAAGCCGCCGATCTCCAGCCGCCGGCAGGATGACCTCGGTCCTCGACCCTTCTCGATTCCCTGGTACACAGTATCCCGGGGTTTCTCGGACGTTATATCATGTGCAAACTCGACTGCACTTCGCCACGGCCCAGCAGGGCCCCTCCAGCCTTACGCAATATGTATGCGCTGGAAGAGGCGGTTCGTCCAGCGGGGAGGGGGCACGGGGGACAGCATCGGGTGCGCGGCTGCGTCTGCGTGGGTGGAAACAAGCCGCCAAGGGGCCGCGATGTGACCACCCTTTGATCCTTTTCATCACTTGCCGCGATCTCTGATAGTCCATGTTTGTTAGCATCGAAGCGCCGAGCCAGTCCCGCTCTCCCGATCTCTGCAGCGGCCTTGTGCTGTTGGAAGCATGCTCGTATGGGCGCTGCCATCTCGGGCCCTCCCAGCCGGGACCCTGTCTATCAAGACTCGGACTTGACTAACACGCCGACATCCATGGATGCCAGATGCGAAGCTGGTTGAATCACCCTCTGGTTCGCCCGGCCATCGCCCCCACTCCGGGAACTCCCAAGTAAAAGACGATACCACCCGCATCCTTCACAACACAGACCTCCTTCTCCCCCCCAACTGCCTCCCCCCCTCCCCCCTCTTCGACGCTCTCTGCCCTCTCCTGTAACGCCAACAACCAGGCCGATATACTCTTCGCATCACACGAAGCTAAGTGACGTCCTGAAACGAGCCTGAATCGCAGACCTGTCGTGCCTACCTACATACATCATACATACCCAGGTAGGCAGGTAAGTACACACACATCACCTCTCGCACTCACGAGTCTTGTAGTAGAAAAAAACAGGAAAAAGGAAAAAGCCGCACCCGCCCTTCCCGGTTGGGCCAAGCAGCACAGACGACGACGCCACCATGGAGACCGACCACTCGTGCCCCATCGCCATCGTGGGCGTGGGCTGCCGCTTCCCCGGCGGCGCCTCGAGCCCGGAACGGCTCTGGGAGGTACTTTCCAACGGCCAGAGCGCCTGGAGCGAGTTTCCCCCGGATCGGATGAACATCAACGGCTTCTACCACCCCAGCCCCGAGAGGTCGGATGGCGTATGTCTTCTGAGAGAGGGAGGGGGGGGGGCTAGAGACGGTCAGCTAATCCGTGGCTCAGTTCAACTTCAAGGGGGCGCATTTTATCAGCGGGGATGTTGCGGCGTTTGACGCAAATGTAGGTTGTGAGAGGGAAAGGGGAGGCGTGTTGATCGGCTGCTGACGGGCTATAGTTCTTTGGCGTGGCCAAGACGGAAGCAGATGCCATTGACCCCCAGCAACGGATTCTGCTGGAAGTGGCCTATGAAGCTGCTGAGAACGGTATGTGTCTTCTCCAAAGCTGTCAAGCTGACGAATGGATGACTGATTCTACGTCGACAGCCGGAATCCCAATGGAGGCTCTCCAGGGCTCCAGGACGTGTGTCTTTGTCGGCTCGTTTGTCAAGGGTAAGGCCCCTGAATTCTCCGAAAAGTATTGTGTCTCACGCGGAGCACAGACTACGAGCAAATCTCCATGAGAGACTCGCAAACTACCGCGCCGGATTGCGCCACGGGAAACGGCATCGCCATCATGGCGAATCGGATTTCCTACTTTTTCGACCTCCAAGGCACCAGTCAGACCATCGACACGGGCTGCAGCGCCTCGCTGGTCTGTGTCCACCAGGCTGTCAACGACTTGAGGAGTGGCAAGTCGGATCTTGTGAGTGTGCTCCGTCCAGGTTGCGCCGGGCAGCGCTGATGTTGTTGCCGGATAGGGGTTCGCTGGTGGAGCCGGGCTCATCCTGACGCCGAGTACCATCATGCCCATGACATCGCTGGGCTTCCTGAGCGCCGATGGCAAGTGCTTTACCTTTGACTCCCGTGCCAATGGCTATGGTCGCGGCGAGGGTGTCGGCATCGTCGTCCTCAAGAGGCTGAGCGACGCGATTCGCGACAACGACACTATCCGCGCCGTCATTAGAGGAACGGCGAGTAACCAGGATGGTCATACTGCCGGTACGTCGGCTGCCTTGTGCTTGGACGTACCCGTTTGCTCACCAGCTGTAACAGGTATCACGGTGCCGAACCCGGATGCACAAGTTCGCTGCATCAACGCGGCGTATCAAGATGCCGGCCTGGACAAGGACGAGACGGCCTATGTCGAGTGCCATGGCACCGGAACCAAAGTCGGCGACTGGCGCGAGCTCAAGGCCATCTCTTCGGCCCTCTGCGATGCGCGTCCCGGCGAGAAGCCCATGTACGTCGGGTCGGTCAAGCCAAACATCGGCCATCTGGAGGGCAGCGCGGGCGTTGCTGGCTTGATCAAGGCGATTCTCATTGCCGAAAAGGGGCAAATCCCCCCGCACATCAATTTCGAGAACTGGAACCCCGACATCAAGCACGACGAGTGGAGGGTCGATGTAAGTTGACCAGTCACGCACCGTGGACGTGACTAACACCGTGCTAGATTGCGAGAGAGCTCATGGCCTTTCCGGCCGAAGGGCTGCGGCGGATCAGCGTCAACTGCTTCGGGTTCGGCGGCACGAACGCCCACGGCGTCATGGACGACGCGAGGGGATACCTGAGCCAACGCGGACTCACCGCCCACCACAACACCGTCGACCCCCTGGACAGCAACCTCTCCCACTCCGGCGGCTCCGGCTCAGCAACCCCCACGTCCGCCTCGATGGGCAGCAGCTGGGACCTCGCCTCGCAGTCCATCCACTCCCCCCCGTCCCCCGTCCCCCACCTCTTCGTCTACTCCACCAACCACCGCGCCGGCCTCCCCCTCCTCGCCACCTCCCACCTCCCCCACCTCGAATCCCACGCCCCCTCCCTCCGCGACTACTCCTACACCCTCCTCTCCCGCCGCTCCCACCTCGCCTTCCGCGCCTTCACCGTCGCCTCCACCACCCCCGAACTCGCCCGCTCCCTCCCCACCCTCGTCCCCGTCCGCACCACCACCCCCAAACCCCTCCGCCCCGCCCTCATCTTCTCCGGCCAAGGCGCCCAATACCCCCGCATGGCCGTCTCCCTCCTCGCCCTCCCCGCCTTCGCCGCCAGCATCGCCGCCGCCCACGCCTACCTCGCCACCCTCGACCCGTCCTTCGACCTCGTGTCGCACCTGCACGCCGACGACGCCTCCTCCCACATCCACTCCCCCGCCGTCGCCCAGCCCGCGACGACAGCCGTGCAGGTCGCCCTCGTCGACGTCCTCCGCGCGTGCGGCGTCCGCCCGGCCGCCGTCGTCGGGCACTCGTCGGGGGAGATCGCGGCGGCGTACGCCGCGGGGTATCTGAGCCGCGAGGAGGCCTGGCGCGTGGCGTTTTGTCGCGGAAGGTGGGCGGGGAGGGTGACGCGGAGGGGGAGGATGCTGGCTGTTGCGCTGGGGCGCGATGCTGCGCGGGGGTATCTTGGGGAGGGGGTGGTGGTGGCGTGTGTGAATGCGCCGGGGATGGTTACGTTGTCTGGGGACGAGGCGGGGGTGATGGCGGTTAAGGGGAGGTTGGATGGGGAGGAGGTGTGGAATGGGCTGGTGGGGGTGGAGACGGCGTATCACTCGGAGCATATGGGGGAGGTGGAGGGGGGGTATCGGGAGGATATTGAGGGTGTTGGGCGGGGGGAGCGGCGGGTGGAGGGGGTGAGGATGTTTTCGTCGCTTACGGGGGGGGAGGTGGGTGGGGATGCGTGTTTGGATGCGGAGTACTGGGCGAGGAATATGACGAGTCCGGTTGAGTTTGAGGCGGCGGTGAGGGCGGCGGTGGAGGAGGGGGGGGTGGGCGCGTTTATTGAGGTTAGTCCGCATCGCGTGTGGGGGAGGGCGTTGGGGGAGATTGTAAAGGCTGTTAGGGGGGAGGGGGAGGGTAAGGGGTTGCCGTATTATGCTATGATGGAGAAGGGGAGGGAGGGGACGAGGACGGTGTTGGAGATGGTGGGGGAGTTGTGGACGAAGGGGGTGCAGGTGGAGGTGGATTGGATGTATGAGAGGTATGGGTTTCTTCTCCTTTTTCTTCTTGTTTTCTTTCCCCTTGTATTAGCCTTAGGGACTGGACTAACTCAGCTCCAGCGAACATCACGACCGCCTGCCCAAGTGTCTGGTCGACCTCCCGCCCTACCCGTGGGACCACTCCAAAACCTACTGGCACGAATCCCACCTTTCCCGCGCCCACCGCTTCCGCGAATTCGGCCGCCTCGACTACATCGGTGCGCCCACGGCCGACGGGCTGTACCCCTACGAGCCCAAATGGCGCGGCTTCTTCCGCCTGTCGGAGAACCCCTGGCTCAAGGACCACAAGGTGCAGAACGAGCTGCTCTACCCCGCCGCAGGCATGGTTGTCATGGCCATCGAGGGCGCCAAGCAAGTCGTCCACGAAGTCGTCGACTCCCCGGCCGACATCCTCGACTACGAGGTCTCCCAGTTCGAGATCAAGGCGCCCATGGTCATCCCCGCCGACGACGCCGGCCTCGAGCACACGATGAACGCCAAGCGCGTCAGCGACTCGTTCCGCCACGGCGTGACCACCTGGGTCTACGAGTTCGCCATCTACTCCAAGCCCTACGCCGACGCGCCCTTTCAGGAAAACGCCAAGGGCCTCTTCACCGTCCGCTTCCACCGCCGCGGCGCCGAGCACACCACCTCGGCCTCGATCCTCAACAAGCCCCTCCCCCCCAAGTACGCAACCGCCACCGGCGACGGCCCCTCCCCCTTTGAGTTCTACGAGGGCCTCGACGTCGTCGGCATGAGCTACGGCCCGCTCTTCCGCAACATCATCGACCTCGGCCGGCCGACAAAAACCACCGGCGCGGACGACGAAAAGGAGTGCTACGCCACCCTCGCCGTCCCCAACACCCGCGCCAAGATGCCCATGCACTTCGAATTCGACCACGTCCTCCACCCCGCCACGCTCGACGCCGTCTTCCAGACCTTCTTCACCCTCGCCGGCGACGACAACAGCGAGCCCATGGTGCCCTTTTTCGTCGAGAGCGTCCGCGTCGCCGGCGCCATCACCCGGCGCGTCGGCGCCGAGATGGTGGGCGTCGCGCGGGGCCGCAGCGTCGGGCTGAGGGAGGCCGAGGCGGGTATCGATGTCTGGGAGAAGCAAGCGGGGAAGCACGTCGTGCAGGTCAAGGGGCTCCGGGCCATGTCGATTGCCTCGACGGCCGCCGGGGTCGGCGCGGGCGGGTTCCTGCCGAGTCATCGGAACTTGTGCTCCACGGTGGTGTGGAAGGAGGATGTGGCGTTTGTCGAACGAATTGAGTCGGCGGCGGGCTTCTTGGATTTGATGGGGTATAAGAACCCCGCGGCGAGGGTGCTTCAGGTTGGTGGGGATGAGAGGACGGCTGGGCTTGTTCTGGGGCTGCTGGCGGATGGTCCGACGCCGAGGTTGGCGAGGTATGGCGTTGCTGTGGACGCGCAGAAGTTTGATCAGGTCGTGGAGGGTGTGGAGGCGAGATTGAGGGGGTTGATGGTGTACGAGGACGTCCAGGGCCTGACGGATCTCGAAGGGTCCTACGACGTCGTCATCATTGACGCCAACGAAACGACCGTGGAAGCCAGCGTCACGGAGAAACTCCTCGCCCCAGGCGGATTCATGCTGCTAACCAGCAAG
Source organism: Podospora conica (assembly GCA_030685255.1). Taxonomy (NCBI): domain Eukaryota; kingdom Fungi; phylum Ascomycota; class Sordariomycetes; order Sordariales; family Podosporaceae; genus Podospora; species Podospora conica. The sequence goes on along the minus strand of MU839429.1, from coordinate 254,786 downwards.
GACCCCCCCCCCTCAAACCGGCCAACCCCCACCCTCACCACCATCATCCCCCCCACCCCCACCCCCGACCTCAACCACCTCCACCTCCTCCGCCACCCCCTCCCACCCCCCACCACCCCCCGCCGCCCCATCATCATCCTCACCCCGGACTCCTCCCCCTCCCACCCCACCACCACCGCCCTCCTCACCCTCCTCACCCACTCCGGCCTCTCAAAACCCACCATCCACCCCCTCCCCTGGCTCACCTCCGCCTCCGCCCCCGCCGCCCTCCGCGCCTCCCTCGTCATCTCCCTCCTCGAACTCCACCCCCCCTCCTCCGGCGGCGGCCTCGTCTTCGACATGTCCCCCCAAGTCTACTCCGCCCTCCAACTCCTCCTCCACCACGCCCGCTCCCTCCTGTGGGTCACCCCCGGCGCCGCAACCCTGCGCTGCACGAACCCGCGCGCCGCTGTCTTTTCCGGGTGGGCGCGCACCGTCCGGTCCGAGGACAGCGGCAAGGACATTGTCCTGCTTGACCTCGAGCAGGGCGCCCCCGGGGAGGAGGAGGCGGGGTGGATCGGGAGGGTTGCCGAGGGGATGATTGCCGGCGGAGCCGCGGGGGAGAGGGAGTTTGCCGTCCGTGGTGGGAAGGTGTATATACCGAGGTTGGTGCCGATGGAGGGGTTGAATGCGCTGGTGGAGAGGGGGGGGAGGAGGAGGGAGTTCGTGGTGTGTCCGGCGGGCGGGGCGCGGGGGTCGTTGAAGCTCGAGGTGGAGCGGGCGGGGGATCCGGCGGGGGGGGGGTTGTTTTTCGGGGAGGATGAGGCGGCGGGGAGGGGGGTGGGGGAGGGGGAGGTGAGGGTGAGGGTGGAGAGGACGTTTTTGAGGGGGGTGGATTTGGAGACGGTGATGGGGAGGAATGCGAGGAGGGAGGTGGGGGTTGATGTTGTTGGGAGGGTCGTGGAGGGGGGGGAGGGGGTGCTGGGGGGGAGGGTGGTGGCGATGGTGAAGGGGGGGGCGGTGAGGGGGGAGGTGGTGGTGGAGGGGGAGTTTGTGGTGCGGGTTCCCGAGGGGGGGACGCCGTGGAGTGTTGCAGCGGTTTATACGGCGTATCGGGCTACGCTGGATTTGTCGAGGAAGAGGACGCGCAGGGTGGTGGTGTTTGATGCCGTAGGGGGGTATGGGTTGGCGGCCGTTGCTGTTTTTCGGAATATGGGTGTCGAGGTCATCGCGGTGGTTTCGGGTGAGGAGCAGAGGGAGCTTGTCAAGGTGTGGACTGGTGTCGAGGACGGGTTTGTGCTGTGTGAGGGGCCGGGGCTGGCAGAGCGTGTCCTCGATTTGACCGGGGATGTGGGTGCCGACTTGGTGTTTGACCCCGTCCCGAGCAAGGAGCGCACTGAGGCGAGCTTTGCTTGTGTTGCGACGAGTAAGCACCCTCTTCTTCATCACCCTTCCTTGGATAGGCCGCTGACAGTCACAGATGGACGCATCTTCCAAGTCGTCACGGGCTCTGCCAACTGGGACGTGGCTCGACTCCCAACGAGACCCTTTGACTTCGTGCGGTTCGATCTCGACGGCTACTTTGCCAGCGACCGCGTGGTCTTTGACTCGGCTTTCCAAACAGTCTACTCCCAAGTTTCCTCCAGCACGCCCGTCACGCCCGAGATGTGCCGCACCTTCAAGTTCGGCCAAGCCGGAGAGGCCCTCCAGCTAATGGAGCGCGACTCCGCCGGCATCTACGCCCTCGAATACGACGCGGACGAGGAGGTCCGCCTCGGCTTCTACCCGGCCGAGACCAAAGTCGAGCTGAGCTCCGACGGCGCATACATCGTCATTGGCGGAGTCGGCGGCCTGGGCCTCAGCTGCGCAGAATGGCTCGTCGAAAAGGGCGCCGGCCACGTCATCCTGGTGTCCCGCTCCGGCGTCCCAGCCTCGGACGCGCTCTCCAAGCGGCTCCAAGCCCTCCGCGACTCGCCCACCGCGACGATTCACACGTACACGCTCGACATCTGCGACGAGCCCGCCGTCATCGACTTTGCCGCCTGGCTCCAAACCCAGCCCTTCTTCCTCGGCGGCGTGATCCACGCCGCCGGTGTCCTCCGCGTAAGCCCCCCCCCTTCCCCTCCCCACCCCCACCACCCATCTAACCCCCCCGCCGCAGGACTTCACCTACCAAAACATGTCCCACCCCGACTGGACCCTCGCCGCTTCCCCCAAAACCCTCGGCTCCTGGAACCTGCACACCCACCTCCCCCTCCCCCCGACCTCCTTCTTCCTCTTCCTCTCCTCCGCCGCCGGCGTCATCGGCAACCGCGGGCAATCCAACTACGCCGCGGGCAACGCCTTCCAGGACGCCCTCGCCCACCACCGCCCCCCCCACACCACCGTCTCCCTGGACCTCGGCCCCGTCATCGGCGCCGGCATGGTCGACCAGGCCATGATGGACCTCCTCCGCTCCGTCGGCTACTTCGGGATCCGGCGGTCCGACATGTTCCTCGCGCTGGACCGGGCCGTCGCGGGCGCCACGCCTCCCCAAATCGTCCTGGGCGTCGGCACCGGCGGGCTGCTCGCGCAAAATACGCCCGCCGATCCGTTTTGGGCGGAGACGCCGCTTTTCGCGGTGCTGAACCGGGTTGATGTCGATGCGAACCCGCACCATGACCACCACGCCTCCGGTGGTGGTGGTGGCGGGGCGGAGAACTTGGTCCCCCGGCTGCAGATGGCCGGGACGGTGGACGAGGCGGTGGAGATTCTGCTGGGGCCGTTGATCGCGGCGATGGTGTCGATTATTCCGAATATTGACGCCAGTGAGATCTTGCCGCATATGACGCCGAATGAGTGCCGGAGCGATAGTATGCGGGGGACGAATATTGATAATTGGCTGAAGAGGACGACGGGGGTGGCGGTGGGGCAGGCGATTAATGGGATGCCGCTGAGGAGGATTTGCGAGGAGGTGGTGGCGAGGGGGGGGTTTGTTGGGGTTTAGGTGACTATCTGCCTACCAATGTATGGTGAGGTTTGGGGTGGGAGAATGGTTGTCTTGATGGTGGCTTGACATTTATCTGTATGCTGGTTGTGGTCGTGTCTTGGGGTTGGGACGTACTACGACGGGTTGGAGTTCTGGTAGCTTTACTTTTTGGTTTTGTCAACTCATAACATGTCTTCATTCCAACGTATCATCAGATGGGGAAATGTGACAAACGGGACGATGTGCTATAGATGACAGGGACACTCCCAACTACCGATACACCACAACACCACGATATATCACAACATCACAACATCACCACTCCACAAACAACTTCCACACACACACACACACACACACACGTAAACACACACAAAGTCTCTCAACATCTTCTATTCCCCAACCCCCTTGCCTGACTTTTTACAACCCCCAACCAACTCCGTCTACCAACGCACAAAAAGGCAAGACCACTTATATCCCCCATCCGTCCCTCCCTCCCGCCCAAGACCATCCCATCCCGCCAAAACAAGAAACCCGCAATGCCGCCCGCCTAATGTCCCAACCAAGATCAACGAACCACGCCGACTGTCCTCCCATTCCCGAAACCCCGCCCTTTGAAGTGTAAACGTCCCCCCGGAAACAACCACCGCCGAACCTATATACACGCAGACAGCTGGCCGAGCCAGAGAGCCGAGACGGGGCAGGCAAGGCTCGAAGATTGGCATCTGATCAATCCATCTACCCACCAGGCCAAGTCGAAAGCAGGGGGAAGAAAAGAAAAAAAAGGGAACCCTTTTCAGCCCACCCACCATCTCCCCCACAACCACCAGAGACCCCGATATACCCAGCAGATACAACATTGCTTGCCACTCGGACGTTGTGTTGTGTTGTTGTGTTGACGTTGTATTGATTTGTGTGTCTCTTTTTTTCTTTCTTTTGCTGCTCCAAGATGACCCGTGACCGACCGACCGTGCAATGCCTCGATGATGATGAAGAAAACAAGACCGAAAACCCCCCTCCAACAACGCTCCGAATTCGCGCGCGCGCGCCAAGTACAACCGACCGATCAAAAAACCCTCTAGTCGTCTTCCTTCTTCTCGCCGCCGCCGCCGCGCATGCGCTCGTTCCACTTGCGCTTCCCGACGCGCGTCTCGTAGTGCGGCGCCGACGTCTTCACGTCCTGCATGATCGACTCGATGGCGCTGCGCGTCTTGTTCCTGTAGCAGTCCACTTGGGCAACAGTTAGCATGCTCCTCTTGACCGGAACCAGGGGGGGGAAAACTCACAGGCTCGCTGGAGAAACACCGTCCGGCCGGCAAACACACGGCTCTGCAGCCACGCCATGCGATAGCCGAGGTCGTTGAGCCGCACCTCCTTGCCACGAAACGTCCTCCGCATCCGCGGGATCGCCACCTCGCCCTCCTGGCCCTCGCTCATGGGCACCTTGACCATCGTCTTGCCGCGCTTGGCGCTGCCGCGCCCCGCCCGACGGCCCTCCGTCTCGGCGTTGCCGTCGTCCTCCATGTCGCTCGAGTCCTCCGTGAAGAACTTGCTGCCCGTGGCGCTTGGGGGCGGGCTCTGCATCTCGCGCGGAAAGTACGACCGCGGGTACACGCTGCTGCTCTTGCGGAAGCTGTCGGGTATCTCGCGTGTGTCGACGCCGTCCAGCGTCACGCGGACGCGGAGCCGGCTCTGGCGGTCGCTGTCCTCGACAAGGATGAACTTGCGCTTCTTGGCGTCGGGGATGTCGGGGAAGAGGTCTTCGGGCTCGTCATTCCGCGACCGGCTCAGTCGCCGGGCGGCAATGGGGCCGCCGCTGGCGTGTGGCGAGCCGCTCAGGGTATCGTGGATGGACGGCATCGTCGACGATGCTTGGGGTGCGCCGCTGGGATAGCCGCCGTAGGTGGAAAAGGCCTGGGTTGGGCGGTCCTCGGAGCCCGACTGCGAGGGGGCCTGGTGGTGGTGGTGGTGCTGATCATCCATGTACTCCCCGTCGCCTATGAGACACTAGTTAGCTTTCGACACTCCAATGAGGGGTTAGGTGCAAGCCTTCAGGCCCACTTGGCGAGACGCGTCGTGCGATAGAGTGTGATGCTTCCAAACCGGAACAGCGCAGCCACCAAGGCAACCCGCCAAAACTCAAAGCAGCAAAACTCGCAACGCCTCGCTGTGCAAAGTGACAAAACCGCAGTACCGTGAACCATGTGTCCAGCCGAGGCTCCGCAAAAACAAGGAGGTGTGTGTAGTGTGTAGAAGGTGTTGTTGGTATGTGACGAGCGATGCTGATGAGGTGCAATGCTGGCGACATGCGCCGGAGCGGTTGCCAGCAGCCAGACGACTGAAGGACGACGAACCCAGCAAAACAGACCAACAGCAAACGCGACTATGGTAATGTACAGGTCTTTCTTTTTGTACCAGGTCCCTGTGTCGCCCAGGTCCAGCGGTGCTCGAGAACTGAGTTGTCGCGAGCCGGTATATGACAGTAAAAACAGACAAGTGAGTAACCCCCAAACTTCCGTAAACGACCAAAACAGGAGAGGAAAAAAACAGATGGGTGGAAAAGGTATCACACTGAATCACAACAACGCGTGCGCATTAGGCCATCTGGTGAAACATACCGACGTCGTCGCCCCCCTGAGCACTCCCGTCCTGGTGGTGGTGCATGGCCGAGCCCATGCTGTTCATGCCGGCCTTCCCGAGCGCCGATGCCCCGCCGGGCCCCATGCCCGCCTGGTTCGGCATTCCCGCCGGCCCGCTGGGAGGCATGTGAGGGTGCGGTGTCGCCGAGCCGGCCTTTGTGCGGTGGTTCATCTTGGCCATCCGGCGGACGCGGCGCGACCTCAACCGGGGGTCCTGGTTGCTGTTCCGCCAGCTGTCCACGGCGCGCTGGATCAAGCCTCGCTTGCCTCGGAGCGGCGGGTTCAGCTGGGCCAGCGCCCACCCGACCGTGTTGCACTCGGTCTCGTACTGGAGGCGGTTGCCCCGGTACGCCTCCTTGGGGCAGCATGCCCGGGGGTACACGCAGTTCTCCGTCTTGAACTCGGAAGACAGCTCGTCCTGGTTGACCGACTCGACATCGCATCGGATTGTGTATTCCATCTTGACGCGGTCGCGCGAGTACTCAAAGGCGATCCACTGTACGCCGTTGCCGTCTTGGCGAACCACGAGCGGTGTGGTGGCGGGAATCGGGCCGGGGGCGGCATTCGGGTTGACACCGGACGCGGAGCCTGTCGGTGTCGAGAGCGGAGCGGTGTTCTGCGGGGTGTTGGCAGCCGAGCCACCGAGTAGCGGCCCGGGGGCCGCGGTGCGGTTGAGGTGGTGCGCCTCGATCTTTCCCGGTCTCGGGCTCACTGTCATGCCTGCCTGTGAGTGCTGCTGCGGCGCAGCGTGTTGGCTCATCTGGTGCTGCGATGCGGGGTGGGACATCATCATGCTCGGCTGCGAGGCCATCGGCTGGTGCGACTGCTGCTGTTGTTGCTGCTGCTGCTGCGCGTGCTGTTGTTGGGCATGCTGCTGCTGCGCGTAGGCCGAGGCCGTGGGCTGCGTCGCCATGGACGAGTACTGTGCCTGCTGGGGGTTGCCGTAGTACATGGATTGTTGTTGATGTAATTGCGAGGGAGGCTGTCCGTACATGCTTCTTTGCTGGTCGTGCCCCGATGGCGACGCTACCGACGCGGGCGAGTTGGACTGGGGGGTGTGGTAGGACATCGGGGGGTAAGGCGGCCTCGGCATCGTAGCGGTCATCATGTCTCCGGCCTCTGCGCGCGACGGTTAGTCTCTTCTGGGCTACGGCGACGAGCTCGATTGTGTGTGCGTACGGAACTTACCTGCGGACGTATATCCGCTGGTTGCGCCGGGTGTGCTGTATGGGCTCGGGTGCGTGTAGTACGGCAGGTGGTCCTGCGCGCTGGCGGCCTGCGACGGCTGCTGGTAGACCGAGTGACCCGCCGAGTACGCGCTAGAGTGCTGCTGCTGCTGCTGTTGAGACTGCTGCGCGGGAGCCTGGCTGTGATGCTGCTGATGAACGATGCTCGAGGGCCTTGAGTGCTGCTGCAGATGTGGCGGAACAGAACCCTGTTGCTGGTGATGCGGGTGGTGTTGCTGCATAGAGGAAACAACCATTAGTTCTCTGGCGCGCAAGGATTTTTCTGGTGTCCGGAGGGGGGGGGCAGGGCAGACGCGTGTGGCAGGCTTTGATTTTTTTTATGGAGTGCAAGGTCTGGGTATTCGGGAAACGATGTTCAGTGGCCCCTGGACGGGGACGGGGCGGGGACGAGGATGGACGGGCGAGGCGGGCTATCCTCGGGATTTTGGGGTGGCCATCGTGGACGGTGGGACAAGGGGGGCCCTCTTCCTACGGCACCTGGACCGAATGGAACGGGCCTGGCTGGCCAATGCTACCCTTGTCCAAGGATCATGGCAATCGGCGGGTGGAGAAGAGAGAAGTCTCGGAATCCAGTCCCGAGGTTTCGCGCCCTTTGGCCTCTTTTTTTCCTCTCTTGCAACGAGGGTGCGTGCTCGGGCTTTGCCTCTGCCTCTGCTCGCTCGGGCTCTCGTCACGCGAACTACGCGTCTCTCGTCTCTCTGGGTGGTGTGGGACTGGGACTGGGACTGTGGGTGTGGGAGTGGTGGGAACCGGGAAGAACTGACCGAGAACACGCTTCGAGGGTCGCGGTGAGGGAAGAAAGGGGAAGGTGAGTGTGAATGGATGGATGGCTCGTGGCTCGAAGCAGGGGATGCGCTTGATTACCGTGCAGCGGCAAAGATCGAGTCAACGTGTAATGTATGGGTGGTAGGGTAGGGTAGAAAAAAAATGAAGCTGGCAGGCAGTGAAAGTGTGGAGAAGGCGCCGGCCGTTGGAGCGCAGGGCTGGGGGGCAGGTGTTATGTATCGAAGGGGTCGTCAAGGGAAGTGACAGCGCCCGGCTGGCAGGGGGGGACAGGGGAGGGGGGGGTGGTAAATAATGTGGTAAATGCTTGGCCGACGACCAGTTCTGGTCTGTCTGGAGGATGCAGCGACGTGTGAGTGTGTGCACACACGCTTCCTCGAGACTGGTTCCAGCCTGGGACGGGGAACGGGGACGGGGACTGGGCACAGCCAGCCAGCAAGAGCCAGGAGCCAGCCAGCAGAGGACGGAGAGAGGTTGAAGAAAATCGTCGCCGCCAGGTGTGGATGCATCAGATCAGACGTGGGACAGGTGCATGGAAGAAACGTGAACAAGGGGGCAACCGCCAACCGCATTTTAGATGAAGCGGCCAATGGCGGGCCACGACTGCGACCGAGTCGCATCGCCCTTGCCTAACCAAGCAATCGACGACCCGGGCCTAGCCACTGAAGGGGAAAGGCCACAGGTCGCTTCTCTGCTGGCGGGCAGCGGTGACCGACAGCTGGAAAGCCGGACTGGCCTCTCAGCGTCGCGCTGCCGTATTTCTTCTTCCCTTGGTCCTTCCGCTTCTCGCTCATCAGGGTGGCAGGGGGGCGGGGGAGGGCAGGGACATGGGGGGGACAGCTGTGGGTGGGTGGGTGTGGGTGTGTGCGGGTCCAGTGCCCTCCCCTTCCCTCGCACACCTCGCAGATCCCTGCCAGACTTGGCAGCGTCCATCTGGAGAATCCATGTACCGTCTCGTGGTGCACGTCGCAACCCGGGTACCTCTGTCAATTCTCCCGCCAGCTGCGTCGCTTGAAACAGAGGGTTGAGCAGACCTGCGTTTGACTTGAAGACTTGGTCGACACGTCCTGTCTTCCGCCCGGGACAGGACCCAGGAGCCGCCGCGCATTGGCCGAGATATCAGAATGCATCCAGCTCGCCGTCCATCGACCACCGCCATCGCCGTCGCTCGACGGAGATGACAGGTCGGGGTGGAGCGAGTGCCCAGAGGCAAGATTAAACTCTGATCTCTCAACGTTTTGCGACGCGCCGTCTGATCCGTCGCATGAGCCAGAGAGGTGCTGAGGTCCGCCCGGTCCACTCCTCCTCGCAAAAAGAGACGGAGCACTTCTCCCCATCTCTGTCTGCTTGGTCAGGAGGGCGGTAGGAAAAAACCCTTACCGGCCCAGCTCCGCCGTCGTGTCGCCCCTGGTCCCCGCCCGCAAGCGACTCAGTGACTCTCAAGTGGCCAGGCAATCCACAGCTTGTGGCACGCCTGAACCAGCAAGACCGTCGCACCAGTGTCATCACCGTGCAAACTGACTAGTTGACGATTGTGCGTGTCGGCGCTCGGGGAACGGATCGCTGGACCCTCTGTGCTTTTGCCGTGTGCCCCCGTGGTCAATCTTCATCCTCAGGCTCAGGGGGGTCTCCATCCAGCGAATCACCGACGTCTGGAGATGCACCTGAGGGCCGAGGACTGCGAAAAGCCACACCGCCCGCCCGTTGAGAAATCCAAACTCCTCCAACTCCCGCCCCTTCCGCATCCGCCATGAATCACGCACCGCCTCCGCGGCCTCCGTCGCCCCTAGGACCATTGCTGGCGCCACGGGGGCAGCGACTGCCAAGCCTGCGATGCGCTGCATGGCGTCGTCGAAAAGTGCGGTGTGTGTGGCTCGAGGCGGTTTGGGGGGGCGGAAGATGGAAAAATCATGGCGATTGCTCACAGGGAGGGAGGGGGGGAGGGAGGTGAGGTGTCCTGCAGCCGCCCGCCGCCAACTTTGGCTACGTCGGGCCCGTTGGCTCTGTGTCGTCCTGTAAATCGGAGCAGGGCCGGCAGCAGAGAGCGCAGCGGGCCAAACAGCGGGCTCAATCTCGCGGGTGCATCGCGCGACTGCAGGTGGAATTCTGTCTAGTGAAGGCCGGAAGCGCACCACCACCCAGCCCGGCACACACAGCACACACAGGCGCAGGCCCCCCCTGTCGCATGCTACCGGAGCCAGCCCTGGGCTCTCGTGAAACAGGTGACCCCCCTGTAATTCCCACCGACCCGACCGCCCGAATCCGCACCTGGTCATTCTTGCGACAGGCATGTCGGTCTTCTGGAACACCCGAATCCAGGGTCGTCGACTTCGACCCCCTTGCCCTCGGTGTTGCAACTCTGCAAACCGTCCAAGGAAAATAAAGAAAAACAAAATCACCCGTCGTGACTCGGGCCCGGCGGCCGGCGTCTGCGATGACGTTTTGGCCTCTCAGACAGACAGTCGCGGTCGCGATCACGGGCGGCTACTGGCACGCCGCGCGTCGATATCCGGTGCGCCCTCCGGCGGACCGGATCGCGGCCCTCCCGCGATGCGTGCGTGGTGATGTGGAATATTTGCCATGGAAAACGGGGTGGGGATCGTATCAGGCGTCCGATGCGATCGGTCGCGTTGTCACGCCGCCGTGTTTGCGGCCGGGAGAAGCAGGATCAAGAGAGATGAAAAAGTGGCACTCACCGAGTCATGGCCAGGCTCTTCCTTGAACTGGCTTGGAGCCTGCCGGTGCTGAGCCATTGTCAATCCCATAGAGGACAATTGTCCCGAACCAGCGTCGGATCCTAAGTGTCGGCGGCCATGTCAGTGAAAACGCTCTCCTCTCGGGATCAGGTCTGAGGGTCGGCAGCAAGACTGCAGAAAAAAAGAGCTGTGCGACACCAAACATCGCGGCCCGGTCGCTCTCGATAATCTTCGCAGGGGGGAGGGGTGGTCCGGAAAACCAGGTTCTCGACCAATGTCCGTGCGCCAAGCAGACCGAACGGGCAATGGGGTCCTGCACCCTGCCTGGCAGCAACCAGCCCCCTCGTCCCCCCCGGGCGGAAAGCGACGCGTCTGGGTTCGGGCATCGAACGCGGAACGTGAACTTACACGTGCAGGTGGTGGTCGTCGGTATGGCTTCCTTCCTTGCCGTCCTTAAAATCGTGCTCCGTCGAGTGCCTCGTTCGTCCGATCGTCCGGTCCTGTTGCTGCTTGATGGTCGATGCCTCCTCTTCCAGTCGTCCCTGACTGCTATGCGATGCGCTGCGCTGCGTCGCGGGTGCTCCCGTCCTTTCGTCTCTGTGTGCGGTGGGTGCCTTGTCGCTGGCTGTACCTGGTGCGGTGGTGCGTCTGCCTTGGTGGAGTTGAAGCGGTCTGTTCGGTCGGGGACTATCAGCATCAAGATGCAGGCGCTGGCGTGTTCGATATGGAGAGTTCAAACAAATCCATGCGCTCGCGAATCCCGGGTTCTCGATATTATAAATAGCGGCAGGGAAGGGGGAGGGCTGCTCATGGTGGCCTGCATAGGAGGATGCTGAACGAAATTTCAAAAATTTCATGCGATGCCAGAACGGGCACTAGGGTGGAACGCTGCCGAGATTGAAACGGGATCGCTCTGGCGCTGCGACACCCTTGCCCAAGTCCCGAACCGGTGGTGCATCGAGCGAGAGGTGCCCCCTGACGATTTGGGGGCTTGTCCAAATCACCCCCGGCGCCAAGCGCTGCGAGGGTGCTGCGAGTGTGATGAAAAGATGCACGTACCTTTTTCTTCTTTGATGCACGCTGTATCAAATCAAGCAGCCCTGGCGAGGGAACCTCGATGGCCGATCTGAAGGTGGCGCAAAAAAAAAGTTAGACTCTGGCTTTGGGGGACGAAGGAATTGGCGATGGTGTCGTCGAGCTTTCGTCAACACGGACGGACCCGGGCGAGTGGGTTTGTCTCGTTCCTCTCTCGAACCACGTGTGAAGTCTGCCGCACGGGAGGGCGAGGCTGCAACGTCGTACCTTGCGCTTGCGAGAAGGGTCCGCTGGAATGTGGCCGCAGACTTTGGCTTCTCGTCCCGTCTGTATCCTGTGCGTTGGCGGCAGTTAGCTTCCATCTTTATTTCGACGTGGTGGGCTGCAATCTGCGCGTCCTGGCAGGCAAAAGCCAGTCTCCAAATGCCGGCCAGTGGGGGCAGGTGGTCCCTTGCATCACCACCACTGGATGGCGACAAGGAGTCGAGGCAACGAATTCCTCGAGCCCCGAGTCTGTTGTCCGACGTCGAGGCTGGCCGTGCAGCCAACTCGCGTCGCTGTAGGACACGCAGCAAGGCAGGCCGGCTCCGAGGCGGCGATGCAGGGCAAGCATAAAAACACTGACCGTCGTCGTCGCCAAATCAATCCCGTGTTTCCTTTCTCTTCTTCCGACCGCCAATTCCTAAGCGAGCATCGTTAGCCAGGATCCACTGAGGAAAGCTGCCGGTGATGTCTGGATGCAGGGCGATGCTGCAAGGGCAAGCCCAAAGCATGCAACGACGACACTGCTTGTCTGCCGAACAAAGTTTGTGTCCGATGAAAATGTTCCGAAGACGCGCAAAGATATCGACTAACCGAAGAACCGCAACACGATGATTTGCCGCGATTTCAGGCGGAAATGGCTGCTTGCTCGACGGCCAAACTCCGACCAAGTAGCCGTTGAGACCGGAAGACGCAAGGATGATCGTGGGAAAGGCCGGCGCGTGGCTCCTGTCTGGGTAACACAGCAGTTAGAAATCAGGACAAACCGTCGGCTTGGCCGTGATGTTGATGAGAGATAGGCCACAACTTACCAAAGAGCTCGGGGAGGGAGGTTGTCGAGGGAAGTTTGTGATGATGGAACAAGTTTTGTTTGGAGGAAAATGTTCTGGTTCTGTCTGATGCTTGTTTGAAGGTGAGCTGGGGAGCTTGACGAAGCTTGGACGGGAAGACTGGGGTTGGGGGGGGCGAGCTGGGATCAGTGATCAGGGGGGTGCTGGCTGGGTTCCTTTCCCTAAACGGCTTGGCCGCGTGAGGATGCAACGGGACGCGAAGAACAGACGCGACCGAGGACTCCCGTGGAAGGACGCGATGGGCAAGGCGATATTCCCATCGCCATGTCTGCTGGCATCTGGGATAGGGGGGGAAAACACAGGGGGAAATGGGTTTACCTGGTATCGGCGCCGAGGCTGCCTGGGGCTTGCTTGGTGGACGAGGTGAGGTGCGGTTTCGCAGGGCGGAACCAGCTGGAATGTCGCGGCGAACAAAGTCGTGCAGCACGCGCGGTCGACGGCGAAGAATCGGGCGGCCGAGGCAGCACAAAAGCTCAGCTGCAACCCGAAGTTGGCCAATACAGTCGACCGATGGACCGGAATGCGCAACAGGCGGCAAGTGGTTGAATTTCCCGATTGTTTGCTGGCGCGCAATGCAGGTTTGCGTCTGCAAGAGAAACAATGGGCGCGGGCGTCGTCGGAGGTCGTGTCGTCTTCAATATTTTTTGGGGGACGGCGGTAGCAGAGCTGGAGCTGGAGCTGGAGCTTCGGCGGTCAACGACGCAATTTTCCGACAAGTTGCACAGGGGTCCGTGTGGGGGAACCGTCAAGACACGCCGGGGCACGCGAACACGTGAACTGGTCTCATCAGACACGGACATTGGCTGGATGCTTGGTGGTGGCCTTGGGAATGGGGACGGGTGCTGGGGGGTGGAGCAGGGGTCGTCGACTTGGGATTGGGACTTGGGACTTGAGTCGAGGCAAAGCCACGACCTGTCAAACTTGCGCCAGCAACGTTTCTGGCAGACGCCTGTCGTCCATCACCCGGGTCCTCTCCCTTGCAACCCTGCTCTCCGGACCGGTCGAACCTGGGAAGCTATTCCGGGCGGTTGAAGAACAGAACAGAAACTGCGACAAACCTTTCAATGCTCTCCAACAAGTGACGGTCCCTTTCCTCCTGCGTCCTGTGTCGAGTTTGGTTGGGCGCTAGCTGGCCGGGTATCGGGACGGATGGGACCTCAGTCCTGGAGGGCGCGGGACGAGTTGCACGCCGGAAGCGAAGACAGGGCGTTTTCGTGCTCCCCCACCCGCAGCAGATTGGACGGGGAGCAACCTTCTTGCAGATGGCGCCTGGGCGAGCTCCGTCACGTTTGAGAAGTCTGCAGCCTCGAGTCCGTATTGAGTGGTCGCGGCCTCTCGGGAATTGTGACGGTGAGGGTCGAACAACCGGCCAGCGCGAGCGGTGACGGGCTAGTGGTTGGAGAGGGTGCCGGTCTACTGTGGAGGTCGCCTTAAAGTACAACCGTATCTCCGGTCTTTATCCAATGTCGTACTTTGTACAGTAACTCGGGAGCGAAAGAAAGGTTTGCAGAAGAGAGGCTTGAGATGCAATTGCAAGGCAAGGATCACTCTGGTCCAGCCCGTCAACGGTTGTGCCGTTGGGACACAGGTGGAGGTCGAGGTGGAGGAACAACGAACAAGGGCCTTGCATTGGGGCGAGGGGAAGGGACAGGGGGCGGGCGTTCGTGGGATCTTCTTTTTAAAGCCCGGTGTCTTGGGCCTCACCGGCTGGGATGAGGCACAACGTCTAAAAAATGGGGGCAGCAGGGAGGCAAGTGTGGTTCCTCGCGGGTGTGGGTGACGGCTTGGTGGCTGCTTGCTCTTCTGCACACCACACCACACAGCTGGGGTCGTCTCGCTGGATTCCCGCCTGTCCCTGAACCCAAGGAGACGGGAGACGTGACAGGGCAGCAGGCCGGCGCCGGGACTGGTTGGAGGCCAACGACAGAGGGGACGGCCTCCAGCAGCAGGGCCAGGACATGGTTGGAACTTGGCAGGATAACGACGGGGCCCATGATGACATGCCGCCGGGCTCACTGGGGAGGCCAACGGGTTGGGAATCGAGATTGGAGCCGTGCTGGGAGCCTGGATGACGCCGCCGGTCAAGTCGATGAACCTCTTGATGATTGGCGGCCGGCAAAGGCCAGACGGCAACGAAACATCAGCTCAAGCAATGCCCAGCGCGCTTGGATCAACCTCCAGCATGATGGACCGGACGCGGACGCGGACGGGGACGGGGACGGGGACGGGGAGAGGGGCTGCAAAAACATTGATGTCAATGAGCACAGACGTTGATGGGCAGGGGGCTGAAGCACTTGCTGAAGGATGGCCATGTCCATGATGGCGGGACTGCCCGGTCCTCCATGTGAGAACAGAGCTTGTTGGGCAACCTGCCAGAACAAGAAAAATAGGGGTACAGATACGTAGCAAATTTGCTCTGCGACATCTGCGGCCCAACTGCAGGCGGTTTTTCGGTGGAGCGGGATGGGGGTGTGAGGGAGCGGCCGGCAGATGGAAATGGCTCATTCGTCCGCTCGACGTCGGTCGACAGAGGGTCTCGAGAGGGTGTCTTCAATCTTGGGAACTGGTAAGACTTCCCGAGGTCCTGCAGGCCGTGGATTCCGGAGGTACCAAGGTCCAAGGGCGGAAGGGTGGGGGAGACCACACCTCTTCCCAGCCCTCGGTGGCTCGCTGGGGATGCAATGTCCGCTGTCGTATTCCATCATCTCGGTCGGTCAGGCAGACCCATTCTGATGCCCCGCGGACATTCCGGAAGCTGTCCGCGTTCACCGCATGTCGTCCGTCGCGTCGTTATCTCTTCGCCGAAGGTTGGGGTCCGCTCGGCGATTGTCGTGGCCAAGAAGGCCGGGAGATGGAGGAGACTGGAGAAGAAACACGAAAAGATGCACGCTGAAATTGGCCGGGGTTGGGCTGACACCTGTACCTCAGCAGGGGTCTTGCTCATCCACAGCAGGTCGCAGGCCAGCAGGGGGCGGGCAGTGGGATCGAGACTTCCACGAACGCCGGCCGTTTGGAAGCAAAACCTAAATTATGAGATGGGGAAATGGCAACACCTTGAAGCATGTCACGTCTGGACTTGCACGATGCTTGTTTTTCTCCAGACGTGGCTCCCTCGACATTGTCACTTGTGTTTCTGCACGCTCCCCATCTTTGCATAAGATCGGCTGGTATTGCCAGTCACCCGGCATATTGTTGAGCCGCCACCTAGCCACGCGACCGCCCTCCATCTGCTCACCGCAAGTGTGTTGCCGTCACGGCATATCGCCTGGAAAAGAAATGTCCAATTCCTCTCGGATGCAACACCCTTCTCCCCTGGTGTCTGGTGACTGGCTCGAACAGTCTTGACGACAGTAGCACCGAATGTCGTGAGTCCGGAGCCAAGAGT
This sequence comes from Podospora conica, assembly GCA_030685255.1. Classification (NCBI taxonomy): domain Eukaryota; kingdom Fungi; phylum Ascomycota; class Sordariomycetes; order Sordariales; family Podosporaceae; genus Podospora; species Podospora conica. The sequence continues at coordinate 238,942 of MU839429.1, read as the reverse complement.
ATCGATTCACCTTGCCACGCTTGCCCCATGCCGGATCATGTTCGCCATCACAGCTGCGTATCGCATCGCACTGGCAATACCCCTTCACATGACATGTAGCGACGACGATATGATGAGATGCGACCCGAGTTTAGGCAGGTGCCGAACGGGCCACGATTGGTTGCAAATATCCGAATGGTGGCACGGGAGGCTGGTGGCCGACTCTGGCGGTTGCAGAGCAGAGAGTCTGAGGCGCTGGGCATCCGAACCAATTGATGCCGTGTCTGTCTCCTGGAATAGGCCCGATGGGGTATTTTCAAGTTGCTCTTCAAGCGGTGGCGGGAAACCGATATCACGAGACGGCCCGAAGGGCGAATCGCGGAACGACCACGGAGGAGAGAGAGATGGCTGCCGGTGTAGCTGCAGCCTCCAAAAGACAAACACAACCACTCAACCTGGACGCTGATCCAGCTGGTTGAACCGTGAAAATGAAAAGAAGTCGGCCAGTCGGACCACATCCATCCCACACCTTGCCTGCCTACTTGGTAGTGGGTATCTGCCCGTTTGGCTTTTCACTGGCCACCCTCGAGACGGCCGCCAGCGTCATCACCATCATCGTCGTAGCTTCCGTCCTTTTTCTATCACGAGCCGTGGAAGTCGTTGGTGACCAATTCTCGAATCTTCATCCAATCACTTCACCGCGGGCGTCTATGATGTTCGAAAGGAAGGTACGCTGGAAGTCATGAGGGCTTTTGCTTGCTGCACGAGGGGATGGTCGAGATTCGCTCGGAAGCTACGATGGCCTCGGAGTGGTATCAAACTCTTCATGCCACGGACAAACGGGCATTCGTCACGCCAGTCCCCTCTTGTTCTCGTCACACACACACACACAAGTCGACCACGGATTCGCAGAACAGAAACAATTTCCAGCTCCCATCACACACATCTACTGTCACATACTGCGTACACATTCCCCTCTGTTGCTATTCTTGGCTTCTGTTTCCCACGAGAGGACTCCTCATGCGTTGGATGCATCCCCCGCGCCGCCATGATCTTCAGCTGCCAAACGAATCTCGATCGTCCCCAAACCCTACGAGAATCAAGTCGTCATGAACAGACAATCTGGGGGGGGCGACGCACGGCTTATCCAGCTATGTGTTTCGCACCCTTTGCCTAAGCCCTTCCGACGCAGCAACGGAGATTGATGCGACGTCAAGAGCCGCCTCCACCGGTTCGCCCATCCAAAGAAGCAAGTGTTCCATCTTGATGGTTTCTATTTTGAGGAAGCAAGGCACAGCAGGCTTCCAAGGACCAAGTCTGCAAGTCTGCAAGTCTGCAAGTCTGCACCATGTTTCAACTCCCTCCACCGACATCACCACCACTTCTCCTGGCAAAAAAATGCCCGAGATGCCACGACCGTCCGACTGCTGCCAACCTCGGCCAGTGTTCTATGGTACGCGGCACGCCCGCCTTGGTGGCAAGCTTACTCTTGCCGACACTGGTTTCCAAAACACCGGATCCCGCAAGCACTGGATGATGATGGATGGTCGTTGGGATAGAGCCTGGTAGTCTCCTTGGACCATGCCCCACGACCCTACGTTCCCCATCAACTCCCCCGGTCAGCTGGAACGACCATCGCACGCCTTCCCGCCATCCCTGTTGAAAGGAAGCCTTTCCCTAACCTTCGGAAAATTTGCCGACCAGGGCCGGAGCGCAGCGAGCCTGCGAGGGCAGGCCCCGGGCCTGGCAGGTCGGCGCCATGCCGCATGGCGGGGAAGCGACCAGGCTTGCAACGGTACCTGGTCGAGGGACCTTGACAGAATGACAGTGGTGACCCCGGCCCTCGCCAGCAACCCCTCACTCCCGTCCCTGGCGTCCCGACAACTCGACAACCCCTACCTCATCCACCAGGTATCACAGACTGCCGAGCTCTCAAGGTTGGACCGAATCATCATGCTCGATTCCACGTGCGATGCTGGTATCACGCGTCAACGTCGAACGGGGATATTCTTTGCCGCCGCAGTACACATAATACCACGCTTCTACGCAGAACGTGCTGCCATGCTACCTCGCTCATCCCGAAGCATGCGACACTCTTCACGGTTCGGACGATAAGAGGAAATTCGAACCTTCCAACCTGCAGCGGCAGCGATGCAACGTTGTCGAATTCGAGGACCGTGGGAGCGTGGGTTGCACGGGGGAAATGTTTCTGCCACCACCCTCCAATCCGCTCCGAAACCGACTCCTATCCCAAGTTCGCACAGAGTACAAGCCAAGCATTTTGGGGGCTAGCTTTGATGCCGCTATGCAGTCCTCACCTGGTTCCAGAGAAGATACGGAGTACATCGAAACTTGAGCACAAAGTAACTTTGCGTCCAACCCACCCTCGACCGCCGGCTTCTTTCCTGGCGGACCGGCTCAATCACAACCACTCACCCAGTCAATCCAACGCTGGAATCCTTCGGCCCATCCAGATGTCCGGAAGCGACTTTTCAGGACGTTGCAGGACCATCAAGCATCGGGCACCTTGCACCTGGGGCAAGTACTGTGTACTGCGTATTGCACACAGTACCAAGTACTCACTTAGCAGTGGGAAGTGGGTGGATGTTCCGCAGGTCACACTTTTCGCACATGTCCTGTTGGATAGGGGGGGAACTCGCTCGTCTCCGGAGTCGGCCTCTTCTTTTCATGATGGTGTCTAGCCAGTGTCCGGATGAAAGTCACCGGCTTCCGGAATCTTCTCCCGCCCGTCACCAACCTCTGAGTGCACTCAGACCGCCCTTGCCTGTGCTCTGCTCTACTTACGTAGTAGGCCTTATGGTTACGCTCAAGTCCCTCATTCTCGTCACCACTGCCCGGGGATGGTTGACGCTGTACGCCATCAGATCTCTGTGCGGAGGTCCATCCCGTCGTGGTTTGCATGGGCGCCGCCGCCAGCAGGCAGGGTATCAACAGGTCGCCGGCGTGCCGTCCACCGTGCACCTGCATCCGGCCCCTCTCCCTCTGCCTGCCGGGCAGGCCCATTGCTCATCCACGAAGACTCGGCGAGGCAGAGAGGGGTGAAGAGAAAGTCCCTGGTTTCAGCCATTCAATAGCGACAGGCTACAGCATTGCATTGGTCAAGGAAGGGTTTCCCGCTCTTCTCGCCCATCGGCCCGCTTGTATTTTACACAGTACTGCCCCTTCAATGCAGCCAGCGTCTGCAACGCCAGCTCGACAAATATCGGGACCATTCCCTTTCGGTAGGGAAGCCCGAAGACGAGGACTGAGCGTACATATTCGGGCTCACGACCTCGCGAATTCGATGCCCATCCGGCCAAGGAATGGACTCCCCCAACTTCGAGACCGCGGCGCGCTTCAACGCGTCGGCCACTGCAACGCTGGCAGTGAGGGCATGAATACGGTTACTGGGTACAGCACAAGTCAGTGCGCCCAAGTGCATCATCGGCGGCGGCAGCGCAAGTCCCCCGCGAGATATGTCTTTGCTGGCTTCCTTGCAGAGTACGAGGTGCGAATGGACACGCTGGATACATCTGCTGTCTCCGGATAAAACAGGACTCTCTCTGACATATGCAATATGCTTGAGACTGATACAGACGGCGCGTCTTTTTCATCCAATTGTGCGCCAAACCGTAACATCCCGGGTTTGGTATTTACACGCACCGCCAACGGCCAGCGAAGACGTCAGCCCCCATCATCAGCGAGCCTCTCCAATTTCCGCCGGTGTTTGACCGACGCCCCGAAGCAGCATTTTCCCCCTGTCTTGATAGCAGTGGGCAATGGTACGTCGAAGGACCAGTGGCCAAGGTTTCGTTTCGTCGCGCCAGGTTGATGCGACTGATGGTAAAGGATCAACGCCACATGAAGGAAACGGTGCATGTTCATCCTGATGGCGAGGAGTAACGCCTCGACCAGACGAGTCTCGGACCGCCAACAACGGGCTCGACACGCAGCATCCATCGTGGTTGCGGGAACCCAGCTTCAACCTGCCAGTCACTCATATCCACATTTCTCCCCTGTCCTGCCGTACGGTATTCTCTGCGTTCTCGCCCGCGCAGGTACAATTCCAGCCTTATGGGACGGGCAGGCGGGTGGACAGATAGGAGGTCCTGGTCGCCTCATCACCCGCCTGTGCAGCGCAAGGTTCGCGTTGTTGGTGGGATATGCTGCAGCGATTCCTTGCTTCATTAACGACCCCTTGGTCCTGCCGGGAACCCATGCAGGCGAGATATTGACCGGGGCTGTTGGTTAAGACTTTATACATGGTACGTACCTGGGGGTGTGGTTCGAGATTCCTAACCCCTCCCCACGTCTCTTTGCGCCTGTTTGGGCCCTCTCGCGTCTCCCAAGCGGGACAGTAGACGAGGAGAAGGCTTCTTGGAAATTTCCTCGCGGGTGAGCTCGTCCTTTCTGGTTCTTCTCACCTGTTCTGCAATATATGCAAGACCCAGGAACCTACATCGGGTGTGCCGTACCGCCCTTTCGCGTCCCGCGCCCCCTCGAGTCGCTATCAAAATGACGCCCTGGACCTGACAGCATGCAGAGTTCTGTATGCACGTCCCAGGGCGTTGCCGTCTTCCTTTTGCTTTTTCCGCGTCCCCTACTTATCGAAGGAATCGGATGCCAAAAGAAACAGCAAGTCGCTTGATGACACTCCAGAGTCGGATCAGGAGGTGGGATCGGACAGGCGGCGAAAGATGTCACCACCATCTGGAAACACATGACGAAGTCTGCGTCAGCAGTTTCCTTTTCGTCCAGAGCCGCCAACAAACACAACCGCCCCTCGCACCCCCCCCCCCTCCGGAGACCAATCTGTCCCGTGACCGATGGTACACAGCAGGCTGTATCCCATATCGCGCTGCGGTTCTGATTCGAGCGCAACATCGTAACGAGGGCGAAGAAACACCTGGCTTCCAGAAGGATATTTTCTTCCGGGCTTGTCTTCCGCCCCAACTTATGAAGATGGACAGTGGTGGTATATACGGAGCACCGAGATGGGTTGGGGTGGTGCTTCATCAGCACTTTGTTTCGTCTCGTGGAGTAGCACACGCCGCTTGTTTGCCTCGAGGTTATTTATTGCCTTTTTCCCCAAGAACATATTTTCTGCTTGTCGACGAGGTCCTCGGAGTTGCCGCTGGTCCTTCACCCTGCAGAGGCGAAAAAGCCAGAGGCCAAAAGGAAAAGTAAAGGGTCAAGGCGAAATCCGGTGTGAGAATTACGGTGGCGATGCCTACCGGCGAGGTTGATTTTGGATTACAAACATCGGCCAATCTCATGATTACATCGGTCTTTCTGAGGGCCTACACACACCATTCAAGCCGTATCCGATGAGGCTGTTGGACATGTGTGGCATGCGGGAGCACTCGGGGTGGTACGATGATTTGGGCATATTCTTGTCGGTGGTTGTGCCCTTGGGGTTCCTGTCTTCCTCTCGGCCACCCAGTGGTGGCCGATGAAGATGCTGGTTGCGTGTGAAGTGCGGGAAGTATTCCGTAACAGTGTTCTGACGAGGCAGGGCGGCCATTGTTGGGGATAGAGCTGTCTTTACCGGCACTAGCCGACCTAGAGGTGGACTGGATACATTTCCATCAGCCACCCAGTGGTGGCCGATGAAGCTGCTACCGTATGCTCTCACAGGAATGGGAAAATTCGCTATTCGTCAGATGGCCGTAGCTGCTCCACTATGGAGCCCAGGGCGCTGTCTGGTTTGCCGGACAGGGTATTTAGCTTCTGAAGTGGGACCTCGAATTTTCCCATTCCTGTGAGTACAAACGGTAGTCTGTTGGATGTTGTTGAAGCCCGGAGTACCGGCGCGCCGATGTACCATCCACCACGGACAACCGGGCCCGTCGGTGACCACTGTTGAACCGTTGGCTCGGTGCCCTTTTCCTTGTGTGTAACTTTGGGAGTTCCTGGAGAGACATTGATGGTGCTATGATGGGAGCAATGATCTTGTGGGAGGCCAGATCGTGTTACAACACTACGGCGCTGGTGTACCTTGTTCGGCGGACGGTGTCGCCAAGTTTGGATGGAAGTCTTCCATCCCAAGGCGCATGGGCACGGGCAGTGTTTGTGGTGATCAAGACTCATCGATTGCTGCGATCCCTGGTTTTGTTGGATGCCCCATCGTGTGCCAACTCTGAGCTGTCGGTATGCCTTGAACGACAACGAAATTGAAGCAAAAAATAAGACGGTTACGGCAAGTGCCTAGATGGAATTAGTCGCCATTTCCCCATGTCTACACATGGCGGAGCGAGCTTGTGGTCTTGGTCTTCACCTCGTATCCTCAGCTAATGGAGAACATGTTGACGAGCCCCTGAGACTTGCAGTTGCGGTTGGAATGCAGGTCAACAACAGGACGACGCCAAAGACCGCCATCTCGGTTGTTTGGGCGTCGAACGAATCGGCATGCAAAGCGACCAGACGAAACGGTGGCACTATGCGATACAAACGGGCTGAAGCTGTATTCCACGACATCAGCGACACAACCCAGGGGCGAAGCTCGAGCTTCACGGCAGCTTCAACCCAACGCCAGCTTCGAGTACAACCATGGACCCCGAGGGCAGACGGCGCGGCAACGGCACGGCGATGGCCAGGCGCACGATCGGCGCCAACCAACCGACGGACGATGGATGGGCTCCTCCGCGTCAACCACCCCGCCCCGTCGTGATGCCGCCCGTGGTCGCACGGGCTGAGCATCGCCTACCCTTATTTTCCTCGCCGGGCCCCGAACTTGAGCCCCACGTCGTCATCCCGCAGCATCGTCATCATCACCAGGCAAGCGCCCGCGCTCCGGTTCCTTCTCCCGCCCGTCTCCCGCCCTCGCGCCTGACCTTGACACCCACGTGCAAGGGGGGCTGGCTGACTGGCGAGAGACAGAGCGGTCTCGACTGCCTCGAGGTGGCACTAGGACGACGGGTCTCTGTTCAACCCAATGACGAAAGGGAGGGCGGATGTGGGAAGCCTCATTTTGCGCGGGCGTGTCTCAGACACGAGGGAGGATCACCACCAACACACCCACGGCAGATTTGGAGCGGCGTTTTTAGGGGTGGCCATCGGATTTGGGGTCCACGCGCCTTTTTCGATCTCAAACATCATCGTGGTCGGCACCGGGTGCTGGGATGGACCTGGCGTCGGTGGGTTTGGGGATAAACGCTGTACCCAGCTGAAGGAAAGCAGTGTTTCACGGCGAGACACAGGGCGTGACGCGCTGCTGGACCCTTTGGCGATGGGGGGGATCGGTTATTTCGATGGATCGGCCGGGGGGGGGAGGGGCGTTCTTTTGCTTGTTTTGTTGACCCCTTTTGGAATATTCCCCAACGACAACGTTCCCAGGGGGGGAGGGCAGGAGGAAGGGCAACGTTCCCCTGCCGTGGATGGATCGTCACAGCTCCCACTTCACCTCACGGACTATGCCAGCGCCTCAAGATGGTATCGTTCCGGCCCTCTCCTCGCCAGTCCGAGCTGGGCCCCGAACCAGCGGTGTCTCGACAACAAGCCTTCCGGACCCTCGATTTCCCAACAGGGATGCCACCTCTCGAATCAACACCCCGTGCCGACCGACTCGGCCGGGCAGGGACGTGTTCACACCTGCACTGTTTCCTGCTGGACGACGACCCTGGAGAGACACGCATACATCCGTACAATGCCACCACCGCCACTCTCCCCGATGACAACACACCTCCTCCTCCTTCAACCCCAGCCCCCCGTCCCTTCAACACTCCCAACCCACGTGTGGGTGGGAAACGACACACGACCATCCCGGTACAATCCCCTGCCGCCGCTGGGATGGCAGAGCCTCCGACCCGTCTGGACTCGGACGGACGGCAGCACCAGCGCAACACAACCTCCAGGTCTTGTGCTGTTTGTCTGTCCCGAGACGGAACGCCCCCCCCCCAAAAGGACCCCTAAACCAAACCCACGCCATGAGAAACACGTGTGCCCTGCTGCTGCAGTGCTTATACGTAGGTACGGGCTGCAGGCCTGCGGCCCCGCCCGCGCGACTTCGCGGCACGATGACGTCCCATGGACCCCTTTTTTTCGCGGGCATGCCCCAGGTACCTAGACATGTGGCCTGTGTGCGCGGTATAAGATGGGGAAATGTCCCAGATCTGGAGGGGGGGGAGAGGGGGTTGCGATCGAGGGGGGTTTTGGACGGGCACAATTCATTTTTTTGTTACTGCTTTCGTTTTTGTCTTGGGAGGAAGGGAAAAGTTACGACGGTCGGTGATGATATCATCGCAATCAGTGGCTCTACACCGCCCCCGTCCCCCCGTCGTTCCGGCCGGCCGGAGACGCGCATACCGACGTTTGTACGTGGGTATACCGCCCCCCAGCCTGCCACTCACTCCCATCGGCCAGATCCGAGATCTAATACTGTGTATGGAAGGGAGGAGATCGGATCGGAACGGTGTTGCACGAGCCGCCGCCGCCAACGACCACCACGCCCCCAGCCACCCAAGCCACCCACGGGGGCGGCAACCGTTGGGGGGAGAGAGATGGTGATCTCGCTGGATTCTACACGGCGGCGCACCCCATCCCCGTCCCTGCCCCCGGACCCCTTGCTAACAGACGAACGAACGGACGGGGAGCGACAGGCGGTGGCGTCCCGTCCACGTTGTCATCACGGGCGGGAACTGCCGAGCCGGTGGAGGCTGGGGGGGTGTCAACCGTCAACAGATGAAGGCTGGGGATGGGTCAAGATGGGATGAGACGCCGAGACCGTACCATGATGGCAGAAACGTGGCCGGTGGGGCTGGGGTTTGTTGAAGATGCCGGGGGTGAGGGATGTCGGGGTGAGATGATGATGGCATGGCATAGCACGGCGTGGGAATCAGGAAGGTCCCGGGTCCCCGATCGATGTGTCCCCCCCTTTCCCATGCCAACCTCCTCGGCAAACTCACGATCCTCGATCCCAGCTTCCAGACCGCCGCCGCCGCCACCACCTGCCATCGCCAACCCGCACACGTGGCCTGGCGGGTTGCGATGTTTGACAGGCGTGATGGACGGCGGGTGGCGTTGGGGTCTCTCGGTATCTCCCGGGTCAGGGGAGGGTAAGGCTGGACGGGCCTGGACGGACCCCATTGGTAGGTTGGTAGGCAGGGTAGGTAGGTAAAGGGCACAGCTTGGCTTTGCTGTGGAGGGGGGTGGTATTGTTAGCTGAAGAAAGGCCATGGACGGCGGCGGTGGGTGACGTTGCTGTGATGTGGTGGGTGGTTTTGCAAGCCATCAACCTATCAAAGGCATGCCCTATCAAATGTATCTACCCTGGCCAAGGTTAGCCTTTCCTTTCCCGGGGCAAGGGACGTCGAGCTGATCAGGTAGCGTACCTATCGTACCTAGAGAGGTAGCCGTTCGGGAAGAAGGCTCATTGTGTACTGGAAATACGAGAACTTTAATCCCACGTTGCTGTTATGTCCTTCAGCACCCAAGGCGGTGGGTATATGCAGTGATATTCACGCCCCGTTAACAAGTATTTTTCTTTCTTTCATGGGTGGCCAAGATAGTGCTCCCATGTAGTTGAACGGAACCTGATGGCGCATGGAGGCTACGTACATGCTCATTTCGAGGACACGAGGAGGAGGAGTAGAGAGAGAATATACCGGTCTATCCTTCCCCTTCCCCTTTCCCTTGGACATCAAACAGGACAAGTGCCCCCCACAAGGTGGTGGATGAATACCAACTGCCTGGTCTTGGAAACAAACACTCGCTGCTGCTGCTGCTGCTCATCCGTCCGTCCATTGGTATTATTGCCTTACTAGGTAATCTGTGGTAGTTGGATAGCATCCATAGGTACCTAGGCACATAGCGTTTTCTTCCTAACCAGGTCATGACGCTTGAAGATTGCTCTTATCTGCCTGAGAGCTAGCTGTTCATCTTCTGTTCAGTTATCCGTTCAGTTATCTGTTCAGTTATCTCAGGCTGTTCAGTCAAGAATGTGAGGAGAAGGATGAAGAGAAAGATGAAGCTTTGCAAGTCCTGTGGAGGGAGGTCGAGACTAGGCGATGGACTGCCGGGACAGAAGCAAGTGTGCCCTCAACTCTACTCTCGAGGGAAGAGGGGCGGTAAGTTAACATATTTCCCAAGGCGGGAGACTGGGTGATTCGTTAAACCAGGGACCTAACCTCCTAGCCTCTCTGTTAGCAACTTGAAGTCTACCGTTCACGAACACTAGGCGACCCCCTCACAATATATCTCGACCGTTGAAGCCCCCAATCCCACCTACAGCAGTTACAGCCATAACCCGGGAGACAAACCGTCCTGTAATATTTCGATGCCTCACGACGCCCCAAATCTATCCTCCATCTTATGTACCTGTATCCAACCCACATTTCCCGTACCCAGGATATACAACAGACACGCCTCAAAGGAAACCCATTACACATGACCCATACACCCATCAATCATCTCAACCCGCCGCCGCCGCCCTTCATTTCTCCGCATACACCACATCCCTCTCCCTCTCCCTCTCGCGCTCCCGATGCGACCGATGATGCCGGCCCGAAGAAGCATGGTACTCCCCCCTGGACCGATACTCGTCCTCGCCGCCGCCGCCGCCGCCCTCGCGCCGGCGGCGCGGGCGCTCCCGCTCCCGCTCGCGGTCCTTTCCGCCGCGCTCGCCGTCGTCCGCGTCGAGGCGGTGCTGCCGGTGCTTCTTCCTGTCCTCGCTCTCCTCCCTGTCGGGCTCGTACTCAATCTCCTTTCCGGCGGCGGCCTCCTTTTCCTTTTCGTGGTCCTTGCGGCGACGTTCTGTTTTGGGCTGTCAGCATTTCTTCATCCGCAGATCCGACCACGCACAAGAGGGAACGGGGCCAAGAGAAAGAGGGAAACGTTTGGCGGGCGGCATCGGGACCACGTGAGCGGCACGAGAAAACGGGGAGATGGCACGCATGTACGGGACGAGGCGGACGACACGTGGTGGGACGAGGAGACGCAGGCACGGCGGACTCGATCGGGCGGAACGGGAACACGGACGGCGGGCGGCGGCGGTCACGCAGATATGGGCTCAAGAGCAAGACGAATCGCAAGACGACGAAGAAATGAGCAACCCACCTCTCAGCTGCGCCGTGGCGGCGGCGTAGGCCTGAATCTCCTCCTTGTTCAGGACGCGGAGCACAATCACAAAGTCGTCGCGGATCTCGAAGCGCTCCTTGCCGATGAGCAGAGCCTCGGGGTTGACCATCTTGCGGCTGATCTTGGTCCACTTGGCCCCGGACGGGACGTTGGCCTTGGTCTTGTCGTCCTTGTGAGGAGCGACACCCTCTCTTATAGGGTTCTTCTCTTCGGGGAACTGCGTCTTTGGCTGCTTCAGGATGCCACGGATGGGCTTCTTGTCGTCCTTGTCCCTCGGCGGCGAGACGACGCGGACCTGCTTCTCGTCGCGGTCGGGAATAATCAGCTCACGTCCCCGCGAGTCGCCCTTGTCGGAGAGGTCCGACACGTCATCGCGGTCCGGCGAGGGAGGATCGAGGTGGTCCCTTCGCTCGGGCGAGGGCTCCCTGATCGTTGGGATCCGTCTGTCCGCCTTCTCCTTTTCCTCTTGGGCCGCTATCTGCGCCTTGATCGCTGCAAGACCGGCAGCGTCGTTGGGGTCAAAGGCGGAGGAGGCTCGCTGGCGACGACGAGTGGCGGGCGCTGGTTTCCCGTCATCTGTGGACGACGAAGGATCGCGTCGCGACACCTTGACTGCATCTCCGCCGACGTCACCGCTGTCCCGGGCATCGGTTGTCGCCACCGAGATGTCATCCTGCTGGACGCGGTCCTTGGGATGCTCCACAATCTCAAAGTCTTCGTCTCCGAGGAGGTCCTCCTTGCGGCTGGGGCGAGGCCGGGCTTCATCAGCAGGCCTATATCGGTCGTCGACAGGCCGGCGGCTGTCTAGCTCTTCCTCCCTACGCCTCCTTGATACCACCGGGACCTCGTCCTCGACCCGTTCGTCTCTGGGTCTGCGGTTGTCAATGTCTTCCTCCCTTCGTCTCCTTGACACCACGGGAACGTCGTCTTCGACTCGATCATCCCTGCGCCTCCTCGGAACGTCATCATCGGCCTCGGGCCGTTCCTCTCGGCGCCTCCTAGGAAGTTCCTCCTCCTCCTCCTTTTCTGCTCTCCGTCTCCTCGACGACTTGACATCGTCATCATCCTCGACGGGCTTCTCCTTCTTCTTTAGGATGGAGGGCAGGCCCACGGAGGCAGCGGCAATCCCTAAGCCGGTAGCGACTTTGCCACCGAGCCTCTCTCTCCTGATCTCGGGCTCTTCTTCTGCCGCTGGCTCTTTGCCCTTGTGGTCCCTGCGGTCGCGCGCGAGGTCTTCGTCGACCCAGCGAGCCTGGCTTCGATCAGGGTGATCGCGCGGGTCGCGGAACTCGCGGTGGTCTCGTTGGTCGTTGTCACGGTGGTGGTCGCGTTCGTAAGCACGGTCATAGTCGCGATCGCGCTCCCGCTCCCGGTCCCTGACGTGTCGGTCGCGGGGTTCGTAGGACCGGTCGGGGATGTCAAGGTCATCGTATGATGTCCTCTTTCTGAGGTCCTGTTCAGGCTGGTCTCTTCGTGGATCCAAGCGGTCGCGCGGGTCGCGCCTTTCATCGCGGGGGTCGATCTCAGGTCGGCGTCGTCGATCGTCGAGATCAGCTGGGTCTACTCGGATGCCGAAGCCGCGAGAGGTGACGCTATGGTCCTGGAAGAAGTCGCGATCGCGTGTCTCTCTGGATGCGGTTTCGTCCTCGCGTGGCCGGTAGTACGCTTCGTGATGGGCTGGCCGCTCGGGGTCTTGGATGAGGGAGATGGGGCGTGTGCGCGAAACCGAGCGGCGGTCAGGACTCCCAGGGTTCTCCGAGGGAGGCCGGCGTGTTAGACCCGGGGCCAGAGGCACGGCAGGGGGTATGGCAGGCATACGGATGCCCCCGGGTACGGTCGCCCCATCATAGACACCACCCACGGGCAACCGGGCATTGACTTTATCCAACCCCCATGTGGTAGGCGGCGGACCCCGCGTTCGCCGTTCGTTTTGCTCGTACGGTCGAGCGTTGACGTCGGGGGTTGTCACGCTGACGGTGGGTCGGTAGTACCGGTCCAGGCTCTCGCGACGGCTTCTCCGTGGCGGTTTATTCTGATCGAGATCGTAGCGGGCCAAATCGCTCGGCTTCGTATATTCGAACCCTTCATCCTCATACTCCCGTGCGCCGGAGCGATGGCCATTCGTGCTCGTATAGAGGACGGTGGGTCGGGCGGATCGGGCGGGCTGTTCGGCATGGGGGTCGACGAGTCGGTCGTGCTCGGTTCGCTCCTTGAGGCGGCGGTATTCTTCGTTGTCGATCGTCGAGCTGTAGGGAGCCTGCGAGCCTCGGCCACGGGGGATCGAAGATGCCGGCTGGGCGTAGTACTGGCCTTCGTCGCTCGAGCGGTAGGGGTCACGCGGCGGACTGCCGGATCGGGTAGCGCTGGAGGTATGTGAGGGCGCATGCTTGGTGGTGACGATGATGGGCCGCCTGGACGAGGAGTCGGCGGTCGAATATCGCGAGGTATGGGAGCCGTCGTCCCTCACGCTCGTGCTCCGGCCCAAGGGTTCCTTCCTGGTCGAGTATGTCGAGGCGGCGGGGAGGGGCTCACGGCGGAATTCGGCGCTTCGGGTGAGGGGTTCGTGGTCATGGTGGTCGTGGGGTTCGAGGTGGTGGGCAGGGACGACGTTGACGTCGCCGCCGTAGAGGGAGTTGTATCCGACACTGGTGACGGGCAGTGATGCGCGCGCCGGGTTGTAGAGGGGGGGCGACCGCCGAGTGGACGGGGCCTCGCCGTATCTGAACCTCCCCGGGTCGGCCATTGTAGCGACCACTCGAGGCGCACCTGGGGAGAGTTCTCTCTGTGTGGTGGAAGATTTCTGGGGCCTCGCCGGCAGATATGAAGTTGTCGCGCGCAGGGGGGAACGGTGTTGCCAGCGACGGGGTCTGACTCAACGGGGGCGAAGACGATGACGATGCCAATGTGGAGGGGTTTTGTGTCGGCGACGGGGGTTGGGCGAAAGGTGAATGGTGAATTGACTCCTGGGATGTTGTCTGTCTGTCTCTGGAGAAATGGAAGGAGGGAGACGGCAGAGGGAGGGGAGGGTGTTGGCGGGGTCTACCGGGAAGAAAAGAAGGGAGCAGCAGGTGGAATGGCGGGGTTCCGAGAGGGAGAAAAAGGCAGCAGGGGTGCAAGCCTTGTGTGACAACCCCTGTCGCCTGGTGCAGTTCCCTGCTTCTCTGACCTTCGTTCGGCCTTTGACACCGACGACGACCACCACGGCACAGATGCACCACCGAACCACCGGCACCTGATACAATGCTCAACTACTTGCTTCCAAATGCCTGACACGGACAAGCAGAACGACCCACGAAAGCCTCGGTCAGTTCAATCCAAAACAAACCACCCGATGCTCAACGACGACAGCGACCTCCCGGAAGACATCGGCCAATACCCGGCGCTCGGCGAGAGGTGGAGGGTGGCGTGTCTGCCTGATCTCTGCTGCTCACCGGGCTGCCCAATCCCCATCTCGTGGGAGGTGGGAGTGGGATGGGAGGACAACCCCGCTTGACCAGAGTGCCCGGGTCGACGACAAGAGACGGAATCACCTTGGCCAGAGCCCGTCTCTGCTGACCGAGCAACCCCCCGAGACCCCCCCTTTGGCTCTCGGATGCAGATGAAAACCGCACAAGGCGTGTGTGTGTGCGACTGACTGTTGCCCGACTGCTATGGCAGCTTGTTTGTCCAAGCCTCGTTCGTGCAGTGCAGCGCCTCCGATACGGGCAAGCGACGGGACCATGTCGACGCCGGGCTGCGGGAGCGTTTCGTTTCGTGGGCGCTTGCTGGCTGCCCAGTGCCCAGTGTCCATCGAAGCCGGGCACTCAGCCCTAACGAAGCTGCTGCCGTTGTCAAACGCCAGGTCGCCTTGGCACAAACCACGCTAAAAGTTCTTGGCGCACACCTCTTTTTTTGCAAGATGTCGAGGACGTTCAACCGGTACAAAATCGACGACCTTCGTACGAATAAAGGAGTGGTTTTAAAAAGGAGAAAAGATCTGGAATCCTCTCTTCAAGGCGTATCTTCTAGATACGGCCTTTGCATACCCCTATAGGTATATAGAAAGTTGGTTTTTTCGACTCCGACTCGACGACCCCGCGGTCAAGTCGGATCGAGGTCGGTCGACGTTGTCAAAACAGTACAAAACCACCGACCGCAACCCCAATATACGGTTATATAGAATAACAAAAGCATCGTTAGAATCTCCTCGTCGAGGCGTATCTTCCAGTTATGTGCTGTTTATTTGCTTATTCGTTGATATCTAGCAAGATAGGATTTAAAGGTAAAAAAGAGGAATGTCGAGTGTTCTGAAAAAGACGTGTGCGCCAAGAACTTTTAGCGTGAAATGGTCGTGCCAAGTGTCAGGATTTGGAAAAGGGGAAATGTCAGGAAATATGGCATGTCGCCAAGGAAAAAGGGGCAAGACACAAGTATCACTTTTTAGGCCCGGAATTGGATAATTCCGTCCCCCTACTTTTGTAATTAACCGATCAGCATTATTATACACATAGCCAGGGGCGCCCCCATCTACCCTTCTTAGGGGCCGTTAGCTTAGTAGTTATACTTAGATTTTATATATATAATTTAGTCTATTTAACCTTATCTAGATATATTAAATCGGCTATACCTTTTAATAGGTTATAAGCCCGGCTATCGCTAACTCTCTTCCGCTAACCTTTACTATGTAAGGGTATTACTATCTCTATCTACCTACTCGACTATACGTTATCTTACTCGCTTATAGCGAAAGCTAGCTATAGCTTCTTCCGATAAAGTAGGGTAAAAGCCTTCCGTTAGTAAGAAGTAGGTAACTTTCGGCGCCGAGGAGGAGATCGCTACCTTCGGTAAGTCGAAGAAGGTACTTAGAGAATTAACTTTAAAGCCGGAGGCCGCTCCTTAGTAAGCGGCTCCGATATAGTAAACGTAGATAGCTCTAACGGAGCTTACTAAGTAAGCCGTAGTAGTAGTAGGAGATCTACTCTCCTTTATACCGGCTACTCCTAGGGCGTATCCTCGCCTACCTACGGAAACGTTATTATTAATCTACGTACCCTCGGCGTTAAAGATACTTTCGCGGAGAGCTAGCTCCGTTAGCCTTAAAGGCCGGTACGGTAGTACTCCCGGAATAAACGCCGGTCTTAGTACCGGGTTAAACGCCGGCCTTAGCGTAAACGTAAGCCTTAGCGGTATAGTCTTTAATAAGAGATAAACTAACTTTATAAGTAACGACCCTCTCCCTTAGCCTTAGCCGTAGTACGGTAGCCTTAACGCCACGGCCTCGATATAAGGGCCGGCCCCTTAGTAGGTAGCCCTTCGGTAGGCGACTTCCTAATAACTTACTTAGTAATAGTACTAGTAATAGTACTAGTAGTACTTCTAATAGCCGCCTTTTATAGGCTAGCCGACTTACGTACCTTTACTATAATACTAGGCGTACGTACTACCCTTATAAAGCTATACGCTTACGCCGTAATAAAGGTATACGCCGTAGTAGCCGGCCCTTAACGTTATAGCGCCGCCCTTAATTCCTTATCGACCTTAGTAACTATCGTTATATTACTTATAGCCTTAGTAACCCCCTGTAACGCCGCCGCTATCGATACCGTCGCCGGTATAACTACGCGTACCCTTATCGCGCCTATCTTTATATAAGTCGACTTACGGAGGAAGGGGGAGCCCCCTAGGTTTACTAAGTTCCCTAGGTATAGGATTCGTATAACCTTTCGGCCGCTTTATTATATAAAGACCGCTAAAAATAAATAAGGGTAATTACTTATCTAGTAAGGATAATTTTAACGGTTAGTATTAAATTATATCTCTTTAAATCCACTCCTACGGCCTTACTTCCGATATAAACCTTACTATTATTAATAAGTAGTCGGATATTATTATAGGTATAAAGTTAGCCGTTATACTTAAGCCTAAAGTAATAAACTTCCTCCTCCCCGGCGGTTATAGTATACTATATAAGATTTACTTTTACTTTTAGTTAACTAACCTAGTTACGTAGTAGTTACTAATAAATAAGCTCCGTAAGTATACCTATCGCGGGGGTAACGGCCGTATATAGTTAAAGGACTTTATAGTCCTTATCGTAAGGCTCGCCGCCGCTAGTATAATAATAGACGATATTCTCTAGCGTTTTATCTTCTTTAAAAACGTAAAGGATTTTATACCCGAGTAGGTAGATAAAACGCGCGACCGCCTATATAGCCCCTTCGGTATACCCTTTATAACGGAGATTTATAAGGACTTTATTAACGCTTTTATCTTACGCTAGTACCGCTAATAAAAAGCTAGGAAGTCCGGCAGCGGCGGTAGTAGAAAGGAAAGGAAGGCGTATAATTAAGAGTTATCCGGAGGTAATAAGTAGGGCGGCGGCGGAGGAGGTTCCGGTAAGAAGGATAGACGGAAGGAGGTTAAGAAGCGTAAGGATAGTTCGATTATCCGTAACGGTACCTATAATAACTACGGGAAAAGGGGCTATTAGGCTAACGAGTACTACTCCGGAAATAAGGGTAAGTTTAGTTTAACTACCTTTTACTCTTACTCTACCTTTATAAAGGAAAAGCCTTCCCCTAAGGCGATCGTTTACGCTATACGAGTCGGCTAAGACGGCATAGCGGAACTTATACGTAT
The DNA here is from genome assembly GCA_030685255.1 of Podospora conica. Taxonomy (NCBI): domain Eukaryota; kingdom Fungi; phylum Ascomycota; class Sordariomycetes; order Sordariales; family Podosporaceae; genus Podospora; species Podospora conica. Next base: position 221,272 of record MU839429.1, on the reverse strand, counting down.
ATATAACGATTTTATAGCCGCCGAAGATCCTTTCGAGGCTACTACCGCCGCTATAGGCGTAGACTCGCCGTAACCGGCCTCGCCGTAGGTTATAATCTTATAGGTCCTTATTATAGATTTATTAGTTTCGTCTAAGCGCGATAAGTAGCTATTTAATACCGGCGCTAACCTTTATATAATTAACGATCCGAAGTAGTATATCCCTAGCTAGTATACTATAGTTATTAAGTAGATTACCGTCCGAATAGGCGGCGGCGTAGTATATCCTATTTATATAGGTAAGGCCTAAGTTAAACTAGCCGGACCTTATAAGACGATAAAGAGTACTGTTATAATAGGCTACGTAATACTAATTAAACGTTTCCCTTTAAATATCTTCTCCGGCGAGAGGTTTTATAACGCCGGGGGATACCTTAATAAGAACGAGATCGTAAACCCCCGCGGTAAAGTAGTAGTACTTATTAACGTTAAGAAGAAAGGCTTTTACTTATAAGTATTCGGCGCGCCGGAGTTAGCTAAGTACTACTCCGTATATATAATACTAACTACTACTAAGGAATAGTAACTCTAGTATAAACGGCTTAGCTATTTTAATCTAACGCGGCTTAAAAAGACTATCGAGATAATAACCGGTATACCCTTAGATCTAACTAAGCTATAGTAACTACCCTATAAGGTATACGACTTAGCCTTTAACTATAAGATCGCCTTTAAGGACCCGTAATAGCGCGAGTTTATTCTAGGGCGCGGCCTATATATCGATATTAGTATAATTAGATTAACCTTAATTTACGACTATAAGTACTTCGTAATAGTAGTCGACGACGCTACGAGATTCCGTATTATTACCTTCTATAAGGAAAAGAAAGATATATAGACTAACGTAGTAAAAATAGTTAACTAAGTCTTTAGCTAAACCGCTACTTAGCCGGCCTAGATTCGCTTTAATAAAGGCGGCGAGTACGGCGGTAAAAAGTTCGAGGATTTCGCGGCTAGCTACGGTATCGCTCTTAACCCCTCCGCCCTTTACTATTAGTACTAAAACGGTACTATAAAGAGGGTAATTAGGGTCGTCTAAGATATAGTATATAAAATAGGTATTTAAATAGGTATCCTTACCGTCTTCTAGAACTATATCCTTAAGGCGGTAGTCTACTTACTAAATACTACGTATACCGTAGCTTATAAAAGTAAGACTCCGTATAAGGGCTAGATAAACTATATACTACTAGGCCGTAATAATAAGCCTACTAACGGTAATAAGCAGATACTTAACATTAAAGTATTTATCTATATTAAGAAGGAAAAGAGGGTCTAGTTTATAAAGATAAACCCTAAGGGGTAGGCCGGTATATTACTTAACTACTCTAGCTTTTATATATATATAATCTAGGCTATCGAGGCGAAGAAGATTATAATTACCCCTAACGTTATCTTTTACGAGAAGCTCCGTAAGTAGAACGAAGGGAAGGAAGCTAATAAGTTAGTCGTAAGATCTCTACCGGAGTATGTATAACGCCGGATAGTAAAGTAAAAGAAGGAGGCTATAGAGGCCGCGGACATCGACCCCGGCGCCGCCGTAGTATATGCTACGGAATTATAGGCTAATTACTTCGCTATGCTAAAAGCCTTTAATATAACGGACCTCTCCGATTAGATCGACGGCCTTACTACCTTACTTCTAAGGGAGTCTAACGTAAAGGACGACCTTATAATAAAGATCTTTTAAGGCGAGACTTAAATTAAAGATAATATATAGCTTTACTATTTACTCGGCTAGTTAGATATATTCCCTAGCGACTAGGAGTATAACGTTTACTACGGCGGCTTATACTCTTCCGTAACGGGCTTTACTATCGTATAAGCTAAGGCGTCGGGGGAATAGTTATAGTAAAAGGACTTTATCTTCGATAAAATCTCTAGTATACTTAAGAGAGGTATATTCCGTTTTCTATTTAAGGCGGAGGCTAAGGCCGAGTATAAATTTAAAGTTACGCCTTTCGATAGGAAGTAAGTACTAAAGAAGAAGGTCGACTCTAAAGGTAACTTAGCTAAGTATAAATCTAAAGTCGTAGCTCGTAGTTTCTACTAATATAAGGGGATTAACTATAATAAGACTTTCGCCTTTACTACGCGCTTATCCTTATAGCGAATTTTACTAGCTATTATAACTACGAAAGGTTAGTATATCTTATAACTTAATTTCGAGTTAGCCTACTTAAGTAGTATACCCCTAAAGGAAAAGGTATATATAAAGGCGTTCGAGATACTAGATAAGTACTTCGCCGAATACCCTAAGGAGGCTAAGAAGTACGGCTACGAGAAGGGTAAGATCTTATAGTTAGTACTACCCCTATACGGTTTAAAGTAGGCTAGCTATAACTAATAAGAAAGGGTATATAATAAAGTAGCTAAGATTAGCTTCGCTCCGTTAATTACGGATATAGCCGTTTATATTAACTAGGTTATAGGTATAATCCTCGCTTCTTTTATAAATAATTTCCTTATCTTTACGGCTTAGCTAAAAGCTAGAAAACTATTTATAAAATAGATCGCCGATAACCTTTTTATTAAGGATCTAAGGGAGGTAGAGTAGTTCCTAGGCGTAAGAATTAAATACTTAGCGGAAGCTATCTTTATCGTATAAGATATATATATATATAAAGTCTTAAAGGATATAGGGTTCGCGGATTTAAAGGCTATAAAAACCCCTACTAACCTAGTTACTATAAAGGCGGTAGTACCTCGCGCCGACGGCGTAAAGTACAACGACGAGTTTACTACGGCCTACGCCTTTAAGGTCGGCTAAGTAATCTACCCTATATATATTACGAGGCTAGATATTAACTTCGCTATAGGTTTATAAGCTAGATATATAGCTAAGCCTACTAAGGACTATAATATTAGCGTTAAATATATACTACGATACCTTAAGGGCGCCTTTAACTTAAGGCTTATTTATAAGAAGGCGAACGACGGCGCTAGCGACCTCGACGTTTATAAATACTACAACTCCGACTATAAAGGAGACCGTAGTACGGCTAAGTCTACTAACGGCTTCGTATAATTCGCCTCCGGCGGCCTAGTTAATTAAGGATCGTGCTAATAGTCTACCGTAGCGTAGAGTATAGCGGAGGTAAAGTACGTAACGGTTAACCTCGCTACGCGTAAGGGGGTTTAGATTTAGGAATTCCTAACGGAACTAGGTATACCTCCGGCGAAGTTATTTACGTTAAAAATCGATAACGAAGCGGCTATTATCTAGTTAACTAAGAATACTATACCCCCTTAGAAAAGGTATATTAACGTAGCCTACTATTACGTTAACTAGTAAATTAAGGATAGTAAGATTACCCTTAAGTATATACCGACGGCCGAGAATATAGTAAATAGGTTTACTAAGGGCCTTAACTAGTAAAAATACTAAGGATTCGTTAAGATACTACGTATAAAAGTAATCGAATAGCCTCGCTTTTTCTCGGCAAGGGGGAGTGTTAAGATTTAGAAAAGGGGAAATGTTAGGAAATGTAGTATATCGCTAAGGAAAAAGGGGTAAGATATAAGTATTACTTTTTAGGCCCGGAATTAGATAATTCCGTCCCCCTACTTTTGTAATTAACCGATTAGCATTATTATATATATAGCCAGGGGCGCCCTTATCTACCTTTCTTAGGGGCCGTTGGCTTAGCAGTTACACTTAGATTCTACACACACAATTTAGTCTGTTTAACCCCATCCAGATGCACCAGATCGGCCATACCTTTTGACACCAAGGCGACCTGGCGTTTGACAACGGCAGTGGTTAGCGGGGGTCGTCATGGGCCATTTGACTTTCTGTGCCCTGCATTCCCATCGCGTGGGCCAAGGACGAGGACGCAGAGGAGAGATGACGTTCGAATCACTTGTCACGGCCCCTCGGGGATGGGTACAGTCGCAGCCGATGGCCACCACTCTCACCACCATCGGACGAGGTGAGCCGGTGAGGTATTCCGATCATCAGCTTCAAGAAAAGATGAAAAGCTATGACCTGGTCCCTGAGCTTGGCCTTGCATCATCGGGTGGGGAAAGGCCAAGATTCAGTTTGCCATCAGCTCCATCATCTTTTCCTCGGATCCATCCCCCTTCATCAACTCGAAGCTGGATGCGTGAATATACCACAACACCAAAAGGCAAAAACAAGTGGAGTTTGCTATTCCTGTCCGTCCCAGCCGGGCCACACCCCCTCCTCACGGTCCCGGATCATGAGAACACGGCATGCCGTCGCGTCGCGCCGGTGGCCCCCAAAATCCAGCTTTCGCTCCCTCACCTTGGATGCCCAACCCACTCACCCCTCTCTCGTGCTGTCCAACGCCAGAGCGGTGGCAACTCTTGGGTTCGTAATACCTCGAGGACCAGCAACAACACGACATCCATCCCTTCCACCACGTCACCGCTCAGCCTGGCTGCCTCACTCCTCCAGCACCACCAACAAAGACATCACCAACATCACCGCCCCAAATTCCCGCCCCTCTCCATCACAAGCAGGTCCCAAGTACTCCAACAACCGTCAAACTCCACCAGACCACCACCAAAAAAAAAGTGTGCCATAATCGGGCAGCAACACCTCCCGCCCCCCTGACCGCAAGCATGTCTACCCAACCCACGCGCCCGCCGCACCGCACCTACCTTGCCGCCTCCGTGCCGTGCCGTTCCCCTCGACGGACCCACCTACCAACCTCACTTCTTCTCCTACGGATACTTTCTCCCCGAACACTACCTACCTACCTACCTACTTACACGAGAGTCGAATCGGCACATCTGCCTCAGAGTGTCGTGCGTGCATGCGTCTCGCCTACCACCTCCAAGGGAGCGAGGTACCTAGGTAGGTAGGTACATATCAGCACCAGGTCCAGTCGCCGTCGTCCCACCACCCCCCCTTTCCTCCCACCACCATCCCGCCCACCTCCTGATGCTTCCCCCCCATCCTCCGATTGGGGAATTTGGAAAATGAAAAAGTGCACATTTGGTAGTGGTAGTGGTGGTGGGTTTCTGCACTTTGGATAGTAGCAGGAGCAGCAGGCACTATTGCCGGCCGGGACGACGACACGTCCCCGCGCGGTGTGGTGTGGGTGGAGTGGCGTGTCCCTTGGTTTGTGTCGCGCGAGGTCGACGGGATGAAGAGTCTGGACTACCTGTGGGTGAAGGGCGGAATACTCAATACTAGATCCTACCTACCTACCTACCTACCGAGGTGTGGGTGGGAGGCAAGTGCACCTTTGGCCTCCTCCGAGTCTCTTGAGCCCATATATCGCGGACTAGGTGCGTATCCCCGAGGTGTTAGCGTGCCTTTGAGGAGGGGGACATTGATATCTTGCTCTTGTTGAGATGTGAGACATTGGGACGGCGCGAAGTCATGAGAGGGTGTGCTCACAATGTCAGATGATGGGGATGGAGACGGTGGAGAGGGAGGAAGTGCAGCTTTGGCGACACCATCAAGTCCAAAATCGTGGTCTGTGAGTGAGAGAGACTGAGTTGTGGGTGTGTCTGTCTCCGCCATGGTGGTATGGAGGTATGTTGGGTATCAACAGGTTCATATCCGAGGTTTGGTCTCAGGTTGGAGAGAGGTGAGAGCGTCGAGAACATGAGGGATGTCGTGCCTGTGTTGAATACCATATGAAACCCGGCCGAGGAACTTACGGGAGCTGGGAAGAACCGGGGACTCCTCCGGCTAGCAGGATTTTAGTCTTCGTTGGGGTTGTGGTATCGAGGATAGCTCGGCTGATCATCTTCCCTTGACGCATATTGTCTGGTTTCCGACTCGACCCATGAGGTTTGATGGAAACATGACAACATAGGTAGCCAAATCCTTAGAAGTAGAGAGGGCTCGTCCGGTTCGGAATAGCTGGACGAGAATACAGCAAAACAGAAAAGGGGCAGTCGACCTCCGTGCCTACCGTAAAAGAGTTGAGGCCGTCTTCCCAGAACCAGACCATCCTCCCATCGAAGATGGCATATCCTGATATACCTTCACTTCCGCATTATCCGCCGAGATTAACATCATGTCCAGCAGAAATGCTTTCAATATTTCCGTCTGCCAACATAGGAGTCTCCATCGAGCCACACCCATCCACACCATTGACCTGCGAAGGAAGTGAGAAACTTGCCCTTGTGAGGTTGGCCCTTCAGAAACATACAAGTAGTTCGCGAGGTCCCATAAAAACGAAGCGGATGAGGGTTGGCTGCTGACACGAAAGTCGGACATGACCACCTGGGTAGGTAGGTAGCACGGTACCTGGTCCCAGAGCGAAACCCAAAAAGATGTAATGTGAGATTCTCACCTCCAGAAGGTGTGAATGAAGAAATCCATCGTCACTCAGATTCCTCGTCGCCAGTGGCCACCGAGCCGACTCACCTGTCCCTCAACTCCCCGGTCCATCATCACCTCAACCCGAATCATCCATCTCTGGCTGGTAGCTTTCCCCTCTCCGAGTGACGTGACACGCCCAACGGCATCCAAGCCTTCATTTTTGTCAAGTTGCAAGATCGACACGGCCGCAGCAGCAAGAACTACCTACGCTCCCAGTACCTATGGGGGTGACAGGGTTAGACTGATAAGCAACGCTCATCCATACCTGTGACGTGGGCTTCGTTACAACAGGAGAGCTTTTAAACACTGGATGCTCGGAATCCGGATACTTTTGCGGTGAAGACCGAGGAGGATAGGGGGATGGGACTTCGAGGGCGGGACAGGTACGTCCGTTGTCAACTGATACGGGAGGGCAGCTCGAGGGAAAATATGGGTGGTGGAAGAGAAGGGACAGTCAACACGTCGCTTGATGGTGCTGGATCCTATTACTGAGGAGAGTCGCGAGGGCCAAATGGGAGAGACTGGTTCGTTACCTTGGAGCTGTCAGGTCGCACAGTATCGGAGCAAAGTTGTGGGCTACAGACATGAGGAGGGAAGGGAAGAACGACCAGGCGAGGGCAGGCAGGGTAGGAGGTAGGAAGGGATATGACCAAGCAAAAAACAGTGGGTGGAATTGGCCGAACGAGTACACCAAGGTGATGGGTCACAACCAGAGGAGGCACATTCACGAGAAGGCATTGGGCATTCACGACAACAAGCAGCAACAAGTCTCAGCAACACATCCATTACACTTCATATACATGGGGGAAACTACAGTATGCTGAACTACTATCCAATCCTCCTCCAGCACATACCCCGAACCAATTTGTCCAATCTGAAATGAGATCGTCATGACCAGATCCTCAGAAAATGCATCCCAGCGCGCAACCGGCGCTCCAAAGCAATCGCTGCGTGATCTAATACAACCCGGTCCTGCGCCCAAGCGACACGGCACGAAGCCGCGCGCTTAGAGGCGGGAGCCGTGGACGACCTTCATGTCGACGGCCATCTCGCGGCCGTGGTCGCTGACGACCAGGACGCGGACGGAGCCGCGGCCCGACTCGAACGACTTCTGGAGGCGGGTCCAGAGGCTGCTCTGGTCAATGACGGGCAGGTTCTGCTTGACGTCGCCGGTCTCGGTCATGGCGACGATCGAGCCCTCCTGCATGTCGAGGACGCGGTACTGCTTGAAGACGGGGCCGAGCATGGTCTGGACAACGACGCTGGGGGCGGGGTTGGAGACAAACGACGACTCCTCGTGGAGCTGCTTGGTGAAGAGGTCGACACCGAGGTAACGGTGCTGGCCGGTGGCAGCCGAGGTCGAGATGCGGATGACCTGGCAGGGGCGGCCCTGAAGGATCAGGATGTCACCGAGGCGGATGTGGTGGCACGGGATCGTGACGGTGTTGGGGCGGGCCTCGGTGTTGGAGGAGGCGGCCGACTTGCCACGAGCCTGGGGAGCCTCGGCGTACTCAACGCGGTCGGAACCTTCAGGGTGCAAGACACGGTCAGCAAGCTTGTGCAGTCCCTGGCGGAGAGAGTGGTAGTGGCCTGGGGTTAGTGTGGTGGTGAGTACATGACTTGGTTTACATGCTTGTACTGCTCCGGCGGAAGAGAGAAGAGAGAAGGGGTAGCTTACCATCCTCATCGTAGTAACCCATCTTGGATGATGTCTTGGGAGCGTAACGGGGAGCGTCTACGGTCTCGGTGATGATCTTGGTGTCCTTGTGGAAGGACGAGCGAGGAGCAGGAACGTCGACAGTGGTGGCTGTGACGCGGGTGGACTGCTTGTAGCTGGGGACGACGGCGCGAGGGGCGTCGACGGTGTGGTCAAAGTGCGAGGACGACGACGACTCCTTGAAGGAAGAGCGGTGGCTGGGGACGTCGACGGTGGTGCCGGCGTAGGGGACTTCGTCGATGTAGTTGGGCTGGAAACGGGAACGGTATTCGCGCTCGGCAACGTCGATGACAGAAGAGTGAGTCTTGTGGCTGTTGTCGAACTCGATGCGAGACTCGGTGAAAGAGGATTGGGGTCTGGACCAGAAGGCGGATGTCAGCCCATGATGTTTTGTGTGAGGGCGATGGGGCCCTGGGGGCCCGTCGCTGGGTCGACGGCCCCTGTCACGGTGATTGGGAGTCCCCGGCGCATGGGTGTGGAGCTAGGCGCGAAAAAAGAAATGGTGTTGTCAAGCCAAGCCCCGTTTGTTGTGCTGGCCAATTTGCCCGAGCTGAAGCTCTCTCCACCGGGGCATGGACCATGGCTCCACGGTCGGCCCAGGGCGGATTCAGGGGGTCGGGGGAGGGGAGGCTGGGGCCGGAGCCCGGGGAGAAGGTGACAGAGACAAGAGAAAAAGGTTTTCTTACCGGCGACGCTCTTCGCGAAAGTACTCCTCCTTGATGCCGGGACGGCGGTCCTCACGGGTGATGCGGACCTCTTCCTTGATGCGAGTCTCCTGACGGGGAGGGGGGGCTTCGACCTGGGCTTGGACGGTGAATTGACCTTCTTCCCGTCCGGCGTGCGAGGGGACGTCGATCTTTAGCTCCTCGTGGGTGTGGGTTTGGGTAGTCGCGGTCTCAGTTTCCCGATAAGAAGACGGGAAGATGCTGAAGGGGACCGGGACGCGGGCTTCAAAATCCAGGTTGGCGACCTTTGAGGCGCGAAGAGGCTAACTTCTCCTCGACCTTCCGTTGGACGAAAGGTAGACAAGAAGATTCCCTCTTGCTTCTTTTGGAAAGAAGTCGAAAGAAAGGAGGTGAGAAGGCGGTCAGAAAAAGACCCGTCTTCTATGCTCGGATTTCTTCGATTTCTCGGGGGGCAAGAAGCTGGATGTTGGAGTTGGCGATGCGGTGATGGAGCAGGCTGGGGGGGAAGAAGAAGGTCAGAACGAGGGCGGTCGGCAGCGCGAGCGAGGACCGCTTCAAATATCCACGGATTGGGGCGGCGACGCTTCCGCCGTTGGTCGCCTGGGGGGGTACCCAGACAACCCCCAGGGGAGGGGGGCGTCTTGGGAGCACACTGGGTGCCGGGGTGGCAGGGGGCCGCGCGACGGCGCGAGTCCAATGGGGATGGGTCAAAGTGCTGTGTGGCCGGCGGGCGCCAGGGTTGACGAGAGGAGCCGACTGGCGACAGGCGGCGGTCGGACAGCAACGAGCTCGGATGGCAGGAGCTCAGAGCTGGCGTGTTTACATTGAGTGGGGCCCAGCTTGTTTACCGCCGGCCAATACGGTCTAGCGGATCCGCTGCGGGTCCCACCCGGGAGCCCCTGATTGCTCGGCTGCGACCGGGGTGTGCCCCAGCCCCCTGAGCGACCATCTCGTTTCCGGGGGTCCACTGTCCAGACCGGCCGGCCGCCAGCGCGTCCCCCCAATTTGAGCTCCAGTCCGCATGAGGTGAGCTGAAAGGCGCATCGCGTTTTCCGCGACGGCCTCCACGAGTCCACCACGTCAGTTCCATCGGCAATTCTGGTGCTATCTCGACAGGTATTCTCACATCTCACGGGTCAAGGCAGGCAAGCCGACAAACATTGGATCAATCCTTCAATGGTTCAGTTCACTCTGGTCAGACAAGAGCGAGACGGTCGCCCCAATTTCTCGCGGCCAATTCGCTCCACTCAGCACGCGACGTGGGCGCCCAGGCGCCATGGGTCCCGGGGTCCCGCGCGAGCTAGAGCCAAGACAGCCGGGAAGCACAGGAGATCTCGGGCTGCCGCGGTGCCTCGCCTGCTCCCACGCGCGCTCCCAGTGGTCCGATTGCGTTTGCGACAGAACGCGGTGGCTGGGAGCCTCTGTCGACCCTCGGCTGCAGCAGATTCTGCGACCACGGTGGCCTCCAACAAGTGCAGATCGGGACATCAAATTGGTCGTGTCCCAACCCCCCTCAGCCTCTTGTCTGGACATCGTGGGAGACGGGGATTGGGCTCTGTTCCAATGCCTCATGCGCGTCTTTTTCGACATGCAATGGCGGACAAATCGGCTCATCAGATCAGATCAGATGGAGGGGGGCGACGGGGCCGGACAGGCCGGCCGCCCCGTGTCTGGGCTGGCGTCGACGGCGGTGGCACCAGCTGTCAGCGATGGCACCCGTGGATGGTTGCTGAGACGGCTGTGACACCAGCGACCAAACAAATGGAGTCCCCAGCCTTCCTTTCGGGTTGCGATCGGTGATGGCTGTGGACACTGGAAACAAAACAATCGCTGCCGAGGCGGACAGCCCGGGACCGGGACTCCGCTGCCTCGCCTGATCCGTGTTGTCATGACAACTCGGCTTCCCCTGGATCCCCTGAACCCCTGATGTTGCCATGTTGGCACCCCTTTTTACCCGGACCCGGCACATCCCGCTCGGAGCGCCCCTGATCGGGAGTCGGCACATGCACGTGAGGCTTCGGCGCCGGACCGGGCGGGCATGGGAAGCCGAGTCGGTGGACAGAGCCGATGACCTCGGGTCCAAATTCCAGTTGCGTCGGCATCGGCCAGTGGGACTGACATGGAAATGTTTTCCTTGTCCAATGCGGCGCTGGTGCTCGGGAAGTTGTACCATCCGGGTCACGACCAACATGACCATCAGAGTGGATGTCTAGGTACTAAATATGCCTTGGAACCCCCTTCTTCCTGTCGTTTTTGGGTGAAGCTGATATTTATCGAGAGAACTGATGTTGGTCATGTTTGACTTGTTCCTCTTGGCCCAGGGTCCTGACGGAGAACAGCCAGACGGAACTGTCAGGACATCGTCAAGTATATCGATCTGGCAGGGACGCATATAGGGTTTGTTCCAGTTGTACTGAGCTTGCACAACTTGCCTCCTTGATACTATCCAAATCCCTCTCATGATTGAGATACTGAACATGCTCGTCGTCCGTTTGTGGCAGTGACAAGAGTTTGATGATGAGGACATGACATGTACAGAAACGGGCGGTTGAAAGCATGATACCCCTTGTTTCCTATGAGGCTGCCGCGCGGCTCGAGTGACATCAATGGAGGTTGGATTCAAAATAAAAGACGGCTCAAAGAGAAGAGTCGTCGTCTTTTGGCCTGCCGGATGAATCATGAGGGGAAGCTGATTGACCCCACATCTCCAAGAACTCCAAGACACAGATGTCATCAACCCCACCATCCCGCCTGCATCATTCCAGCAGCAGAGCTTCGCACCAGAACCTACCCGCAGTAAGGCCGACAAGATGAAGCAGAGATTCTCCTCCCTAGATGTCAGGGTACATTTCCACAACCCCCTCAACCCCCTCACAGCCACTGACACCCCCAGGTCATTGCACACGAGCTCTCGGAAGCTCTCGTGTCGTTGCGCCTGGCCAACATCTACGACCTCAACTCCAAGATCCTCCTCCTCAAGTTCGCCAAACCAAACACCAAGCAGCAGCTCCTCATCGAGTCGGGCTTCCGCTGCCACCTGACCGACTTTGCCCGCACCACCGCCCCCGCCCCGAGCAACTTTGTCGTGCGCCTGCGCAAGTTTCTCAAGACGCGCCGTCTGACGTCCGTCGCCCAGATCGGAACCGACCGCATCATCGAGTTCCAGTTCAGCGATGGCGCCTATCGCCTCTACCTCGAGTTCTTTGCCAGCGGCAACATCATCCTGACCGATGCCTCCCTCAACATCCTCACCCTGCTTCGCAACGTCCCCGAGGGCGAGGGACAGGAGCCCCAGCGCGTCGGCCTCACATATACCCTGGAGAACAGACAAAACTTTGGAGGCGTTCCGGACCTCACAAAGGAGAGGCTGCGCACTGCCCTCCAGACGGCCGTCGCCCAGACCGCCACGAGAAAGACAAAGAAAAAGGGGGCCGACGAGCTGAGGAGGGGCCTGGCCACCACCATCACCGAGCTGCCGCCCGTGCTCGTCGACCACGTCTTCCGTCTGACCAGCTTCAACCCGGCCACGAAACCAGCCGAGGTCCTCGAGGACGAGGCGCTGAGCGATGCCCTGTTTGAGGCACTGGGGCGGGCACGCGCGATCCTCGCAGAAATCACGAGCGCGCCGACGTCAAAAGGATACATTATTGCCAAGCCAAATCCTCATGCTCCCAAGGAAGAGGATACTACGCAGGGCGATAAATTCAAAGGACTACTCTACGAAGACTTCCAGCCATTTCTACCCAAGCAGTTTGAGGACGATGCGAATATCAAGGTGCTGTCGTACGATGGATACAACAAGACCGTGGATGAGTTCTTTTCCTCCCTCGAGGGCCAGAGGCTGGAGTCCAAACTACAGGAGCGCGAGGCCACAGCCAAGAAGAAGCTGGAGGCGGCCCGCAGGGACCAGGAAAAGCGGATAGAGGGCTTGCAAGAGGTGCAATATCTCCACCTCCGTAAAGCGGCAGCCATCGAGGCCAACCTGGAAAGAGTGGAAGAGGCCATGGACGCCGTCAACGGCTTGCTGGAGCAGGGAATGGACTGGGATGACGTCAACCGGCTGGTGGAGCGAGAGCAGATGCAGCACAATGCTGTCGCCGAGCTCATCAAGCTGCCTATGAAGCTCAGCCAAAACACCATCACCTTGCTCCTGGGCGAAGAGGAGGAAGAGGACGAGGCCGATGAGGAAATGAACTTCGACTACGAGACCGACGATGAGGCAACGAACGAACCGGAACCCGAAAAGGCAAAGGGCTCCGACAAGCGTCTGGCGGTGGACATCAACCTCAAGCTCACGGCCTGGAACAACGCCAGGGAATACTACGACCAGAAGCGGTCGGCTGCTGGCAAGCAGCAAAAGACCGAGGAGCACTCGGTCCACGCCTTGAAGAGCGCCGAGCAAAAGATTGCCGAGGACCTCAAAAAGGGACTCAAGCAAGAAAAGCCCATTCTTCAGCCGATTCGGAGGCAGATGTGGTTCGAAAAGTTCACCTGGTTCGTCTCGTCGGACGGCTACCTGGTCCTCGGGGGTCGCGACGCCCAGCAGAACGAGATGCTCTACAGGCGTCATCTGAAGAAGGGGGACGTCTATGTCCATGCCGACGTGCACGGGGCGTCGAGTGTGATTATCAAGAACAACCCAAAGACACCGGATGCCCCGATTCCGCCATCGACGTTGGCTCAAGCTGGGCATCTCTCGGTTTGCTGTATGCTTCCCCCGGCCCCACCCCCCCCACGATGAGATGACTGACTCTGTCGCAACAGGCTCGACTGCGTGGGACTCAAAAGCCGGCATGGGCGCATACTGGGTGAATGCCGACCAAGTTTCCAAGGCTGCGCCGGCGGGCGAGTTTCTCCCTGTTGGGTAAGGCTTCTCCGTTTAGATCACAGGAGACATGGCTAACCACTTCAAGCTCCTTCATGGTGCGCGGAAAGCGAAACCTCTTGCCACCCGCTCTCCTGATGCTTGGGTTCGGCTTGCTCTTTAGGGTTTCCGACGAGAGCAAGAGCAAGCATGTCAAACATCGCCTCTACGACACAGATGAGCCTGCCGGCACACCGGCAACGGAGCCAACACAACGAGATGCGACCCCCACCCAGGAAGCCGCAGACTCGGACACGGACGACGACAACGACGACGAGGACCAAGGCGACCTGCAGCAACGAGCCAACCCCCTGCAGTCCAACCCCAACAGCCGTGCACAGGAAGAAACTCCTGCTGACAAGCTCGCCGACCTCTCCCTCACCAAGGACCAAAAACCCACCCCCGAGGCCGAGGAACCCCCCGCCGCCGAGTCCTCTTCCGACTCCGACTCGGAAGACCACGACGAGGCCGTCTCCCGCGCCGACACCACCGCCACGGCCAGCACCTCAACCGCCAACAAGAAACCCCTCAAGCGCGGACAACGCTCCAAGGCCAAAAAGATGGCGACCAAGTACAAGGACCAAGACGACGACGACCGCCAGCTCATGGAATCCCTCCTCGGCGTCACCGCGGCGCGCCAGAAAGCCGAGGCCGCCGCGGCCGCCAAAGCCCAGCGCGAGGCCGAGGCCGCCGCCGCGCAGGAACGCCGGCGCCAGGCGCAGGAGCGCGCCAAGAAGCAGGTGGCCGAGCACGAGGAGGTGCGGCGGCGGCAGATGCTCGAGGAGGGCGGCGCCGAGGCGCCGCTCGACGACGACGAGCAGGGCGGCGACGGCAGCATGGCGCCGCTGGACGGGCTGGTGGGCACGCCGCTGCCAGGCGACGAGATACTCGAGGTGGTGCCCGTGTGCGCGCCGTGGAGCGCCATGGGGCGGATCAAGTACAAGGCGAAGCTGCAGCCGGGGGGGACGAAGAAGGGGAAGGCGGTGCGGGAGGTGGTGGAGCGGTGGAGGCTGGCGGCGGCGAAGAAGGGGGTGGTGGATGAGGAGGCGAGGGATCCCGAGAAGATGTGGCCGAGGGAGGTGGAGCTTATTAAGGGGATGAAGGTCGAGGAGGCGTTTAATTGCGTGCCGGTGGGGAAGGTGACGGTTATGATGGCCGGGGGAGGGGGTGGGGGTGGGGGTGGGGGGTCGGCGAGGGGGCAGAAGAAGGGGGGGAGGGGTGGGAAGGGGTCTAAGAGGTAGTGGGGGGGGGGGGTGTAGCGTGATTGGAGAAAAGCGTTGAATGCCATGCCACGCCATTGGTTTTTACAGTGGTATTTCCAACAACATATCTACAAGACTCGAAAGAAAGGGAATACGTCTCAACGGTACAGCGGTTGCTGCCCGTCTAACTCCGCCGGTGGCCGATCATCATACCCCCCTATTCCGACAGTCGCCTCCAGCTCCGCCCGATAGTAGTGAGAAACAACATCGCTTTTGGCGTCTAGCTCGGACGACGCCTTTATTCCCGGCGGCTGTCCGGCGGCGGCCAGCAGCGCGCTGTTCATCTTCTGCTTCTTCCTGTGCTTAAGGCCCAGCCAGGTGGCAGCGGCGAGCGCGACGGCGGCTAGGGTGATGCTGATGCCGATGCCGATGCTGGTGACGGGGGTAAGGGAGCCGGTGGTGGTGGTGGTGATGGGGGTGTCGTTGTCTTGACTCGGGGTTGGTGTTGGCAGCGGTAGTGGTGGTGGTGATGGTGGGACTGGTGGCGGCGTGAGCGAGGCAGAGGCTGGAGTGGAGGTACTGGTCGTGAACGTCGACGGTGGTGTAGTCGAGAGCACTTCGGACAGCAGAGTTTGGATCGCTTGGGATATGAGCTCGTCACAGGGGGTGTCGGTCTAAGTAGATGGGCGATGGGGTCAGTTAGTAGAAGTTTATGGGTAGGTGCCCGACTTACGCATGTGATGGTGAGCTCCAGGGCGAGGGCGGCGGTCGCGAAGAGGGAGACGATGGCGGCGGAAGTTGGTTTCATTGTGGGCTTTGTAATACCGCGGGCCGGGACTCGCTGGCTGGGGTCTTTGGAGTCAGATGTAGGGGAAGAGGTCACGATCAAGGAGGGACAGAGACCAGACTTATCTTGGGTTCTCTCCCCTTCACCCCTGGGCCTTGCCTATTAGGAAGACGGCTCGCTGTGCTGTGTATATCGAGAGAGCTGAAGGTGGAAAACGCCACCGACCCCCCTGGCTCATGTTATTTTCCAAGCGTGAAAAAGCAAACAGTTTCATCACCGTGTTATCTCTCGACCACCACCAAGATGCGAAATTGTACTGTGTACCTCTCAGGCAGCTTGTCCCGGACGGCTTGGACTTTACAGGCTTCCATGCAACTGGAAAGATATTATATGTAACCCAAAAGGGATGCGGCTTGGTGGGCGCCGTGCTGGCGGGTCCGATCTATGAAGCCACCACGAACCCAGGAAGAAGTATGGAGAGTGCTGTTTTACCAAGTGATATTCACGGGCCCTGGGCTTCTGCAAACCCCTCGCAGATTGGGCCTTTGTAAGTCGCGAGATGGTGTCGCCCCAGTCGAGTTGGTGTTCGTGATAGTTGACGTGGGAGGGCAAAAGCCCAAAAAGAATGGTGGTGGGAAAGCTGGGAATCGAACGCCAGAATCTTTCAGCGTGCCGACGCGAATGCTTTAACCACTAAGCTACAGTCCCTGCTGTTTTTGAATTTGGAGGGGAGTATACCTAGATGTATGCAGTATGCTCCCAGGCGAGGGTATGAGGCGTTCGTGACGTTGAGGTGCAGCGGGAGGGGGGGGGGGGGGGTCACATGTTTTCAGGAAGAGGGGGGCGTAAAGGGACTGGAGATGGAAAAGCATCAAATACCACGCCGTTAGTTTTTACAGTGGTATTATATTCCAGCCAAAATATCTACAAGCCTCGAACCTCTCAACGGTGCGGCGGTTGCTGGCCGTCCAACTCGACCGGTGGATGTAGTTGGTGCCCCCCCATCTCGGCCGGCACCTGGTTTGTATCCGCCTCCAGCTCAGGTCGGTAGTGAGCAGCGGCAGCAGCAGCAGAATCTTTGGCGTCTAGCTCGGGCATCGTCGCCTCTGGCGGCTGTCCGGCAGCTTGGGTGTTCTTCTTCTTCCTGTGCTTGAACACGAACCACGCGGCAACGACGAGCGCGACGACGCCCAGCGCAATGCCGATGCCGATACCAATATCAGCGCCAGAACTCGGGGAACCACTACCACCACTAACACTGCTGACGGCATCCTCGTCTCCAATTGGTGTCGGTGACGGCGGTATATAGCTGAAGGTAGGCGAGTCTGCCCTCGTCGTCGTCGTAAACGTCGACGGAAGGCTCGCGGTCGATGCCGCGGGGCTCGTCACAGCAGTGCTCGACTCCGCGACGGCGACGCAGATGCTATCGATGGCGCCCTGCGCTACGGCGAGGTCCGAGGGGGCACAGGTCGACACGAGGCAGGGGGTGGTAAAGGACGCGATGTTGTAGGCGCACAGGCAGGAGATGTCGGTGCTGGAGCAGCCGCTGGCGGCGATGGCGGTGGTGAGGCAGGAGCCCTGGGGGTGTTAGTACCTATTGGCGTTGGTGGGATGGGCATAGGTCGGGGGTGTGACTTACAGCGCAATCGGGCAGACCGAGACCCTGGCCGAGGCCGGCGGTCGCGAAGAGGGAGAGGAGGAGCGCGGCGGCGGTCTTCATTGGGGTTGGGACTCGCTCCGGCCGGCGCGGTCTTGGGGGATTTGGAGGACGGAGGAAGAGATCGAGAAGAATGGCTGGCCATGCCCCCTTCCCCTCCCCCCAGCCTTGCCTTGCGCAAGTTGCAGGACGACCGCCAAGTATTCGATGGCAGCGCTCTCATGCGGCATCGTGGGAAGCTGAAAGTAGAAACAGAAAACGCCACCGGCCGCTGTGATTCGCCGATGAGAGAGGGGGACGAGCGTTGGTGTGTCTTATCAACGGTCGAAACCAAGATTTGACGTAGTAAATGATTTGTCGCGGAAGGCTTGGGCCATACCATGCCGCTGGACGGGTGTTGTATAAGCCCTGAATGGATGCGGCTCTGTGGGCTGTGCTGTCTTGCGTGCTGGGTGCCTGAGTGTTTGAGCCACCACGATGTCCTATTGTGTATTCCGTATGTACGTATATCCAGGTACCTATGCAACAGCCGGGCCCGGTCCGTCCCAGAGCCTCCTCTCCCGGCATCGCGCTTGTCGTGCAAATGGACCCAAGCCGTGCTTCTCCCAGGCGGCCGCTGGACATTCAACCCCCCAGTGCTCCATGCTCCGTCGTCACCAGAAGCCAACAGTGCAAGCCTCCCCCGGGTATAGTTCCGTCATCCCCATCAACACCGTGCCGACTCGCCAGTCAGTCAATCCAACATGGCGCAGCCCCCCAAGCTCAAGCCAAAACCATCATCGCCAACCCGCTGAAAGTAAACCCAAACATAAATCGAACCCGCTCATCATAGGGTGCTCATGCCGATCGCGCAGGTCTACACCATCGTCAGAACATAATTCCCATCCAAGAGAAGGAAGGAGAAAACGTACCCGCACCCCTGGGGTGTAGTCACGCCAAAGAAGCAGTCGTCGGCCGCCTTGGGGATGACCTGGTCCGGGCGGATGGGGGTGATGACGACGCCGGCGGCGACGAGGGAGACGAGGCCCGTCGTGAGGGTGAGGAGGAGGGTAGCGAGCTGCATTTTGGAGCCGGGTGATGTCTGTTCTTTGGCGATTTTCGGTGTCGGGAGGTTGCAGAGGCGTTGCGGCGTGGGATGAATGAATGTAGATATGTACAAAAGATGTTCAGACCAGCTGTTTGGAGAAGTGAAATCGTCGACGGCGGCGGGATCAAGAGTCGGAATGGATGATGATGATCAACATGGAGAAAAAGACGGAAAGGGAAGAAATGGGAATGAGGGACAGAGGGAGTTGGAATCGCGGTCGGTCAGGCCAAGTTGGATCTGAAACCCGTCGGCGGGTCACAGAGGGCCCAAGGGGCGGCGAGGGTTTGGAGTTTCAGACCCGACATGGAGGCTACACGACAAAGTCGCACCCGATGGAGCGTCACGTGGCATTGCGGTGGGGAAGAGGGTGATGGCTGATTGAGCTATGGGATTGAGTGAGTGATTGATTGATTTCCAGACAAAAATGAGATGTTCTTGAAGTTTGTTCGGTTGTCGAAAAAAAAGAGGTGATGATGAGGTGGTGCCATTCGGAGATGGTCGAGTTTCATCGCGGTTGAGGTGGACAGGAGGCAGCGTTTAGGTAAGCCAGCAGGGGTGCACAGACGCGTGGCTGGGTTCCGTGGCTGACGTCCCGTATGTGGCTGGTGCTGAACCCCCTCTCGACGACGGCGAGCCTCGTGGACGGGAACTACCCCGACGCTGGACATCATTTCTGGGGAATTATCAAAATGCCATCGTCTCGATCATGGACCCCCAGCAGCAACCCTCTCCCTACGTGGAAAAAATCAACGCCATATTTGCAACCTCGAACCCCCCCCTGAACCAGACACTCGTCGACGTCTCCCCTTCCAACGCCCAATCTCTCATCTCGGCCGCCGTCGCAGAGTTCTCGGATCCCGTCCGCGCTAGAGATATTCTCGCCCGCCTGCACTCCCTCAACCCGTCCATGGCAGCATTCTTCCATCCCAAGCAACATGTCCTGTCCCATCTCCCCCTCCGTGTCATCGTGCCCAACCGGGAAACAGGCAGCAGCCCCCCTCCTGCTGCACAACACATCCCAATCGTCTCCTACATCGCCGTCTCGTACTGCTGGCATTCCCCCGAATGGTCCGTAGCCCGTCGCCCCCCGCCCCCCATTGCTCCGGGGTGGAAGATTTCCCTCCCCATGGTCGACGCCATCACGAGGTGGGTCCGCCCCCCGTCCGCCGACGGTGTCGAAGGGATCTGGCTGGACCAGGTCTGCATCAACCAGGAAGACGAGGCCGAGAAGGCCCACCTCATCGGCGCCATGGACATCATCTACCGCTCTGCCAGACGCCTGGTGGTCCTTCTGGAGGACGTGCAGTTGTCGGTGGATGAGCAGCGGGCTGCGCTGCAGTACGCGTTGTGGTATCAGGAAAGGCTGTTGATGGGAAAAGATGCGAGTAGCTCCGCCACAGGCGACATGGACACGTTCCGCGGAGTGTTCGACTATATCCTCAGCAAAGAGAAGGAGGTGAATGCATCTGGCGAACCCGGGCTGTTAAAAGGCGCAATGGACTTTGTCGCCAAGGTCATCTCTGTGAGATGGTTCTACCGCGCCTGGTGCATACATGAGAGACGGGTCGGTGACTACGGGGTGTACGGCACTAACACGCCCATGTTGTTGATGTTTGGGAGCGATGGTGAGGTGCTGGCGTTGGAGTATGGTGATTTCATGTTCATCTGGATGCACGTCAATGGGATTTCGAGGGACCCAAGCGACATCCCTGACGATGAGTCGGCTTCAATGATACACCAGTCCTACTTGTTGAACATCGACGACGCTTCCGACGGGACGGTGTCCCTGATGCAACATCTCGCGGCCCTCTCGACAACCGACTGCTCACACAAGCGCGACCTTTTGTCGATTGTATTAAACATCGCGAGGGTACCGCTTTGGTGGGATGCCGACATCAAAGACGAACGTGATCTGGTCTACATCACGTCTTTGCTGGCTATAGCGGCCGGCGATGTGGCCCCCTTGGTCGCCTGTAGGGGATGGGTACTCGCCGATGGTGAATATGGTGAAGACAAGGCCAAGGTTTCGGCACTGGACGACCACTCCATTATACTCGAGGCCTCTGCTCAGCCCAAGATACCACTCGCCCTTCCAAACTCAATAACGAGCGTGACTCGCGACTACATTGAGCTGGACCTGCTCGTCTTTTCGTCCACGCCGACCGCCCCGAGTCAAGCAGCATCCGAGGCGGCATCCCGAATCTTCAGAGATCACATGCATGACCTCTTCGTCCTAGCCGAAGAGTACACCTCTGCCCTCAAACTCACACCAAACGCGCTTGAGATCATTAGTGATTTAGACAAGGGTACACATCGCGCCTTGATACATGCCTGGCTTGCCCTCGCCCTCGACTGCGGTATCGCCTGGACCCTACGCTTCACCAGCGCAATGAGAAAGGGGACTATTGCGTCCCCGGCCTTCGGAGCCCTGCCTTCCACTAGCACCAGCTCGCTCAAACAAGCAGCAACATCCCTCCTGAGCCACTTCCACGCTGCGACCAACGACAGCACCAACCTCGACAAAGCCATGGGTTTTCTCTCCTGCATCGTCGACCCAAGACTCGCCAATTATGGCCTTACGCCGCGACACATCCCATGGGGACCCAAACTCGATGACTTCGCCATCACCCCCGCAGCAGTCGGTCGGTTCTGGTTCGCCGTCCCCCTGGCCATCGCCATCCCCCACCTTCCATTCCGCTTCCTGAAAGCGTGGATCATAGAGCCATTCGACCCATGTTCCGCAAAGGAGAAGAAGGCCGAAAACACTCAGGAATTGCTCCCCATCGATGGCAACAACCGGATACCGCGCGACGACGCTCGCGCGACATGGCGACTACGAGATCGCGACACTATCTTTGGATGCGGGCCGTGGAACACAGATGAGATCCTCTCTGCGTGCGAGGGAGCGGGGGAGGGTGCGGAGGTGGTGTTGCTGCGACGGCAGAAGGTGTATAGGCCGGGGTACGAGGGCTGAAAGTCTGTCTGGGTTGCTGTTGCAGAAGATGCGGCAGGTTGAGCGGGCGGGCACTATCCTCAAGTCTAGAATATCCGTGATGCTCGGCGTTATTTTCTGTCTTGCTTCTCTCCTTTGCACCTGTGTCGGGAAAGGGAGGGGAAGATGGGGGAGGTGGGAACAGGATATGCTTACCGTGGCCGCCGCTAGACGGAATCTTCAGCGCCATCGAGCTCGATCTTTCGATTCTGGCGCAACGGGTTTGAGCGTTCGCAAGTAGGCGGTGGTTGTTTTTCTTTGGTTCTGAAGCGGGGCAACGGCCTGTCCTTCCTGTGATCAAACACGACGGGAAGGTATGTACCGGACACCAGGCCGTAACAAACATTAAGTTTTCCACATTATTCGTCCTGCAAATGGGTATTATACACATATTACCACCACCAACACAACGGCCATATCCTGTAACTGGTACAAGCCACCCGGATCTCGCTGCATGCCTCAAACACCGATCCATTATGCATCGCCTTTGTACAACTCGACTATGACGGTCATCGGCGGTCGTGCTCAAGCCGGGAGGGGCACAGGGGCTGGGGCGTCGGTCCGGCTGCCTCCGTGGAGGCCTGGCGGCGGCGGCAGGAACATGGGGAGATATGTGACGACAAGAGACATCACTGTAGGCATGCATTAGCTCTCCTCGTCGACAATAACCCGGAATCATGACAGGGCTGCTCACATGACATCCCCACGGTAAAGTAGCCGGGCATGCCGCTGCTCTTTTGCGACTCCTCGCTCTCGCCGAGCCAGTTTTGTACGCTGTAGACTACCGACGCCCTGGGAGGAGTGGGTGTTAGTCTCTGGGGATTTCTGGTGGCAGAGCAGAGAGCGCCTACCATCCGACGTAGCGGTTGCGCATAAAGATGGCGGCCATGGGCAGTGTCGACGACAGGGTCGAGCTGAACTCGCTGGCGTCCTTCTTTGAGGCGGGCTCTTGATACGGAATGACTGCATTGGGGAGGCCCCGGGTTAGCACGGCAATGTGCGAGGTGCGGTTGCTATCGTCGGCGCCCATCGCCCTCGCCATCGCCAATTGCAGGCCCATCGATCGGGGGGAGCTTACTCAAGTCGACCCGACGCATGTCCTTCTTGTGGGAGGCCATTGTGATGGAATGTCTCGTGTGAGGCGACTGTTGGATACGGGGTCGAGGTGGACGATGCTGTAGTGAACTCGGAACAACGCGACGAGGCGACGTCGGCGTCGAGTTCCGTTGACGTCGAAGCGGACACGAATGAGCGCGAGGGTGGGAGGACCCACTCTGCACAGTGTGTTTAGTCACTGACGGCACCCCGGGGCCCGGAATGCTTCCAAGAGGCTTCCAGACGGGGGTCACGGGCTACACTGCTTCCTGCCTAGGCCCTAGGGACACCCCCGCACTGGACTTTACAAAGCACCTCACCTCACCTCCTCATCAGGAGGGGCCGTCTTTCGGACGAAACGTCATGTTTTCTCTACACATGGAGGTCGAGATGCAGATGGGGGCGCACACGGGGATAATGTGAGGGACGACTGAGAAGGACAGCTCTCTCCATCTGGCGACCGACGGGGTTGTGTGGTTTGCCACTTTGCTTTCCCCTCAGCCCCTCAATCTCATGTCCGCGATGCCCAACCACGATCGGCGTCCCTGAACTGGTGGCTCTCGCCAGTCACCAGTGAGAAGGGCGAGGAGGAGAGCGTCCGAGGCGGCCAGGCGGCCTCGAGTCTTGTTGGATCATGTGTGCATGGAACTACCCCGAGCCATGATCCAAGATTCCCCCCTTCCATGCCAGTCTCTCGCTGTCAGCCCGTTGGGCTCCGCGCAGTATACTTGCCCATAGTAGCAGATGAGGTAATCTGTTGATAGCCTCGACGCGCTCCGACGGGGCCGACAACGACTTCTCGCTTGCCTGTCTTGCGCAGCAACTCCTCCACATCGCTACAGGGGAACATGCCCGGGATGGCGAGGGCAGACGTAATACCGTTGGTGATTGATGGGTTATGGCACGTTCCTGATTCGGCACCGCTTGCAGATGGCTGCTCCCAAAAGTCTCTTATCGTTCCGCCAATATATCCGTGGCAGAGACGGCAAGGCGGGAGATGGAACGCGCTTCGCTCGACGGCTATCTCCATCCGGGGAAGAGGGCGATCTGGGCTCGCCGGAGGGGTGGGTGTGGGTGGATGCTGCACGCAGCACCCCCTCGCCTGCTGGTCGGGCACTTGCACGGGGGCGTGAGTGGCAGAGTGGCTCCGTGGTTGCGATGCAGTTGTCGCCTCTGCGGCGGCGTGGGAGCCAGACACCCCCAAAAAGAAGAGAGCGGGCCGCTGGGAGAGACAACGAGACAAGCTGCCCAAGTGTCGCCGTTGCCGCGCTGGTTGGCTCGGTCTGCACCCTCGCACTGTGTCTGTATCCGTACAGTAGCCTGAAGCCTGTATCCGTGCCGTCTGCAGATTCTCTCCTCCAGAGCGTGGGACGAAGGGACGGGTGCGAGGGCACGTCCTCATCTATGTGGTCTCGGGGACTGGCAGGCCCATCGCGCATCCCGGGGCTTGTGGCCTTGTGGCCGTGTGAGCCTGGGCGGTTGTACCCAAGTTGTGGTGTGGTGACCAAGGGCAAGCCGCCGGGTATTCCGTACAAAGAACATGACGGCCGGATCGCGACGGGACCGATCCTGGGTTGGTCCAGGTCGCGGTTGGCCCGCCCGGAGCAGCGGTGCGGGTGCGGGTGCGGGCCCGGGAATCGAGCATCGGGAATGGAATGGAGAAAAGAAAAGGGGGCAGAGAGGAAAAAGGAGCAACTCGTGTGCTTTGTAGTCAGCAACAAGCGAGCTCGACGCAGTAAGAAAGTGCTTGCTGATGTCTGGATGAGATAGGTGATGATGAGACGGAGACGGAAGGCGAACCGTGGGGACTAGGGATGCGTATGGAAATTTTCATACGTTGAAATTGCGCCTTGGCACGTATGAAATTACATACAAGGCCCGCGGTATATGAAAATGGAAAATCTTAAAATAGTGGGACCCTTATTTCCACCGCGCAGACTGCCGGGCAAGATATCCGAGCCCCCCCCCCTTAAGCAGGGAAAACTAGAAAATCGGGATACAGATACCTATTAACCTTACCGATCCGGAACCCTATCCCTATCTTCCCTATCCTCTACCACTAAGGATCCTTAATAGAGATCCTCTATCTCTAATAACTCTTCTATCGTCGCCGTCTCCTACTTATTAGCAGTAACTGCTATAGACAACGCAGCTAGCGCCTTTTATTACCTCTTTAAGCGCGATAGTACCTTACCGTTAATATATACGAAGGCGATCTTATCGGTAGAGTCTGGCGAGAGGCGATTCCGGCTTTTACTATAGAGGAAGTTAGTAGTAGAAAAAGACCGCTCGGAAGGTACGGAGTTAGATAAGGTACTAAAGACTCGGTACGTTAAGTACCTTAACTTAAGCCTAAGATTACTTAATCGTAGCTATATATCGTATAGTTTAACGCCCTTAAGAAATATATCGCTATAAGGTCTGAAATATTAGCCCTCCCTTCCCCTAAAATCGTAAAACGACTTACTTACGCCGACCTAGGCTTATACAGTATAAAACTTACATAGAAAAGCCTCGGCTCGGATAAGGTAGCCCGCCGGCGGTTCCTTACTAACGGTCTTTAGTATAAGAGCTTAAGCTATAAAATAAATATCTAGGGTTTAGGTATCTGTATATACTTATAGGATTTAGAAGAGCTACGGCTAGTCGACCTCGGCGAATTCCGGATCGGTTTCCTTCTTCCGTTACTAGAACTCGATATTCTTCTAGAGCTGTAGAGTATAACCGACGTACGCTTATTCGGCTTCGGAGGTTTTCTACGATTAATAGATAGGGAGTACGATTACCTTTAAGAGATATAGCTCTAGCTAGAACTTATATTAGTTTTAGATTAATTTAAAGACCTTAAGTACTAGGGTCTAAGACCGGAATCCTAGGTCTTAACTAAGAATATTAATTATCAGATAAGGAAGAAGTCTAGCTAATAATAAGAGGTTTCCCTATACCCTTTATATACTAAAATACAGTAATATATATACTATAAGCTGTAGTAGGTCGGAACCCTAATATACGTCTTATCCGTCGGACTCCGAGTATAGCTTAGGCTAATAGCTCGAGATCTATACTAGGTATAGCCTATAATATAAGGTCCTTCCTTTACCTAGTCTGTATGCGTTACCCCGTGTTATCGTAAAGCGCGAAAAAATAATCGCGGTCGTAAACTAATTCTATCTCCTTTAGCGCGTAGTCCTAATTAAAAATTTTTTTACGCGTAACCCGTAACTTATTTTATACGTAACCCGTAACTCGCTTTCCCTCTTAATAACCGCTCGTATTACTCCCTCCTTCGATAAGCGATTAAACTATAAAGCCCTCGACCCCCGCGTAACGTACCCCGGTATAGCGCGCTTTATCGTAGTATCCGTCGTATTACGACCCGTCCGAGGATTTCGGATTAAAGCCGTACGATAAGGGCGAGTTCGCCGATAACTTCGTCGTATAGTAATCCGTTATACCGTAGCCCGTTACCGTTACTTCTTTCGTTATTTAATAAAAGATTAAATAACTTTCGCGTTAAAACGAGCTATTATTAAGCTCCGTCGCCTTAGGCTTCCTAATATTTTAAAAGTAAATTACCTAACTTTAGAAGAGTAACGTAAAGCTTATCGCTTAGTAATAATAGTAGTAGCTTACTAATCTCCGTCGTTATAATATATAACTTATCGGTTTCCTTCGCTATCCCTCCTACTTTTACTTCTTTATTAACTTTTATATTCGTAAACCGTTACCTACGATACCCTTATCCCTATCTCGTATCCCAACCTCTTTAACTAGCTTTTAATATATCCCCCTTAGTTCGGACTCTCGTATAATTAATAGTTCGGATATCTCTAGAGAGTTTATCTTAGCTTCTAGTCTCCCTAACTATCGGTTTAACTACCCGTCGTAGGTCCCTCGTTTACAAGTAGGTTTTAATAAGTCGCCGTTACCCTAGGCCTTATTACGCTACTTCCCGTCGTTTAGGGCTCCGTTACTCGTTCGGTTAAGTCGTCCTTTAAAACTCCCGCGAAGCGCGTTCGTCGTCGTATTAATACTACCGCGTCCCTTGTAAAGACCGTAAAGTAAAAGGTTTCCGAGTATATTTTCGAAAGCCTCTTAGCTGTAGACTTCGAGTCTAGCTATATTAACGAGAATATATCCTACGCGTTATACTTCTAGGATCTTTTATATAATAAGTATATACTTATTCCGAAGTACTATATTAGTTAGTATAATTAGTATAGACGACCGCTCGGCTATATCGACTATAGTAAAACGTATTTTATATATCTAGAAGCCTACCCTTTTATTACCGAGATCTCCGTCGTATAAGGATTCGATAAGAACGGTAACGCGAAGGTAGTTACCCTTAGTAATAATTTAATTTAATAGGCCTTTAAGGTTATTACTATCTTTTACTAATTTACCGAGTTAAAGTTTATTTTATAATATATTCCGTCCCCTTATTTCGTTCGTTATAACCCGTTAACCCTTTCCTAGTTCGCTTACCGATACTTATACTATAGGTAATCTTAAAGCTACCGGCCTTACGACTATAACGTCGTAACGCGT
Source organism: Podospora conica (assembly GCA_030685255.1). Lineage (NCBI taxonomy): Eukaryota > Fungi > Ascomycota > Sordariomycetes > Sordariales > Podosporaceae > Podospora > Podospora conica. The sequence goes on along the minus strand of MU839429.1, from coordinate 194,288 downwards.
TTTAAAGTAACGCGTCGTAGTCCTAAAGGGTCGTTTTAAGTCGGCTTCCGTCGAGAATTCCGTTATAGCCGAGCCCGTTACTATTCCGGCTATTATTCTATATCGTTAGGGTCCTACTATATTTAGTTAAGCTATTACGGCTATGTCCCTTACTTTAACTTCTATACCTATAGGTCCCGTAACTTATACTCGTAATTCTACTAGGCCTTTACGTAGCGCGAAGGGTAGTCTAAAATAGAAAAGGGGTTAAGTTAAGTACTTTAGGTACGGGTTTCGGTTTAAGGGGTATTAATAGGTAAGGAACTTTAGTAGATTTTATAGTTTTCGTCGTTTTCGTTTTTCGTAGGGACTAAAGTACCGGCCGGCTTCCTACCGTATCGTTTCCCCTCGAAATCCTTTAATAGTCCGTTATTATAATCCGTTTTACCGTACTTTACCTCGAACCTTACTAGCGCCTCCGTATCGTAGAATTCGGAGAACGGTTCCTATATAGGATCCTTTTAACCTATTTACTTAACGAGAGCCTATCGCTATAAACCCCTTTCTTTACACTTTATTCTTATATAAAGGATCTCCTTTACTATATACTCCGGGTTACTCCTTTAGATTAAAGGACTTAGTTATATATCTGTAATAGTTTACCCCGGTAATAAGTTAGTTACCGCTTTTCGAAGTAAGTCGATGTAAAACCTATTATAAATTCCTAATAATAGGTCTCTTAGTTCTATTATATACGGGCTTATTACCTTTATAACTATATATTTAACGTAAACTAAGTCTAGCTTCTTTTCGGTTTAAGTAATAAGTAGTTTCGTAAGTTTAACTAGACCTTATTCCTAACTTCGTACTTCGTTATTAGTTAATATTTCTTATTACCGTAGTATTCTTATCTCGTTTATACCGTAACTATCGTTATATTATAGAAGTCCGAAACCTTTTTAATCTTAGCGACGAACGCCTCGGCTTTAGCCTTCTCCGTCCCTAGCTTCGGGGGCTCCGGGTTTATATCCCGGACGATAGGTATAATTAGTAATAGGTAGTATCTATAGCTTATAAAGAAGGGTAAGGTACCGATAATCGAGGAATCCCTTACGAGGAGCGTTATCTAAGCTATTAGTAGGAGATTATCCTAATCGTCTTAGCGATAGTTTATATACGCTTTTAGGTAAGCCTTAATATCCTAGTTCGCGCGTTCCGTACTACCGTTAGTTTCCGGGTAATAGGCTATATTAAGGAGCTAGTTTATTCTTAGCCTACTATATAAGTAGCGTTAAAAATTATTAGTTTAATTTAAACCTTTATCGCTAACAATAAAGTCCGGTTACTAGTAAAATCTTACCTAATACTATAGGAAGCGTTCTATATAGGCTTCCGCCTTTATTAAGGGTATTAGTTTTAGGACTAGGGTTTTACCTAACTTATCCTTTATTACTTATATATTCTTATTACCGTGTATCGTAACCGGTAGCTCGGTAATAAAGTTTATCTAGATATACTTAAACTACTACTCCGGTACGGGTAGGGGTTTTAGTATTCCGTATTTTAGCCCTCGCTATACCTTTAAGCTTTTATATATATTATAATTCCTTAGGAAACGGCGTATATATTAATAAAGTAACGGCTAGTAGTAGTCCTTTATAATAAGCTTAATCGTATCTTTACGGCCTAGGTAGCCGTAAACTACGGCGTCGTAGGTTTACTAGATAATCCTTATCCTTAACTAATTTATAAAGTCCGCCGTACTATTCGATTCGTCTTAAAGGAGCGCTAGGGACCCTAGGATCTATAGTTTATCGCGGTACTATAGTCTACCTTTATTATCGAGTTAGACTTCGTTAAGTTATAGTCGTAATTATTTCTCGACTTCCATCTAGTTAATCCTACTAACGACGGCTTAGTAAACTACCTAATATATCGAGTTTATATCCTAAGCCTCGGTAAATATCGTTTAAAGCTTTAGGTTTAAGAACGCGATAGCTTCCGTTATTCTTACTATACCGACTAAGGAGAGCGTATTAATCGTAGTATAACTCGATAACGCGGAATCCGGGATAAGCTATAACTCTCTTATATCCTAGTCCTCCTTCGTAGCTTTATCTTAGTCCCTTTTAAATAAGGTATCTAGTACTACGGTATCCTTTCCGGGCTAGTAAAGGATCTTAAAGTTAAACCTTAATAAGTACTCCGCCTAACGGGCTTAGCGCTCCGATAACGATTTCCTAGTTATAAAGTATTTTAAGTTCCGGTAGTCCGTTAGGATTTTAAACTTCTTATACCCCCGTAATTTTACGGACTACTACTTTAAGTACTTAATAATAGCGAGTATCTCCTTATCATAGATCGGGTAGTTCCGCTTTATTAGTATAAGCTTTTTAAAATAAAATCCGATAAGCCTCTTAACTTTATCGACAATCTAGCTTAACTCTCCTCCTAGGGCGAACCCGTTATAGTCCGTTATTAATAAGGTTTCTCTATCGAAGTCCTATTCCGTAAGTAACGGAGCCCTTACGAATAAGACCTTTAATAACTCGAATACCTCGTCGTATAACGGTCCCTATTTAAACGGAACGTTCTTTCCTATTAAGTCCGTTAAGGGAGCCGTAACCTTAGAGTAATTAGCGATAAAGCCGCGGTAGAAGTTTAGGAATCCTAGGAAGTTCCGGATACCTTTAGCCGATATCGGGACCTCTTATTCTAGGATTACCTTAACCTTCTCGGGGTCCGCCTAAATACCGACTCCTACGTAGATAATAAACCCAAGGTACTTTACCTTCTTTATAGCGAACTCGTACTTATCGATATCTAAGTATAAGCCGTACTATTATAAGAGAATTAAGACTTTACGGACCTAGGTTATATATTCCTTACGGGTTCCGTCGGTAAAGATAAGGATATCGTTTAAATAAGCCGAAACAAAGTCGTCTAGGTATTCGCGTAGGATATCGTTAATATAACGTTAAAAGGTCGCCGGCGCGCCGTAAAGTCCGAATAATATAACTTTCTACTTATATAAGCCGTACCTTATCCGGAATATTATTTTCTACTCCTCTCCTACCGTTATACGGATCTTATAAAAGGCCTATACGATATCTACCTTAGTAAGCTATTTAACGCCTTTAATTCGTCTAAGGGTTTTTATAATTAGCGGTAAAAGGTAGCGGTCCGGTATCGTTAACTTATTAAGTCCTCGGTAGTCGTAATAAAATTAGAGTCCGCCCTTTAGCTTTTTAACGAATAGGATTAGTAATACTACCCTTAAGTAGCTTAACTTAATAAAACCCTTCTCTATTAAGTCGTAGATCGTTTTCTTAAGTACGAGTAACTCTTTTCGTAAGAGGTTATATAAGCCTTTAAACGGTAATAGGAGTTCGCGTCCCTTATCGTTTATACCGATCTTAATAATATAGTCGACGCCTAGCTTATAAGGATTTAGTTTATCGGCTTCTAGTTTATTAAAGAGTAAGAGTAGGTTATAGAACTTAAGGGGAAGTCTTTTCCGTAGTTTCTTATCGTTAAGGATAGTTTTCTTATATAACGTTTTCTCGATATCCTTTAGGCTAACCCGGAAGACTATAAGCTTCGCCGCGTCGTCGCCGTCCTTCTTACGGATTCCGTTAATAGTATTTAAGAATATTCTCCCTATTACGAGCTCCGCCGTTTAAAACTCGCGGACTTTATCGGATATAAAGCCTTCCCTACCGACTATCGCTACCTATACCTTATCGTCGCCGATCCTTATACGCCTCGCGCGCGTTTCGATTACTACGTCCTCCTATGTTATCTATAGGGTTTTAAAGATAAGGTTAAAGTCTAACTCCCGAACTATAAACGTATATATATCCCGGCGTACCCCTCCGATATCCGTTATAAAAAACGTAATCGTATCGACGGTAGGAGTCCTTATCTCTTTAAAGGCTCCTTTTAACGGTCTTAAGGAAATCGGTATTACTGGAAGTCCTATCTTAAGTATAAAGTATTCGCTAATTACGGAATAGTATTAATATCTAGTATCTACGAAGGCGGTAATTAATTTATTACGGTTAACGATAACCGGAATTAAATTAAGTATTAAAGTAGTTAAGTCCCCTGTAAATACCGTTATATATATACTATCTTACTTTAAGGCCTATCCTCGCCTTAAAGTAACTAGTTTTCCGAGTCGTCGGAGTTCGAAAGCTTTTCGACGACCGTTACGGCTATAACCTAAAGTCCGCCCTTCTTATCCGGGTTAACCGTAAGGCGTTATAAGTAACCGTTAACGAAGTAACCGTCGGCGCCGTAACGTAAGTAGTTACCCGTAGTACGTTATTATATAATAACCTTTTTAGTTACCTACTTCGCTTTAACGTTACTTTAGTTCCCTAAGTTACTAGGGTTCCGCTTTCTAGCCTTACCCGTATTTATAATAAGGATCTTTACTACGTTTATAATAACGTCGCCGTCGATATCGAGTTCCGGGCCGTTAATAAGTTAACCGCCGGTTATAGAATACTACTTTAAAGGGCCTAACGAGTCTATAATACCGCGGTATTTATTATATTTATTACTTTTCTTTAACTTAACCTAGCGTTTAACCGCTTTCCTATTATCCTTCGTATCCTTAAGGGATCTAGCGATAGTTATTATACGTTAGACGTAAGCGTAGAAATTTATAGGTATCGTAACTAGTATAAGGGTGTCGAGGACTTTATAATATATCGCTATTCGTAGTTATATAATCTTTATAACGTCTAGCTATATATTACCTCCGGCCTAAGTAAGGATTCCCTCCTACTTAAGGTAAAAGTCGCTAAAGGGTTATCCGTCGGACTACTTATAGTTAGGGAGGTCCTTAAGTACGTAGTCTAGGGTATAAACGTTACCGAAGATCCTAAGTATCTTCTTTATAAGGTTAACTAGGTTATAGTCTTTATCTTTTCCGCCTAACTACTAATATGCGGAAATCTTTATCTCGCGAGCCGTAAGGATTATCTTCGTAATAAGGGCCTACGTACGTTCCCGGGATCTAACGAGACCGGCTAGCGTATCTAGGTTATAGTAAAATACGAGCTTATTAAAGTAGAATATAAAGGAGCTTACCTTACCGTTTTACTTTAACTAATAAAGATCGGTTAAAGCCTTACGCCTAAGTTCTAACGGTATAGGCTTATCTATAATAGGTTTTACGGTCGCTAAGGTTACGGATACGATATTAACCTAAGCGGAGATATTACCGTAGCGGCTTACGGCTTTATTAGTATCTACCTTTTACTCGAGGGCGGTCTAGATCTTACGATCGGACTCCGACGTTTTAAATTATAGTTTAGCTATCTTCTCCTTTAGCTTCTTTATTTCGTTCTAAAGCTTTTAAAGTTCGCTAATCGCGCCGAGCTCTCCTTTTATTAAGGAGGAAGCTATAGCGGTTTAGCTACGACGGGTTACTAATAGTAGGAGTTACTAATAGGTTATTAATAGTTACTAATAAAGTTACTAATTAGTATACTAATAAGTTACTAATTAGGTTACTAATAGGTTACGACGGGTTACTAAACTGTAATTATTAATAGGTTTTTTTTTAATCTAATAATATACTAAGGTTTAAGACCGGAATCCTAGGTCTTAACTAAGAATATTAATTGTTAGATAAGGAAGAAGTCTAGCTAATAGTAGGAGGTTTCCCTGTACCCTTTATATGCTGAAATATAGTGGTACGTATACTATAAGCTATAGTAGGTCGGAACCCTAATGTACGTCTTATCCGTCGGACTCCGAGTATAGCTCGGGCCAATGGCTCGAGATCTATACTGGGCGTAGCCTATGACATCGAGGAGCTTACCTTACTTTAGAGCTTCGGCGATTATAATCGGCTTATAAGTCTAGGCGAGGAGGGCGTCCTTATTATATAAAAGAGATTAGATAGCGCCGATCTATATTCCTTATCTTATAATTACGCTATTAATTAGTAACCTTAGCTTACTATATAAGAGGGACTAGATCTCGCGGAGCCGCGAAAGATAGAGCTTCGCTTTCTTAAAAAAGGTAATAACTATAGCTACGTTAGTAAAGACTATTTTCTACCGTTAAAGGCTAGCGATATCCTTTACTAGTAATTATAGGCCGTAAAAGTTACAAAGGTTATAAAAGATATAATTAAAACTAAACTCTTATTATATCTCCCTATAGAACTTCCGTATCGTAGTATCCGTATCTATAATAATACTATTAATCTTACGGGTATCGTTACCGACGAACTCGCGAATTATAGGCGTTACGAGGACTACGGTATTCTTCCCGGTATAAAGCTCGCTTTTAGTATCGATTATACGCTAGTATAGAGTAGCGTAGTAGGGGATTTGGATAGAGATATTAATAATACGATATATAGCTTAGTCGTCGGAGGCGTCGATAATAATATTAATATAGGTAGCGTTAGCGATAAGGGACTTAATACGATCTTAGTACTCGGACTAGACTAAAGGTAGGCGTTCGGTAATAATATTACGCGACGGAGGCTTTTACAGGGGATTAAGGATCCCGGCGAGAGACTTTATATATTCCGAATCCTAGAAGCCGAAGGATAGACCGCTTATAAAAATAGCTATAGTAGCGGCTCGTATTACTAGCTCTTGGAAATTAGGAGTAGTCGGCCGAAAGGTATAGGAGGTAATAAGGGAGCTAGGGTTAGCGGCGGCGTTATCGATAAGACGAGCGTAGTATAAGTAGTAGCCGATAAGATAGCTCCTTTACCTACTGATATTTTCGGCTATATCCTTCTTATACTAGCGGTAGGTCTTACGTACATTCTTACGGCCTTCGGTAGTTAAGTTAGTATAGTACTCGTTAACCTAAGCCGAAGAGAGCGCCTTAACTACGTTAGCGTTAGATAAAGTAATAGAGCTAAAGGTAGGGGTAGAGGGCTAGGGGGTAGAAGAAGATAAGGCTATAATTAAGTATAAGATAGGTAGTATCGCGAGATCTGTAGAGGTAATAGGGCTACGGGGTGGAAAAAATACGTAAATAGCGAAAGTAGTGGAAATGGAAGAATTAGCGCTTATCGAGATCGATCTGGGGGAGGCGTGTCTTGTAAGTCTTGGAGTCGTGGAAGGTAAGTTGGGCTGAAATTGGGCTGGATCTTTTCCCCTATACAAAACCCTAACCCTCCTTGCGTACGTGCCACTAATCTAACCCAAATAGGAAAGGTTGAAATTACAATTTTCATACAAGCTATTATGCCTTTCATGAAATTACATACAATAGGGAGGGTGCATTGAAATTACGCATCCCTAGTGGGGACCGCCTCACTGCGAACTTTTTGCTTTGGGGCCTTTCCATGCCCGAATCCCACCACCCGCGCTGCTCTCCACTCGCACCCTCCAACCCATGCAGATTCGTCCCGGGGCGCACGCCATCCTCCCCGAGAACCCCCTACCACCCACCCCCCACCAGCAGGTGCAGGTGCCTGTGCTTCCGATTGCGAGCGCTGCACACAGCCAGTGTCTGCCCTGTCTGTCGCCGAGCCAGCGTCCAAACTGTCGAACTGCATCTCGTCCCAACTCCCAAGCCTCGGAAGGTTTCTCGACCTCGAACCTCGAATCCCAACAGCCTCGATCCAATTTTGCTGCAAGCGTTGCATCTCCATCTCGTTCCCTTTCCCATCCCGACAATCCCGACTTTTTTTCTTGGACCGGCCTTTGATTTCTGCTCCTCTCGCCGGGGGACCGACTCGAGCTCGTTGTCCCGGCAAAAGACGCCAAGACCTTGTTGTCAACCGAGTCAACCTCCACTCCGACCAGACCAGACCAGACCCCTTCACCCGCCCCAAGACAAGACCCCCGACCCGCGTTATCGAGAACATCGCCCCGTCGCATCGCGCCCCCCCATCTCCCCCATCTCCCCCCTCCCACCTCCCACCTCCCCATCGCTCACGCTCCAAATCCTCGACAGCCTGCGGCATGGCGAATCGACACGCCCTCCGACGATGACCTCCCGGCCCCCATTGGGCGGCCCGCAGCGACCGCCCTCGCGGAAGCCGAGTGCCCCAGGCCTGTCGCAGCGCCCGCCGTCGGCCGCCGCGCGCCAGCGCACCCATCTCCCGCCGTCGCCGATACGGAGGGAGACTTCGTTCCACGACTTCACCCCGACCGAGCCCACCGATGCCTCCCAGGCCCGCTTCGCCCCGCCGCGCCGCGGTGGTTCCCGCCTCAAGCTCGAGCTCTCGCACGATGCTGCCGACCCCATGTCCCTCGCCGCCTTCAGCGAGTCGCCGCACGCCATGGACTCGTCAAAGTCCTTTACGCCCTCGCGCATGGTGCCGCCGACCGAACCGTCCGACCTGAGCGACATGAGCCCGCACCTCGCCCCCCAGACCGACCCCGATGCCCCGATGCCCATGCCGACGCGACCCCCGATCTTCACCACCAACCTACCCCGCCGAGAGCCACCGCCGGCTCCCGCCAACCCGCCCAAGAAAGACACCCGTCCAAAGCCCTACACGGTCGAGGTGCCCGCTGCCGCCCCGCGCTACGTCATACCGGGGAAGGGAAAGGGAAAGGGGGACGCTGCACCGCGGTCCGGCGCCGGGGGTGCCGGAGGAGTGGCGGGGAGTCTGGGGCCCAGTCCGTCGCTCGGCTATGTCGACTTTTTTCCCTGGACCGGAATGCACCCCGAGGACCAGTTCTCCGAGAATGCGATCCGAAACGGCTACTTTGACAAGGCGCCGACGGCACAGCAGGCCGAGACGCAGTCGGCCAAGCAGATCCTGTTCCCCGCCCTCAAGCACAACAACGGGCTCACGGGCCTGTCGAACGTGTTCGCCAGCATCATTGCCGAGAGGAGGCATGGCGGGCAGATCACGGCGCCATCGACGTTCAAGCCACCTCCGCGCGTGACCCTTACTGACACGAAGCGCGAGATCTGGCTCAAGGACCTCGCGAACCCAGCCATCTCGCTCCGTCGACTCAGCAGGACCATTCCCCACGGCATCCGCGGAAAGATATTGCTGGAGCAGTGCATGAATAAGAAGGTGCCGACAGACCGGGCCGTGTGGCTGGCCAGGTGCGTGGGCATCAACGAGCTGAGGAGCTTCAAGAGAAAAGGCGCGGGCAGCTCGCTGGTAATAGGAGGCGGAGAGGCCAAATTCCACAAGGAGTGGACGGGGATTGTTGAGCAGTATTTGGAAAGCGTTTTGTTTGGATTGGACGACCCTGACTACAAGGTCAGGGTTGGTTATGCGTATGTGTCCCCCCTCCGATCTCGAGACGTCGTTCTGACCTGACCTGCCTGCAGCGTACGACTGGCAACAAACTTGTATGCCGAGCATTTGCTGGACAGAGAGCACTTTATGGAGTGGCTAGTCCACAGTTTTGAGAACTGCGAACAGGACAAGCTGCCCATGTGGATACTTCTCACAGAGATATACTGGAAAGACTTGCTAAAACTTCGAAAATATGGCCGCAGGCTGGTCACCACTCTTGTCCGCCACCACCACGAAGTCAGTCATGTTCCCCCGCTGCCCCCGGAATTCTGCTGACGAGACATCTAGATTCAAATTCACGTCGACAGGGACCTGTTCCAATCGCTGTGCTCCAAGCTCACTGCCCTCCTCGACACACTCATCCTCAGCAGCCCCGAGAACTTTGTCCACCCGAGCACCTGGTCCAAGTACCGAGACACGCTCAAGCTATGCTTGCCTGTCGGCGACGTAGTCCGCCAAAACGCCTTTTCGGCCCTCTGCCGCCGGAACGAGCAGCTGGTAGCCTCAGTTAACAGGTCTCAGCCCGCAGCTCGACACATCTTGGTCAAGAAGCTGGACGGAACCTTGCAGGCACCACTACCGGACGACCTTCCGATCCAGTGTTGGGGCATATCCAAAGATAAGACGGCCCTCGTCCGAACGCTTTTGGAATGGTGCACATCACTATATCGACCCGATCTGGCCAAGATCTTTGTGTCGAGCCGGATCCTTCAGCAGTGGGGTGGGCTTGGTCTTGATACCACTACGGCCATCTTGGAGTTTCTGGACGGAAACACGTTGGAAGAAACGGGGCGCAAGGACGCCCTGTACCATTTGGTCTGCGAGCTCGTCCGCACCGGGGCCTTCTCGGTGTCGCGCTACCTCCAGTGGCTCGTGGCCGGCGGCCCCATCACGAACCCGGCCGACATGGACCCAGACGGGCCCAGCGCGACGCGTCTTCTTGTGGAGCTTCCCATGCACACCCTTCGCAAGGCGCAAAAGAGGACACGGAGCGCCATACTTCGCCGTGCGTCCTTCCCTGTGGACGACGAGGAGAAGAACACGGACCTGGCAATCCAATACTTGAAGCAGGCTTTGGGTCTACCCATCGACATGGACAGCCCCGTCTTGCAAAAAAAGGCGCTGTCTCTTCGCCAACTAGCTAACCGGGTGCGGACCAAGAGCCACCGGTCGCTGAAGGCTGAGATTGGATGCTGGCTCCAAAAGAACATAACTACCATGGTCGAGCAGAAGGAGGCCGATGGCGGACAGGGCCCCGACATGTCGCCCACCTTTTTCCACGCCGTGCGCACCATGCTCGAAGCAGCCGGGGACTACTCGATGCTCGCAGGCATACTCAAGTCGCTCATGAGGCAGTCCAATGTCGAGACGCTGGCTTCGATCGCCGACACGGTCAACCGGCATTTCTTGATCTTTTCGGCTCTTGGTGATGCCAAGATGATGTTTGAGGGCCTCCACAAGCGACTGCTCGTCCTCGCCCCCGAGCAGGACCATGGTGTTCGGCCGCTCCTCGCTTCGCTGGTCGGCCTTGCTGGGCAGATGCCTGGTCACGAGGAGCTTTCGGTGCACCTCCAGGCGGAACTTACCGTGATCGATCGCCACAGCGCCGTCGATGCATGCTCGCCTGTTAGTGACAGCATGGCATCTCGGCTCCAGGACGACGACGGGGCGCTCCGGGAGGAAATCGAAAAGAATCTCGCCAGCGGAACCAGCCTCGACCGAAACACCATGAACCGTCTCTTCCAGACCCTTGTGCAGCGACTGCACGAGTGCTGGGACACGGTGTACGATAACCAGCGAGCCTACAGTCAGCTACTGGCACGCCTTCGCATCTTTGACACGCAGCATTTCGATGCCACCATGTCGAAATGGCTTTTGTCCCTCCGCACGACGCAAAATCGACCATCGATTCTGAGGATCTATCCGCTGCTCGTGTCGGTCGGCTGCCTGAGCCTTGCGACCATCTTCAGCACCACGGCCGAGCCGCCACGACCCCCTGGAGGCAATGCGGCAGCGCCCCAGGTGGTCCAAGCCACGTTCCGGACCCGGTACCTGCAAGAGGTCCTCAAGCTCTTCATGATGCCGATCCCCGAGGACGGCCTCATTCTCCCCGACGAAGCGTACCGCTTCTCGGTGCTTCAGAGGCAGGCCTGTCGCGACCACTCCAAGGACCTCCTTGCGCTCATCCGCTTGGCTCTGGCCGAATACTCGTACTCGCGCTCCCAAAACGACGTGGAAAACCTACCCCTGGACAGCGATAAGGTCCAAGACCAGCTGTTGGAGCTGGTCAAGCTGCTCGTTCTCAAGGATCCTGGAGGCGTGGTGAGAGCACTGACGGTCAGGCAATGCGAACCCCCGGTCGGCAGCTGGATCGATTACATGACGACCAAGCTGCTGATCCCCACGGCGGATCAACAGACGCACGTCTCGTTTGACCAGGTGCTGGCGCTCACCAACGAGTTCACCCTCCCCTTTTGCCAAGTGAAGCTCTCCCTCAGCCTCGCGTCGGCCGACCAAAGCAGCCCCGAGGCCGCCGACCGCCAGCAAATGCTCCTCGAGCTCTTCGCCAACGCCATGGACAAGGCCATCGACGCCAGGAACATGTCGTGGATGGGCATGCTCTCGTTCCTCTCGCCGGAAACCACGCACCACCTCAAGTCGCGCGCGCAGATGCGCTTCCTCGACCTCCTCCCCTCGATCCGCACCCCCTCCCCTCCCGCCCAACCCCTCGACCACACCCTCCAAATGGCCGACTCCCTCCTCTCCGTCATCGACGCCATCATCCGCTCGGGCACCATGGGCCGCCCCCCGCAGCTCGTCGCCTCCATGATCGACAAGCTCGCCGACCTCTGGGAGGTCCTCGCCGCGGCCGACCCGGCCCCGAAGCCCGCCGTCCTCGCCCACTGGCTCCCCTCCCTCCTCAACTTCCTCACCCTCCACACCCAGACATTCGACACGTCGCGCGCCTCGGCCGAGGTCCGCGCAAAGGCCCTCGTCATCTGCACCGGCCTGCTGCACGAGCTCGACGCCCTGCACGCCGGCCCCGCCGACACGCGCGCCCTCGCCACCCGCATCTTTGATCTCGCTTGCGTGCTGGCCGATAATGTACCAGACGACGCGAGGGCAATGTGCGCGCGCGCGCTGCGTGATGCGACGGGGGATGCGAGGGTTAGGTATATCTTTAGCGTGGCGGCGCCGGGGCCGGAGGGGGCGGAGACGATTATGCTTGCGCAGAGAGACAAGACGGTGGCGGCCGCCACCGCGCCGAGGAGAGGGGGCCAGGGATTGCCGCAGATGCTGGGGACGCCGGCGGCGCTGTGGGGGGTTGAGGGGCCGGGGCAGGGGGCCGAGAGGTTGAGTCCGTTTGCGGTGAGGAGGTGGGAGCTGTTGAGTGAGCCGACGCCGGCGGTGGGGGAGAATGATACGGCGTTGAGCTTGGGGTTGTTTGAGGCGAGGAGGGTGTAGGCGGAGGTGTGATATCCTGTAACATAAAGAAGGAGGGGGAGGGAAGTGGGCGGGTGGGGGTGGTGTGTGTTTTGAAGAGATTATATGGATGTGGGGTCGGAGAGATTGAAGCGCGGGTGAGGGACAGAGAGCAAGTTGGGTATATCATGGTTATGGACACTGGTGGGTAGCGAGCGAGCGAGCATTGCTGTTTGTTGTTGGGTTTTGAGATGTTGTGATACTAATACCCCATACGAGTATGCTATTGTTTCTGGTGAAGAGTTTCTGGTGATGGTGGGGGTCATGATGGGGGTCATGTGAAGATGGAGGTCTCGGTGAGGATTCAACACTCACTCAATCGCGCAGTTCCTCCGTGACAAACTCGAAGAACATGCCCATCGCAAGCCCCGGACTTCAACTCTCGCCACCTTCTCTCTCGACTTCCCCTGGCCGATGCTACTGGCCATCCCACAGCTCTGATTGGTCACCCCCCAATTTCCCCCAACAGCCAACCCTCCACCGCCAAACCACCACGACCATCGCAACTCACGACGGCAGTGATTTGCCATCTGAATCGACGGCGACCAACGATGGCGCGTTTCCCCGCGTTTTCGTAGAGATTAATGCCGGGGACGTGGGTGTGTTGACCTCGGCGCTTGGTATGCCTGTTTTTTCAGACTCTCCTTCTCCCCCTCTAATTCGACGAGATGTCCAATGGACGAGAGCAAAGCATCACATGGATGGGATAGTTGTGAGAGGTCTACCTCTCGGTCCCAAGCCATGACGCCGTTCTCAACAGACAGCGACGGCGACACCATCCATCTTCTATATATCCCCTCAACCACCCCCACCCCCCCTTACAACCTACTGCCCTCCCAAGGCAAGACACAGACGGCATCATATGCCTCCCCCAACCACAACCATGATCCTCCCCCTCCTCCCCCTCCTCCTCCTCCTCCTCCTCCCCGCCCTCCCAACCGCCACCACCCTCACCCTCAACACCTTCGACGGCCCCGGCTTCCCCGCCTGCACCAACCTCTCCGCCATCCACACCCCCCCCTCCATCCCCGCCCTCCAATCCCTCGTCCGCACCGCCTCCCTCGCCGGGCACCGCGTCCGCGCCGCCGGCGCCGGCCACTCCTGGTACGACACGCAATGCAGCGCCGACACGACCATCATCCTCCGCACCGACGCCCTCACGGCCATCACCGACCTGGCCCTCCCCGCCCCCGGCGCACTTGGTAGGGGCTCAGTCATCGTCGAGGCAGGCGTCACCTTCTTCCAGCTCGCGGCGTTCCTCCACGAGCGCGGGGCGTCGGTCGGCTACGCGCTGACGAACTGGAACATTACGTTTGGCGGGGCCGTGGCGATGGGGGCGCACCGGTCGAGCTTGCGGGAGGATTCGATGGTGGCGGCGGGGGCGGAGGGGGTGGAGATTGTGGATGCGAGGGGGGGGAGGAGGTGGGTTGGGCGCGGGGATGGGGATTGGGGGGCGGCGTCGACGAGTTTGGGGTTGCTGGGGGTGGTGGTGAGGGTTAGGTTGAGGGTTAGGGGGGATGGGAAGGTGAGGGCTATGCAGAGGACGTGAGTTTTTTCTTTCTGGGTGATATGGGGTGGTATGGGGGGTGCTGACGGTTTCTGAATGGGTAGGTTGGAGGAGAAGGAGGTGTTGGATGGGGATATCTACGGCATGATTGCGCCGTATGCTACGGCGAATCTGTGGGTGAGTGTTTACTCTAACCCCCTCCCCTCAACACATGCTGACGACAACGTCCAGTGGTGGCCCTACAAGCGCAAGTTCCACCACCGCTTCTACGACGAGGTCCCAACCAACTCCACCCCGCAGGAGGGCTTCCAAAACACCTTCTCCGTGACCTCCCTCGAGGCCGTCGCCGCCCGCACGCTGCTCGACAGCGGCAAGTACCTCGCCACGTCCAACATGCTGGCCGAGGAGATCTTCTTTGGGCTGTGGTCCAAGCCCAACTTCCGCGACAAGCGCACCAACGCGCACATCGACGCCTGGCCCGTCTACGGGTGGAACTACGACGTGCTCATCGGCGGCCTCTACCCCGACCAGAGACCCGAGTGGGAGTACGGCCTGCACGGTCTGACGCTGGAGCTGGCGTTTCCTGTGACGATGGCGAATAGTATGCTGAAGCGCGTGCGCGGGTTGTTTGACGAGGAGTTGAGGCGGGGGGTGGTTATGACGTCGACGTATCGGAGTGGGATTAATATCAAGTGTACGTATACCCCCCCCGAGGTGGTGGTGGTGGTTGCTGATATCGACTGCGCCGCACAGTCGGCAAGGCCTACTTCGACCTTCTCGGCCAGGGCACGTACAACACGTCGGACGGCGCCGACTGGAGCAAGGGGACCATCATGTTTGACTTTCCGACGTTTCGGCCCAACGTGGGCGACAACAAGCGGTTCAACGAGGATTTCTGTACGCATCCCCTGACTTCTCTTTGCCACATATGTACCGAGACTGACCGCGAGAGTGCAGACCACAAGCTGGCCAACGCGCTCATCGACGAGTTCCCGTGTCGTCCGCACTGGACCAAGAACTCGAGGGAGGTGCTGGCGAGGTCGGTGAAGAATTTGGATCCCGATGTAAGTCTTTTGTGGGTGGTGGTGGTATGAGTGTGACTGACGGTTCGTGACGGCAGCATCTGAGGCGGTTTAATGAGGTCCGGAAGAGGTTTGATCCCGATGGGATGTTTAGGAGTGCGGTGGGAGAGATATTGGGGTTCTATGACTGATGGGAGGAAAGTGTGTATCGTCGGTGCCAGCGGTGCATTGGAGTCTGTAAACTAGAATGGGAGATGGTTGCTGAATGTCAAGAGAGAGAGAGGTAAGTTGACATGAACTTGAGCGTTTCCTTCCCATGCAGGTACCTCTTCGCGACAGGAGAGCTATATTCCCTCTTTCCCTCCCTTTCCCAGAGACGATGCAGCCATTCTATGACTTTGAACCCGTAATACCACCCTGGTATCGGCGACACTGTCATAGAGTTCCCGAACTCTTCTTCTTCTCCCTTAGGACGGTGGTGTTGCCCCCCCCGCTTAACTCTTCAAGATGGACATTGAATGTTTAAGTAAGACAATGCCCTCAGCTTCCACCTCTTCGTACCCTGCGCTTCTGTAAAACCCACATCCATCCATCCCATCCCAGTTCCCTCCCGAAATACTCACACACGTACTGTAAATGCACTCCATCATACTGTAAGATGTATTTTTACCACCACCACCACCACCATTCCCACTCTATTCCCGCCTCTCCCTCGCCCCTGCACGTCCGGTATCATGACAGCAGCCAAGAATCGACTCGACTCCAAGATTCCCAGCTCACCCTTCGCCGTTTCACCCCCATCGAGGGAGGCCCAAGCGGCGTGCACCAGACAGCTGGGCGCCACAGCGTGCAACAAACAAGCGCATAACAATCCCATCCACGATTCCACATGATCCGCCCGCCGGCCGGCCGCCTAAAAAGGGGCAGGTCAAGGTCGCGGCCGGCCCGGCCTGGGCACTTCTGAGACGCGGATGCGCCTCCGATACGACACCCGCCAAACACGGAGCGCATCCGTGCCCCCCTCTTATTTCCCCCAGCCGCCCCTGACAGGAACTCCCCTTACCCAGCAAAATGCCAAGACCCGCGACTTCACCTCCTCAGTTCAACGTCAACCATGGAAGAGTGGGAAGAAATTCAGCTTTCCGATTTTCGTTTTCTGTCTCTCTCTCTAGTAAACAGTGCCCTAGCCCATCCTCCCTTGGGCGCGGCATGCTTTTGATCGGTCGGTCGTTCGGGAGTAACTGTGGATTTTGGGACTCTAAAAGGACGCCGGTTGCTTGCAATATATACCTGCCATTTGTAGCCGCGCATGATAAAAAAAAACGATTAAGACCACAACCCCCATCCAATATGGCTGTCATCGTCAAGTAGAAAAGATGGAAGAAAAAAAGATAAGAAAAAAAAAATGGTTGTGTATTGTACATACACACACCACCCTCTCCCACCCCGCGCGAACGACAGACGTCCCCCCCCTTCCCTCGGCGCGAACGCTCCCCGCCCGGAGTGGTTACAGGCAAAGAGAGAGACTTCCGCAAAAGAACGGAGGGTATCCGCCATCACCCCTCAATCCATCTCCCTCCCGGGCGGGCCCCGGGCGCTCGCTCCCTCGGCGGGACGAGACTTTTTGTCGACTTCGCCCCCCCCGGACGGAAAGGCCCGGACGGAGCGTGGCGGGGAGGGTAGGTGTTGTTGAGTAGTGTGTGTCTTAGGCCGCGCCCCGGCACGCCACCTCTTGCGCGTTACATTGCTCGACGGTGACGCCGTTGCCCTGGCCCGAGTTGACGGCATCTGCGCAGGCGTTGTTCTGGATGGCGCAGGCGCGTTGCTTGGCGGCCGCCTCGTTGACAAAGGTGGCGCCGTTGACCGAGAAGGGGCGGGCCGCGTCGCCGGACGCCGTGACAGCGGGGGCGGCAGCGCCGGCGAGGGCAGCACCGGCGTTGGCGTTGGCACCGTTGTTACCGCCGGCGTTAGCTCCGTTGTTGCCGCCGTTGTTACCACCGTTGTTGCCTCCGGCATTGGCGTTGCCACCCTTGCCCTTGCCGCCTTGACCGCCGCCTTGACCGCCGTTGTTGCCACCGGCGTTGCCACCGGCGTTACCACCAGCGTTGCCGCCGGCGTTACCACCAGCATTGCCGCCGGCGTTACCACCAGCATTGCCTCCGGCGTTGGCACCGTTGTTACCACCGGCATTGGCTCCGTTGTTACCGCCAGCGTTGGCACCGTTGTTGCCTCCAGCGTTGGCGCCGTTGTTGCCTCCAGCGTTGGCGCCGTTGTTGCCACCGTTGTTACCACCGGCGTTGGCGCCGTTGTTGCCGCCGGCGTTACCACCGTTGTTACCACCGGCATTGCCACCGTTGTTACCACCGGCGTTGCCACCGGCGTTGCCACCAGCATTGCCGCCGGCGTTACCACCAGCGTTGCCGCCGGCGTTGGCATTGCCCTGACCGACGGTGAAGCGGACACAGTCCTCCTGAGAGCCACGCTGAGCGACGGGCATCAGGACGGGCTGATGGTTGGAAGCGCTGGACATGGTGCACAGGCGGTAGTTTCCCTTGGGGAGACCGCCCGTGACATCAGTGCTGAGCTGACCCTGGCCGTTTCCGGCATCGTTGATGCCCTTGAAGAAGACGAACTGCTTGGCATCGAGGGGCTGGGTGGGGTTGAGGGTGTTGCCCAGGTCCTGGACCGTGACGTGGGTGTGGCCGGTGATCTTGCCGTTGGCGATTTCTTGCGGGCCCGTGTAGTACGTGTTGACGGCGTTGGTGAAGGAGCCAAGGTTCATGTTGGCAACAAAGACCTGGATGCTAAAGGTCTGGCCCTCTGCGAGATCATCCATGTTCTTGGGGTTGAGAATGACGGTAGACACCATGTTGTCTACCGAAGGGATATCGCCCATGACTGCCTCGCCGTTAGCACAGGGAGACGATGAGGGGATCGGAAGACATACCGACACCGTTGCAAGAGCCGCCACGGTTCTGCTCGCCGTTGGTCAGGGTCTTGCCAGCGCAGTGGTTGATGAAGTTGGCCGGGTCACTGCCGAGGGGGTTAGCATCTCGACGCCGGTGACTGGCATCCCGGGCTGGACGTACGTCTTGGACTCGACCTGGCCGTCGGCGATCTCGCCGTTCTGGCCTGTCTGCTGGGATCCCGTCTGGATGGCATTGGCAGCCAGGCATGTCACCGAGGCTTGGTCGCCGCCCGCGTTGTTTCCGCCGTTGTTGTTGTTGTTTCCTTGCCCACCATTGTTTTGACCATTACCGCCGTTGTTGTTGTTTCCGCCCTGTCCGCCCTGCCCACCATTGTTGTTGTTGTTATTGTTGTTGCCTCCACGGTTCCCACCGAACCGGTTCTGCCGCCGCATCAGGGACGGGGACTGGAGATGATGGACGGAAGCGGCCTCGGTGACGACGGCCAGACCCAGCAGGGTCGCAAGTGTGTTCTTGACCAACATGTTGGTAGAATGAAGAGAGAGTCGGGAGTCGTTCGTGTTTAGCTCGTCAAGAGCAGTCGAAGAGAAGAAGGTGTTGGTGCCAGACCGTGTAGAATGGAAAAGGGTGTCGAAAAGGAGCGAACAACCGGCGTCGAGAAAGGAACGAATGAACGGAAAGCACACAAACACCGCACACAGCTAGAAGAAGACTAAATGGAGAAGGGAGGGGAAGGGACAGGAGGGCGGAGGTATATAAAACGGAGAGGAGTCTCGAGAAGGGATGCCAAGCCGGAGAAGAGCCAAGACTCGTTTCTTTATATCCCGGCATCGAGCCAAGTCGCAAGTCGCAAGTCGCAGCTCGGGGGGGGGTGGTTTCGGGCCCCCATGCGATGCGGCTGTTGGATGCCAAGGGTGTGGTGACCAGGAAGGGCGACATGGCGATGGGGGGGGGGGACTCGGGGAGGGTTCCCTCGGTGAACCGTGCCAGGAGGCGACGAGGAGAGGTGTCGAGGGTGAGGTTGAGGGTCGACTCCGCGAATCCAAAACGCGGTGCAGGGAAAAAGACAGGGGGAGCATAGCGTCAAACGGGCTTTGGACCCCCCTGGTCAACAGTGGACCTGGCAGGCGTGGTGCAGCAGTGCGGCTCCCAGGCTGACGCGGGGAAGGGGCAGGGGGCTGACCCACCAAAGACCGCCTGCAAAAACGGCTTGCGTGCAGCATTCAGCTGCAGGAACGAGACCTCCTTCCCTCCCTCCATACTGCACAGGTCGCCATCCCGATCCCAGCAACAACTCCTCTTTTTGATTCCATCCATACCACAACGTTTGGGATTCCCTGCCCTCGACGCTGGAAACATTGCACACTGGACACTGGATTCCACCGCACACCCTCCAGCTGCTGATTCCCAATCGACCTTGCGGCGGCGGGCCACTCGGGCGCGTGCCCGTGCAACGGTCCCACATGTTGCCCTACACAGAGTGTCCCAGCGCCAGCGGCTGTTCAGATTGCGTCCATGCTCTCTCCGACGCTCTCCCAGCACGATTTGGAAGGGCAGAGACGTCGTTGAGTTGAGCGCCGTGGTTGTGGTGGGGCGGGCCTGGCACCGGCGGCGTCGACGGTGATGCGGCTTCTGTCCCAGAAGTCCATGCCCTCCCCGGTCCGTCTGCCCTCGGACCAATCACAGCGCCCGTCTCGGGGGCGATCGAGCATCTTGTGTCTCGGGATGAAGCGCAAGCGAGCAGCAGCACCGACTCTGGTCCCTGCCATCAGCCCATTCTGCCCTTCTTCCCTTTGCTTCCGACCCTCAGCTTGGTCGGATGCCGAGGACGGCGCCGGCGATCTCTTTTGTTCGCTGCCACGTTTCGCTGGCCCAGCGACCTCGACGACAACTTGACAAGGTCTGGGAGTGGGAAGTGGGAAGCCATCCTCGATGTTTCCAAACCAGCCTCCGTGCCCCCGACAAGCAATCCATTCCTCGGCCGTCGGCCCTGTCTCCCTGCTCTGGAGTCTGCGGCGCCGCTTCCCATCCGTGGTCACGCCGAGGATGCACGGTGTTGTTGCGCTGCAGCAGATGGTCCCAGGCCCATCCTCGCCGTCGTTGGAGATGGGCCGCCGTGATGTCGGCATGTCCACGCAATGGAGATCGCTCCCAGCGATGAGGAAGCTATTTTCTGCTCTCGGCGCTTAGCGAACCCCGATGACGCTTGCTCGATTCCACGCCGGCCAAATGCTTGGAGATCCGTCTCTGATGGAGAAACGCACTCTCCCGTCCCCGCTGCTCCGGCCGATACACCCGGCCGGGGGCGTCGCTTCGCTGCCGAATTATCGGCACCCCTCCCGACCATCGAACTTCTTCGTCCCAAGGACCACCAGGGCTGCTTTGGAATCCCCCCTTTTCTTCTCGGTCTCGCTTCCCGTGAGGACCGGACCTGGGACGAGGGACGTGGGAGGTGGTTCTGGGATTGGCGTTGGGTGTCAGTGATGCAGCTCCCGCCCAGCCGACATGTTTCTTCGACGACGGCCGAAACATTGACGAATCCGTCTGTGTCGGAATTCGGAATCCCAATGCTGCCTCTCTGCAGCTGCAGCGCTGAGCACACAACCCCTCCAAAAAGCAAGCCCACGTTCCGATGGCGCAAGCCATCTCAACTCCCCGTCGGCGACAGGATGACAGCCAAGTACATATCCCAAGTGAGGATTTCATCCCAAAAGAACATCAGACTGCAGGTCCCTACAGTACACTGCTTGCAGGGTTCGGAGAGCAAGAAGCGAAGCTGTCAATATCCTACACTCACCTTGAAATAATACCGCCTGGGCAGAGGGCAGGTTTGTGACACCCAACCAGGGCGATCACAGTCCATCATCCGCACTTGGCAGGCAATCATGAAGCATCACCATCACCACCCAACCCACTTTTGACCTCAAGGTGAAGGCACTCAAGGTTAGGCAGGGCACCCCACGATCCTCCTGGTCCCAAAGATAGTTTAAACTACGTACCTTTTCCCTGCGGCGTTTGGTCAGACCCTCGGCGCCATGGCGTTTCCCGTTACCGGCGCGCAGGGTTCATGAAGCGCCCCCCTGAGAACATGAGACAGGACGGAGAAGGACACAGACACACAAAACCTCCACCGTTCCCTACTCGTCACCTACTCCGTGCACACAGGATGGAGACCATGGCCGACGACCACCTGCAATTTCTCCTGTTCTCTGCGTCAGCAATTCAGCACGTAAGCCGGATCGAAACCTATATCCGTACTGTGGACATGTCACCGCTCTGGGTGGGAGGGAGGGAGCTCGGGAGTTGAAACGTCCCATCTATCTATTCCAGCTTCAGCAGAGAGCCACTTTGTTTCCGTTTCAACCTTTAAGCCAGTGGGGGGCAGACTTTTCTCTCCAGCAACCAGCCACCGACCGAGCTCGACATTCCCATACAGGCCAAACCATCCATCCGATCACCAGCTGAACTGAACGGAAACGTCAACCCCAGAACCCAAACCGCCCGCTTGGCACTTTCCTTCTCGAAGGCCACACGCGGCTGAGGAATCTCAAATCAAGACCAGCAAGAGAACAGATCACCATTCAGCCAGCCCGCAGCAGCATCGCAGCCGAGGATCGTCCCTTTCAACAGCGGCAGAACGAAACGAACTCACATAAAAGAAGAGGAAACACCGCAGAAAAAAAGGCACGGGCTTGGCGGAGTGCCCATCATGGCACTTATGCCGGCCGTCTTCCGTCGGTAGCTCCGCACCCACTCACTCTCTTCAAGTGTAGAATGGCACCACGATCCGTCATGCGGCGGGATGATCACGCAAAGCAGCAGCGATCCGTTGGGCTGTGGATTACGACCGCGGCCCTGCTTTATAAGTGGCGCGCTTGGTCCAGTCAAATATCAAGTCTCCGAGCGTATGGGCGATGATGGCGGGGATCGTCCGGCACCTCTGAGCATGTTTCCGTCTTGCCCTCTGACATCGTTCTCTCCGTCCACGTCCACATGGGAAGGAACCGAGCAGGATTATCTCCGCGCCCGGTGGGTGATGGCCGGGCCCGGATTAGCCGGAGAGCAGGCTGGTAGGTAGGTAGGTACCGAAGCATCCTCCGGTCGTGTAGTATATGGCGAGAGGAAGGCCCACCTGAATGTCAACGTCTTGGGATCCCCACCGCCGACCGATGATCGTTTCTTCAAGTGGTCGGCTGCTACACGTGGTGTACGTGAGCTGTCTTGGGAGAAGGAAGAGCCGTGTTCGAGGTTTGTGAGAGGACTGTGTTGGTCGTGCTGGGCATTTGCTGTGACCCATCAAGCCAGGAAGTGCAAGATATCCCCCTTTCGATCCTTTCGCGATACGAGTCTCGAGATGGGAATCCCTTCCAGCAACCCCACGACAGAGTTCGCCGTAGGGGAATACAACTCTCCCACGGCGCGCACGTTCGTGCTCATCGGGCCGAGATGGCCCATCCAAGGTGTCCTTCACATCATCAATATACTCTGATACGTAGGATTACAGATCAACCTGCAGCCCAGCGCAACTGATCTACCATGGCACCCAGCTCAAACCAAATCCCACAACGCCACTCTCCGATCATCCAGGCCTGTCAGATCCTACAAGTCGCCCATCCCGGAACCATCCTGCTGGCTCTGAATGCGCGCAACAATCATATCCAACCACGCTGCGAGCCTATACCCCGCCTTGGCAATAGCCAGCTCGACCACCGGCGCCGCCTTGTCGTAGTACTCGGTCCTGCCCAGCTCCTGCCCGACAATCGCCTCTGGTCCCTCGGGGAGCACTATCCCATCATGTTAGCCACCATACCCCAACACCAGGCACGTAAAAAAAAAACAGATACTCACCATGACTGCAAACCAACTGATTACTCTCCCTCGCCCACCCCAGCGCCGTCCCCTCGGCATCCCCCACATCCACCCCCTCCAACCACCCCTCCCTCCCCTCCCTCCACCTCCCCCCCCGTATATCCTCCACCAACCGATCCGCCCACTCCCTTGCCTGCGCGTACGGCTGCCGCCTCACCCCCCCGCCCACCAGCTTCTCCGCGATGCTCGAGTCCCACACATGGTGCAGGTTAAGCTCAACACCATCAAAGCGCACGTGGATGCCGTTCCCGCCGCGCGCGACGTCCTCGGCGTGCAGGGGCTGGTGGATGTCGCCGACGAAGTGGACGACGAACTTGGCGGCGACGGCGCGCTCGTAGGGCGAGAGGGTGGTGTCGAGGAGGCGGGTCGTGTAGTTGGCCAGGGCGGAGACGACGCACCCCGACGCCTTGCAGTCGCGCGCGAGGTCGACGGAGCACGAGTGCGGCGGGGAGTCCTTGGCGTCGATGAAGTGGAAGGTCGAGGTGAAGCGGTAGTATTTGGAGTAGCGGAGGGAGTCGGCCCAGGTGGCGACGCCGGCGAGGTAGGAGGTGGAGGAGTTGCGGAGGAGGGTTTGGAGGTAGGTGGTTGTTGGGGGGGCGACGAGGGAGGAGGCGAGGTAGGCGACGGTGATGTGGCCGAAGCCTGGGGGGGGGTTAGGATTTGGACGGGGAGGGGGGGGGGGGGGTTGGGGGACGTACCGCCCCAGGCGTGGGCTAGGGGGAGGGCAGCCGCCGTGAGGGCGGCTGATGATAGCTTCATGGTGGTGGTGGTGGTGTCGGTGAGTATGTGCTTATCGGATGCTGGTACAGGTCTTATCGGGGAGGTGAGTTGCGACGCGACACGAGGAGAAGTGATTCCAAAGCTACACCCAAAATATCGAAACGATGGATGTGTGCGACAAAGGGTTTAAAAGCACAGCAGGCGTCAACAGTCACAGAAGAGTCTCATCGTCATCGGGGAGGAATAGAATACGGCCGCCAACTCAATGGCCAGCCTCGTCCACTGAGACGAAGAGACGAGTTGCTGGGGGAACCACTGCAACCACTGCCAGCGAATCGTCGAACCAGGGGCTGTGGACTGCCCCACGTGTCGCGTGTCGCGACGCCAGGCAGCCTGGGCCTTGATTGAGCCGCTCCTCTCACGGGATCTTGCTTTATCGCAGGCTTATCGGGTGTCAGGCGGGCGTCAAGGTGGGAACTTGGGGGTGGTGGGCACAACGGAAGTTGACATTGACATTGGCGCTGATGCTGTGGTCTGGATGGGAGTCCATGTTTCAACCCGGATTGAATTTTGAACTGTGTGGCGTGGTGCACAGCAAGTGTCATCGGGTGTCGCCCAAACCGCCGTTCAACGATGATGTCTGGTCAACTCCAAGCCGTGGTGAAGAATCTCACGAGAGTCACCAGTCGGATGCGGGGTGTCTCCCGATCTCCTCCCGGCTCCTGCAGGGCCTGCAGCTGCTCACCCGATGTGCCTGGAGCTCACTGTCTGTGGGCCACTTTGGTTCCCTCCATGCACAAGCACAGAGGGCCCAGATGACGATGCAGCCATCACATTTTGGCTCGGGAAAGAGTGTCAGCAACGACAATTGAAGTGCTGGATCTGGTGACGCCTCGGACAATCTGGTGGTGTTGAGCTCAAATTGCCTACCGTGACATAGGGACTCCAGGGAGAGAGGAAGACAGGGGTCTTTGCCTTTTCCGGGGAATGGGGGGCACTGGGGTCGCCGCCTTATCTCCCCCCCGGCATCCGAGGCGGAGGCGCGATAACAGGCCTTGCTGACCATCGACCTCGCCGTGAGTCGTGACTCCAAGACCCGGCACCTTGCTCCGATCCGCAAACACCAAGGCCAATGTACACGACCAGGCCAGCACCTATCAATTCATAACTCGCGATACCGCACCTGCTGCCGCAAGCAAGCAAGCTCCCATCGGCACACACACCATGGCCGCCCTTATCGCCGGCCTCCCGGCCGCCCTCCAGGGACAGTCGGT
The DNA here is from genome assembly GCA_030685255.1 of Podospora conica. Classification (NCBI taxonomy): domain Eukaryota; kingdom Fungi; phylum Ascomycota; class Sordariomycetes; order Sordariales; family Podosporaceae; genus Podospora; species Podospora conica. The sequence continues at coordinate 169,254 of MU839429.1, read as the reverse complement.
GGGGGAGGCCCTCTCGGGCATCTTTGGGAGCGTCAGCCTCGCAGCTTGGATATGTCTGTTGGTATGATTGAGCCTCGCCATGACGCATGGCACCAGGCCTTGCTAACACTCCCGGCGACAGCTCCCCCAGCTCATCACAAACTACAAGACCAAGAGCGCCGATGCCCTCTCCATGAAGTTTCTCTTCATCTGGCTGCTCGGTGACATTGCCAACCTCTCCGGTTCGACCCCCTCCTCGTACCACCCCGCGCCCCGCGCCCCCCCAATGGCTAACCCCCTCCCCTCCAGGCGCCCTCTGGACGAAGCTCGCCCCTACCACCGTCGCCCTCGCCAGCTACTTCTGCTTCGCCGATCTCGTGCTCATCACCCAATGCTCCTACTACAACGCCCTCAACGCCCGCCGCCGCTCGCGCAGCACGCGCCGCCGCCGCCTCTCGTCGACGGCCACGCACGACACCGATGCCACGGCCGTCTCGGACGGCGAACCCGAGGAGGAGCCCCTCCTCTCCCGCAGCCGCCGCCGCCGCAGCGAGTCGCTGGGCCTGCCCGGCTCGCACCGCCGCCACTCGGTCCGGCGCGGCGAGAGCAACCTCGACCCGCTGACGCGCATCATCACGGGCGAGGACGACACCCCGGACAGCAACCCGTGGCTGCACAACACGCTCAGCATCGTGGCCGTGTGGGTCGTGGGCGCGGCCGGGTGGTTCATCAGCTACAAGATGGGCGCGTGGGACGGCGGCGTCCCGGACGTCGACGACGGGGGCTCGCCGGCGGCGATGCCCGAGAAGCAGATTGGCATGGTGCTGGGATACTTTAGTGCGGTTTGCTATCTCTGGTACGTGTTGTGGTCTTTCGTCTCGTGAGGCCACCCGCTGATTATGATGTCATAGCGCCCGCATCCCCCAGATCATCAAGAACTACCAGGAAAAGTCGTGCGAGGGCCTCGCGCTGCTGTTTTTCCTGCTGTCGCTGACGGGCAACTTTACCTACGGCGCCAGCGTCATGTCGTACTCGCAGGAGCCCGAGTACTTTATCCGCGCCCTGCCCTGGCTGCTGGGCTCGCTGGGGACCATGGTCGAGGACTGCATCATCTTTGTGCAGTTCCGTCTGTACTCGCCTGCCGCGCAGGCGAAGCCGAGCACTGCTACCTAGGGTTCTGCGTTATGAGTGTCAAGGGAGCATGAGGGGGGTTGGACCAGGTGGTCTAAGGTTGATTGTCGGCCGGGGAAATGGGTTCGACCAGTTGGTCAAGGTTGTGTCTGTATTTTGGGCTGTATCTCTTGTTTTCATCGTCTGCATTAGCATTGTTCGGGAGTCTTGGCATATTTTACGACAGCTGACATGTCGCGGCAAATGGTTTTGAATAGTATCTTCGTTCTCAGTGCATTCAACTAACTGCCTATCTCGATTGTGGTCTCCAAAAATCTTGGTCTAGTTTTCTAGGCGTGAGTGTGCTGAGTTCATGTGGTAGGATGAGTTCAAGTCCAGTTGCCTCCTCGAGTGTCCCGTCCTCTCGACCCCCCCCCCCCCCCCGGAGGAGACCCCCATCACTCTTTCCTCGGCCATGACTCCTTCCCTTCTCGAACCACTTCGCCGACAACTACTCTTTCCCTGGCCATCACTCGAGTTTCCCCCCGGGCGTCTGCCTTCTGCTTGGCCCCCTCTCATCTCCTCTCATCCCCCTCCGTCAGTCTGTCTATATCTTCAACAACCCACCGAACCCGAGTCTCCCAACCAAGTGGGAGTTTCCCTTCAGATCATAGTCAGTATCGAACCCCTTTTCCAGTTCAGTCTTCGGGGACTTTCATCAACATGGCCTTGGCGATTGTCTTCGACCTACACTTCAACCCTGATCTGCTTGTGGGTAGGAGACATTGGAGACACGAGTCAAGTTTGTTGATGAACGCCCCTGAATGGAGTCAGACCCCCAACCCGGGACCTACCCTTCAGTGCTAATTTGGTTGCGAGAAGGAAGACATGGCCAGCTCTTCCCCAACGAGACCTAGTTGGCAGAAATAGACACCTCCGTTTCTGAATTTGGGAGCTGGTCGGGAAAGATTTTGGTGTCTGGCTTCTAGCTTCAGGTCCTCTTCAGAAAAATGCAGGCATTCAACTTCCATCTCTACTCCTCGTTGGATAAATACAGGTATCCTGTTCCATCCCAAGGGCCTTTCTCAAACCGCGTGTGGCCTTGTCTAGTATCTCGAATGTCTCGTGCTAACAAACCTGTATTGGTTTGTGTCCCCCCCCCTGTTCCTTCCCCTTCCAGTCTTCGCCCAACTCTTCGTCTTTGACATCCCACCCTTGGCTTTTCCAACTCGAAGCCGAGGTCGACCCTTCCAAGAAAACTGGTAAGCCACCTATCTCTCACCTCTCACCTCTGACCTCTGGCCCTCTCCCCTTCACCCTCCCACCTTGACCCTCGTACCTTCACCCTCGCACCTTCACCGTCTCACTCCTCGCTCAACCAACTGGCAAGGCATTTGTCTTTTCTTTCTTTTACTCCATATTCTTCTTAGCATCGCACTCTCCACATCCCACCCTCCCATCCTCCCTCTCTCAACCGGCAAGGCATTTATCAAGGTTTCTTTTTCCATAACACACTCTCACCCTTACCTTCTCTCTCTCTCTCTTACAACACACACTCAAAACCAAACTGGCAACCCATTTTCTATTTCGCACCCTCCACCTGCAACCCTATCTCTCACCCTCCCATCGTCTCATTCACTCCTCACGCTCCCACTGTCTCGCACACTCGACACAAACTGGTAAGCCATCTATCTAAAAATTCCCTTCTGCTCCACCCCACCTCTCACCCTCTCGTGCCCTCTCCCTCTCACCTTCACCCTCTCACCTTCACCTCTAAAGTGCCTACACACTTAAACTTTGCACACTTCAGCCTTGCCGATTCATCTTCTCTACGCTTGGTAGCTTCCATAATTCTCTGGTACGCGAACCACTCCACTCTATTCTCAAACACTTCCACAAATTTTGGTCAGCTCTTGCTCTGCATCTTTCCCCTCAAGCTGCTGAGGGTCAAATGTTCCAGAGCTAATTTCACGGTCGGTAAAGAAGGCAGGCAAATTCCAACACACTCACGATGGTCCAGCTTGCAGGAGCAGACACGAACAGCAAAATGGCCAAAGTGACCAAGGCTCCGGGCACACGCAAAGAGCCCCACGCCAAAGACCCTGATGGTGGCGATGCTGAGAACGATGCTGGAGAAGAGGAAGAGGAGGAGGAGGAGGAGGACAGCGACGACGAAACCATGTCTGTCGACCCCGTCGAGCCTTCTGATGCCGAGAAACTCGCTGCCGTCCAAGACACAACAGCCTGGCAGCAAATCGACAAGTACCAGAAGAAGTACTACCCCCAAGGCTTTCCAACCCACGTTGACATCAATGAGGTGTATTCATACCTGAACCAACCCCCCGAAGGGAGCTCCGCCCGCAGAAAACACCCCTTCTGGGCCTCAATTACCAATGGCATCAACAGGAATCAAAACAGGATGCTGGAATGGCGTACAGAGGACGATGCCATCTGGAAAGATTCGAGAAAGAGGGGCTACCTTTCCTGTTGGTGTCGCCCAGCTGTTGTGCTCACCATGAAGATCCTGAACTCGGAGCTACCAGGCTCGGACGGGGAGGACAGGATACCGGATTTCGTGCAAACGCAGCTGGAGGCGTTGGGACTGGAGTGGTTCTTGGACGAACCTTCTTCCTGGCAGCCCGATAAGTTCTGGGAGGGAGCACGATTTGACCAACGGTGGTGGATCAACCTCAACGTAGCCAAATTTGGGAAAAGGTACATCAGACCGCCCTGGCCCATCAACTTGGACACCTTCTTCAGGTCCGACTTTCTCCATCCCAAGCCCCCAGCTCTAGCTCCAGCTCCAGCTCCAGCTCCAGCTCCAGCTCCAGCCGACGTCGGCCCTCCGGAGCCCAATCCAGCCACCAGGTCCGAGCAGGCCGTCACGGAGGCCCAAGCAGCTTCCCAGGCTCAGCAAACCATCCCAAACACCTCCTCGGCCGGCGGTGTCGGAGTCGAGCCTCCCGTCACAGAGGCGGAGGCAGCTTCCAAGGCTCAAAAAACCATGCCGGTCAACTCCTCAGCCAGAGATGGCGGAGTCGAGCCTCCGGGTCCGCAGACTGCTAGTCAATCAACAAATCGCGAGCCATCATCCACTCCAGCCCCGAAGGCCCCCAAAGCCTCGAAAGCCCCAAAAGCCGTTCCCGTCGGAACATCAACAAGTGGCCACACGCCGCTGCCAGATAGCCCTGTTGCGACCCCAGCCCATCCTTCACAGCGCAGAGTCCCTGGACAGAGCGGCAAGGCCCATGGCAGTCGGTCGGGCAGCAAACGCCCGGGAGAAGGAAAGAAAAGGCACAGCGTGGAGGGAAATGGTGAGGACGAGGAGATGACCGACGTTGCGCCCAAAAATGAACCCATGCTCTTGGGGAAGCGCAAAAAGGCGTCAAGTACACCTCCCACATCCAAACCAGTTCCGCCCAAATCGGTTCCGAGTGCGCACAAAGAGGTCAAGAGCTTCCGCAAAGTAGTCAGAGCCCTTCGCGAGGACGACTTGGCTATCAGGGCGGAGGTTAAAAAGGGAGCTGAGAAGATGGACAATCAGTTCAAGACGACCTGGGAAGCTATTGAAGGTATCCAACAGCGCCTGGAGGCTGCCGAGAAGGCCGACCACACCCGTGCCGGCGAGGCGAGCACAGCCGCAGCTGATTCCCCGATGCATGCGAAGGTAGCCTCTACACTTCAGCAGATGGCTAGCAACAAAACCACACTGGAGCGCAAGGCCTTGGAGGAAAAGCTAGCCTCGCTCACCGCCAAGGTCACTACCCTGACCAGTGACCTCCACGCCGCTAACAACCACCTCACCACCACAACCCGCAAACTCGAATCCGCCGACAACCGCATCACCACCCTCACCACCAACCTCGACTCCGCCACCCGCCTCACCACAACCCTAACCAGCGACCTCGAGTCCGCCCGCGCCCAGACCACATCCCTCAACACCAACCTCTGCACCGCCACCTCCCAAGTCATGGACCTCACCACCAAACTCGAGTCCTCCGTGACCGCCAACGCCACCCTGCAATCCGAGCTCGCCGCCTGCAAGGCCGACCACGCCGCCCTCACAGACAAACACACCGCCCTGACCAGCGACTACAACGCCGCCCAGGCCCGCCTGCTCGACGCCATGCTGCAGAACCACAGCGTCCCGGACCTGTTGGACGCGGTGGCGCGCCGCGGCGGCGGCGGGGACGCGAGGGGCGGCGGCGGGAGCGCGCAATTCTTCTCCAGGGAGGCGTGGACGAATCGGGGGAGCTATGGGGTTAGGGAGACGAGTTTGGCGTTGGGGCAGCGGTCGCAGCAGCAGCAGCAGCAGCAGCAGTATGGGGGGCGGGTGTCGGAGATTCCGTCGAGGGAGGCAAGGGAGGAGATGAGGAGGCAGCAGAGGAGGGGGAGGGACGGGGATCGGTGGAGGAGGGAGGTGGAGGGGGAGGAGGGGGAGGATGGGTACTAAGGGGTGGATGGGGGGTTGATTTTCGGGGATGGGTAGGGTGTTGGTGGAGGACGTTCTGGAGCAGCAGAGAAGGGAGAGAAGGAGGGAGGTGGTATCGGGACCGGGGGGAGGATGGGCCGTTGATTTTGGGGTGGGGCTGATGACAGAATGAGGGATGGGCGCAGATTTTGAGGGCCGGCGCCGATTTTGAACTGATTTCTGGGACGAACGGGATGGGATACGTGGTACACGAAGAATTCCGGTTACTTTTGAGCAAACAGGGGTGGTGAAGAGGGAATTCGGTGATTAAAAGGATATTCAGTGATTCTTCGATGATTATACAAGAAACCAGAATGCGGCAGAGAATTCCGAGATGAACGACGTGTAGCCATACGGTCCTATGTGGGAATCGGCCTGCGCGTGATGGAGTTTGGGAGTATACGCCCAAATACTGCTCAATATTTCAGGTGGAGAGAGCAATCAAGACCTGACTCCAGAATATATCCTTGCCTACGGGTTGGGTACAGCAGCGGTTAAACTCCAACTTCCAGGCGTTTCGGTTGTTGTTTTTAGATGCCGTGCACGACTCTGGCAGCGGACCCCTGTCAGGGGCTTTGTTTTGATTGCCCCACATATTTCATCGCGACCGTCGATTCAACCATCGCAACCACTCCCACGATGGAGTATTGATCTTGTCACCCTGCGTATTCCGGGGTGAAGGACAGCACAATATTGAAAAATCACAGGGCGACTCAAGGACTCAAAGTTACCCAAAATCAACACGTCCATATTACTACCAATTGAAAATTGCCAAATCCGAAAAATCATCATCGTAACACATACTGCGTACCTGAAAACCCAACCACGAAAAACAACCACACCTGCGCCGCCCTCCCAGCCACCGTCCTCAAGCACGGCGTCAACGTACCCAAAGACAGGAGCCAGAAACAGAGCCACAGGACGGTACCAGTACAAAGCCCAAGCCAGCGAAAAACACCAACGACGACATATCCAAACCAATCCAGACCCCCTCCCCATCTTTTCGATACCAAGACAGTACCTCCTTACATCTTCAAGTCCTCAGGAAGCGTCTCCAGGTCCCCCTCGTCAAGTTCACCGCCAATCTCGAGATCGGTCTCATCCCCGCCCTCGTCGCCGGGGACCTCGCCGCTCTCATCCTCGATCAAGTCCCCGAGGCCCTCAACCACGGGAATTGGCAACGGGGTATCTGGGCCATCCTCCTCGGGCTCCTCATCGATGGGCTGGCCGACCAAGGGCTCGTCCTCCCCGCCTTCCTCGGGCTCATCCCCCTCGGGTGCAATAGCAGCCGGTGCGTCCGACGCCTCGCCGATGGCGGGGAGCGTGGCGCTGGGCAGAAGCTCGGTGGCACCATCGAGCCACGAGCCCGTGACGATGCTGCACTCGGCGCCGGGCTCGCCCTCGGGGAGGCGCATGAGGCCGAAGCGGAGCGAGAGGGTGCAGCGCGGGCCAGAGCAGTCATCCGAGGGGCCAGCGGGGGGGTCCGAGATGGCGGGGGGGTCGCGGGTGACGGTCGTGGTGCGGACGACGCCGTCGCGGGTAAAGGTCTCGGTGATGGTGCGGGGTGGGCCGCGGACGACGCGGGTGGAGACGGTGGTGTAGGTGGTTTCGAAGGTCGAGACCTCGGTCACGGTCGAGCCCTGGGTCGTCCATGTGATGGTGGCGAGGTAGGGGGTGGTGACGGTCTCGGTCTCGAGAACCGTGCGGATCTCGGTGAAGGTGCCGACGAGTTGGGTCTCGGTTTGGGTCTCGGTGACGGGGATCTCGGTGGTGTAGGTGGTTTCGGAGAGGACCGTGGAGCCGGAGACGGTGACCTCGACCTCGGTGATGATGGTGGCGGTGGTGACTGAGACGGATGTGGTGGTGCTTGTGGTGACTGTGGTTGTCGGCGTGGCTGTGAAGGGGGGTTAGTTTTGTATGTACGATTTGGGGTTGAGATGGGAGGTGCGTACCGAGCCTCTCGCAGACGTAGCTGGGCGTGGGACTGGCAGTATTGAGGTAGACGGACGAGTAGGAGCTATAGGCAGGGGCATCAGGTGTGTCCCTGACATACAACAGGTACTCAGTGTCGCCACCGCAGGAAAGGCCGCCACTGCCAGGGCTGGTGCAGGGAACGTTGCATTCTTCGGCGTTCAAGGGGTCTGGACCTTCTGGGAGCAGACTGGCTAAGAGACCGGTTCCACAGACACAACTGGGACTGGAGTAAGTACAAGGCAGACTGTCAAGGTGAAGGGCACTTACCCCAAAGGGCCAACGGCCATATACGGCACAAGATTCCCATAGGTAGTGACACAAGCAGTGGCACAGGCCTCAAAAGAAGCCGGGGCGGTGAGAACTCGTTCGGAAAGGGCGGCGAGGAGCCCGCCAATGATTGATCCGGTGGGCCGGACGCAGCCATAGAGGTAGAAGGCCGCCCCTGAAGAGGATTCAACAAATGGTGGGCGAATGAGCGCTGGACTCGACTCAAGGATGGTTGAACCACTTAGGTTGCCGGCCAGAGGGAGAGTCTTGGCCGCACCGAGGAAAGACGCAGGCACATCGAAGCATTCAAAGGATGGGTCAAGGGGTGCATCCTTGATGCCGGGAATGGTCGGCGTGTAGCAACCTTGGAGCTCCGGGTTGATGTAAACAGGGAAGAATCCATTCTTGCCGCAGCAACGGGTGCCGGGCTGTTCGGGGTTACAACCAATAGACCCGCTAAACATAGTCTCAGCAAAAGCGTGGGACGAGGGGGGAAGATGACCTACTCATCGCAGTTGACATTGCAGTCACCGGCATTGGCGGTGAACTCAGGTCCGCGCAAACGGTAGCTGCCGGCGTTGAAGGCAGTGCCGCATTGGCACAGGATGTCAAAGTTGGGGTCACCTCTGGACGGGAGAGTCAGTCAAGCCTTCAAGCCGTGAATACCTAGGGAAAACTTACCGTCCAAGGGCGGCGACAAGTGGATATCCATAGCCAGCACATCTGTTGTGGCAGGAAGCGATAGCGCCGGGATTATTTATCTCTATCCCCAAGTCGAGGATGGAGCCAAGCCTGTCGTCATTGCCATTGGCGAACCCAGTAGTCCGGTAGCAGCCGAGATACTTGTATTGGTTGGCCAGCGTGGGATCGGGGGCAGGACCGAACGAGGTGTCGAGGTAAAAGTTGGCATACCCCGTGCCACCACATCCTTGATTGACGTCGCCGCCGCAAGGTGTGTCGCAGAAACCATCTTGTTGCCGGATCCCAAGACCTGTGGCGGCGACCTGCGTGCTGCAAAGGCAATCGCCATCGAAGAGAATGGTATACTTGAAGCCGAAGCTGCGGCATGTCGCAGTGCAGTCGGCCGGCGTAACGGTGTTGTCAAAAACAGTACCGGGGTCGAAGTTGGGTGACGAGTTTGGGTCGGGAGTTGACGCGGGCGTGTAGGTCCCAGGTCGAAACGGGACTAGATTAGCAAGGTTGCTCTCGCTGATCTGGAAACAGCCCAGGGACCGGATGGGAAAGGCTTCGCATGATGGAAAGCCGGCCGGGGCTTCGAAGAAGGCCTGGGCGTTAGCAACGCCCAGCAGCCCGGCCACGGCGGCGAGGCCGTGGACAACCGGGAACGAGGAACGCATCGTGGCGGTCGCTCAGAGGGGGGGGGGTGGGTGTGAGAAAGACAACGTGAACGATGAGAGAAGAGTAGCAGCAACAAGCCGACGACAGTGGTGCTGGGGTGGGTGGTGAGAGGAACAGTCGTGGAGAGGAGAGAGGATGGTATTTGAAAGAAATCCCGCCATCACAGAATCATCCCCATCGTCGATGTTGATCTGGGTGAAACAACATGGCCGAGGGGTGGAATGCCCGTGGTGGGAGGCGAGGAGCTCCTGTTTCTCTCACGGTTGGGTTTCTTCAATGGCTGGTCTCACTTGAGATTGCGAATGCCTGGCTCCCGCCTCCCTGGATGATGAAAAGCTTGGTGCTGGAGGGGTTGGTGGAGAGTCTTCAATCTTGGGTCGTGCCGTCGTCAAGGGATGAAGGAGATGATGGGGGGAGATGTCTCTGATGTCGAAAAATAGAAGAGGAAAAGGTCGCGAGGAATGTCGAAGAGTCAATACGGACGGGAATGGTTGTCGATGGAGGCGATCGATGGCTCCTCCCCCTTTCCCTTTCCCCTTTCCCTCTCGACAGAACCTCAAAAGTCAGTTGAACATGGTAGGTATTTCCCTGACTTGCAAAATAACCGCGTTGTGCCTTCCAGACGCCAGACTCCTCGTATGCCACAACACCCTTCCCAGCTTCCCGACTCCAACTTGTGCTTCCCCCGCCTTCATAGAAATGTCCAAACCGACCAGTGGCTAGCTATAGGTAAACAGATTCCACGGTTGCCACGACACGAGCGCGCCTACTCTGCCGGGTCAACCACGGAAGGTTTCTTCATCCGCGACAGCGAGCCCCACGGCTTCTAGCCGTCAAACTCAACCCCAACCACCTTGCTCCCCGCCCCTCCGGCCTTGTCCCCATTGCTCCCTTGCCCCACACTGGCGCGTCGAGTTCCAGACGCGCCCACCGTCACGTCGCTCGCCTCGGCATCGGCCCCCGCGAGGAGATCGCGGTCCGAGCTTCGCACGCTGCGACGCTCAGCATCGCTCCGGTATGCCGCGCTCTTTCCAGCCGGCGCGGGGTCGTCATCCTCTTCGTCTTCGTCCTCGTCATTCCGCTGGCCGGGGAGCGCGTTCCTCTCCAGTTCCTTCTGCGCCTCCTCCATCCGCCGCACCACCTCTTGCGCCACCCGCATGCCGTCCGTCACGATATTGTCCAGCACCCCACGCAGACCCCGGCCACCGGCAGGAGCCGCGGCGCCTGGTGCACCGCCAAAGGCTGCCCCGACTGCCCGACCCGCGCCGAGCCCCAGATTGGAAAATGTCGTGAGCGATGAGGAAGCCGTTGTTGATGACTGAAGACCCTCGATGATGTGGAAGGATGCTGGGAAGGAAGATTCAAAGAACTGCTCTAGCAGCTCATCGGCGAGGACCACCATGCGGAAGGTGGGTAGCGTAATGTGAAGAGGATTAGAAGGGTCCAGGGCGATGTTGGCCCGCTCTGATTGAGCCTTGGAGACTCTGCGTTGATTTGATGGTACATTCGAGGTGGTCGTGCTCATGGAATCGAGATGAACCGACGGCGGACCCTGCTTGGAAGATTCACGAGATGGACCTGTCTTGGGGCTGGCAACTGGAGACTCCATTTCAAGCAGGTCGTCATCGTCGTCATCGTCCCCAATGGAAAAGGCGTCCGGGTCTGCGAGTTGATCGTCATCCACCTCTACGAGGGGTTGATTCTTTGGTGGGCTTGCGAAATGGTTGTTGGGATGGTCAGGGTCGGCGTACTCGAAGCATCTTCTGATAAAGGCGCTGACACTTCCGAGAAATCGCTCGTTGATGGACTGTCCCGACACGTCGCCCTGTGACCCGTCTCCGGTGCTCAGGGTCAGCGTAGAGTTGGACGGGCTGAGCGTGCCCTCCAATCCCCGCCGCGACAGGAACAGCAGCGCTTCTGACATGCGTAAAATGCCTTCTCGATCCACCTTGCCATCGCCGTCGTCGTCGTGGAGCTCAAAAAAGTACGTGATGATCCCCAGGATGTCACGCTTGCCCTTGATGCGAGCGAGGCCGGTAACGACATTCTGCAGTGTCAGGGCAGCGTTCGACCCGACATCCCACTTCACAAACAACCTCCTCAAGAACTCATGGTCGGCCGGCTCGGGGCCAGCACCCCAGGGCGACAGCATCGCATCTGAACTCTTATTCACGCTCCCATAGAAGCCCCTACTCGCCTCGGGGAATGTTTCGCGACGGGGGGTAGCGGGGGTGTCGGAAATCGCCCACTTGGCCATGCCGGCCAGGAACTCGCGAAAAGCGTCGTAGTCCATCAGGCTCGTGCTCGGTCCGAGGCCTACACGACCCTTCTCGACTGCTTCGTCATGATTGGCGGCCATGGCTCCAAGCCGCGGCCGAGAGTTTTTGGCACGCCTCGCCTGCTCCTGCTTCAGGATGAGGTCGCGCTGCTGTCGTTCATACAGGACCGTGTAAAATCTGTCGTAGAGAGCGCTCAGCTCTTCGGCGTTGAGCAGCTTGCTATCCGGTCCCAGGTTGCGGATGGCGGTTCTCTTTGCAAAATTCTCAATGTTGTTGAGCACCGAGTTCTTGTTTTGGAGGCGCAGCTCGGTGATGCTGCTGTGGGTGATGCCCGAGAACTCCTTGAAGGCGACCACCATGAGCTCTTGGAACCGGGTGACGGCTCTCAGCTTCGGATTCTCGGACTTTGGGTGTGCTGACTCGTCCAGCCGGGCAAAGTAGGACTTGAGGACCGAAATGAAGGCGCCGTCGTCGGCAGCGTCGAGCAGCTCTTCCCCGTTGATTCTCAGGATGGCCAGACCAACCTGAAACAAGACCTTGGGGCCCTCGACGAAGAAGACATCGAGCACCCGGAAGGCAAACACAAGGGGCATGGAGTTGATATATAGCGACAAAAACCACGGCAGGGACACGACCGACAGCTGGACGTCGCTCTTGACGAGGTGCTCCCAGAGGATGGGCATTGTCCTCTCGACGAGCGACTCAAACACCTTTTGGTCCAGGAGCGTGCCATACATGGTCGTCGAGTAGTAGCCCGGCACCAGACGATCGCACATGGCCGACAGAAGAAAGAAGGCCTGTGATTCCGACATGTAGATGAGCAGAGCAGCGACCACAATGTTCATGGCCTGGCAGTAGCCAACGTCCGTGTCGACCCAGCTGTATGCCGTCAGGACGCGTCGGAGCCGGCCGATGCCCTCCTCGCTCTGGAAGCCGGGGTACTCGGGAAGACTACGGTTGAGATCCTTTTCGATCTCGTCGATGGCCAAGGACTCTTGACCCGAGAACTTGGCCAAAGTATCGGCGTAGAGTGAGGGGTTCTCTAGCCGGAGGTAGATGGAGCCGGACGTGAGCTCCCACATCTCGCCTCTGAGTCTGTTCGGAAGACCGACCCGAATGAGCTTGTGGAAGGTCGGCTGGCGAAGGAGCGTCATGTTCCGGCCATTGTCTCGAAGGTATTCGGCCCACAGGCGCATCTTGGCGCGATCGCGGAGCTTCTTGGCGTCGCCCGGATAGCGGAACATCATGCCCAGACCGGCGTCCGGAGGGTTGGCATTCTTTTGGTCCTCGGGACGGAGGAGGTATTCGGAATAGCATTCGGCAACGACCTTTTTCAGCCTGCCGACGTTCCCGACACCGGCACGCAGCCCCTTTTTCAAGCCATCACAGAATCGCTCGCATGCTTGGCGGGTGCCGGCGAGCTGGAGTGTGATGCGCTGCTCCCTGGCGTCCTTCTTGTCCTTGTCCTTGGCGGCGTCCTGGCCGATGCCGTTCCATGTGGTTATCGCGAGGGCAAACTGGTTGTGCGTCAGCGGCTGCCCAAGGGGAGGGGAGGGGGGGGGGGTTCTGTACCTGAAAGTTCTGGCTGTGGAGGCGCTCGACGCGGCGGATGGCGCAAAGGGGAAAGGTAAAGCCATTGCCGCCGGGGCCACCGCCGTGGGTCTGGCCGGTGAAGATGGACGAGGTCGAGGTGCTCGCCGACTGCACGAAACTGGACCCTGTAGTAGAGAAGCACAGATAGGCCTCGGAGATGTGCAGCTTGCCGGCGTAGCGGAAGCCGGTGTCGCGGTCCTTGCCTCCCTGGGTGGCATTGGCGGGCGGGATGGTCAGCTCGGCCGTGATCTCGTAGAGAGGATGCTGCGACGAGGGGAGGCGGAACTGGCTCTGGAAAAGGGATGCCTTGGAGGGGTTCTTGTCGGGGTCCGAGAGGTTGAGGCCCTGGGTGGGATCGAGGAGCTGCTGGGCCTTTTGGACGAAGCTCGAGAGGTTGTACATGGCTGCGGGAGGGTCGGGGTCGAGGGGAGGGAGGTCGAGAAGACGATGCGGCGGCGGCGACGATTAGGCTCCCGACTCGCCTTGGCCGGCAGTTCGACGGGGGAGGTCGCAGTCGTCGCACATGTAGCACGGCGAAGGTTCTCGGTATCGGCAGGATAGACGGTGGTATCAACGAGGGACAGGTTTAATCGTGATGTGAAGAGCTGGTGTCCATGCCGGCGCGTTTGTCGTGTCGTGGGGAGGTCGTCTTGTTGAGTGAAGCGGCAGAGGTGCGGCTGACGGTTCACGGCAGATGGCAGATGGCGGATGGCGTCCATCCCATCTGTCAGAGCATGGACAGGAGCTTCGGTGGGACCTTCAGGGGGTGGGATTGGGCAGCCACTGGACAGGGGGGGAGCCCGCTGAAGCACCCCGCCATGACGAACCCCTCGTCCTCTGGGCTCCTCCCTGGCCAGAGTCCGTCCTTTTTATGGAAGAGACCGAAGACGACGGTCTGTAAATCACATGGACTTTGCTCGAGATCCAAAGGGTATTTAGGTCTGCTCTCCTATCCTCCTGCCAACTAATGTACCTATCTCTGCAACCAGCAAAGGGTCAATATCTTGGACCAAGTCCCAGTCTTCCATTGGGTTGAGCCAAGTGGACAACCTCGAGTCGAGAGGCAAGCACCCGAACTGTTTCAGGATCAGAACATCCAATTCCATGACTTTCATTGTTGCTGAGAGTCGAACGGACGAGTACTCGCATGACATGAATGTGTAGACTCGAGAGAGGGTGAGAGGGCAAGAGGGCAAGAGAGGCAAGGAATCGAGATGGCACAACATTGATGGATGTCACCAAAGTCTCGACGGTTCCCAATCCGGCGCCCTCTCCACGTCCCGTCGGTGTAACCGGGCAGCAAGTCAGCTCGGCTGACACGGCACCATCCATCGAAACTGACACCGACGATACCTCGATACCAGAGAGTTGGATCTACACAGTACGCCACAGTCCCGTGGGGGATGGCAGGCCGACTGTACCCGGCAGACTCTGTGTTTTCCGGGCATTATCGTTGGCCCTCCGAATGTCGATCTGGTGGGCATGGCATCAGAACCGGGAGAAGAGCCCAGCAGGGGGTGCTGGGGGTGTCCCGCTGCCCGCTGAGCCACTCTCCCACTCTGGGCTCCTCCGGAGTGTGCCCGCGCAGAGCGTGCCGGATCGGACTCGTTACCTCGAACGGGACCATCTCATCTGGGCATGGCCGGTGGGCAGCACAGGACCAGCCAGATCAGCCAACGTCATCCGCTGGGCCCTCGACCTACTTCCCACTTGATGCCACTGCCTCCAAGGAATCCCGATTCCCGAGCGATTGAGATGACCCCCGGCCTCGTCCATCTTTATCAACCCCCATGCCCCCCCCCCCCCCTCCCCCCCCCTTCCCCCCTTCTATGTTATACCCCCCCCTTTTCCTCTCCGCCCCTCCGGTTCTGGACGAGACGACACTCGATCCATGCGAGCAATGGAAGCGCGACATAGTGTGCAGCACACCACCCCGAATCTCGACCCTCCATCGTCAACCACGCCGCCGACGAGAGATATTTTGACATAGTGCGACCTTTTTCCCCGGGAAAGCAGAGTTGCCGAGGTAGCACCCACCAGCCTGTCATCGGTCTTTTTGCGACATGCGTCTGCGACAAAGGGGTCCTTGAACCTTGTTTGCTTGCGCCCATTGACCAATTCCATTTGCCCCGCACTGCTGCACCGCAGTCTGCACAGCGCTGCGCTGCCCCCTGGAAATCCCACGCCCACGCCAAAGACAACCTCTCCTTGCGCCAGCCAGCCAGTCGCAACCACAAACATCGTCCAGGACCTGCGCCAAAAGATGGCGGCGACAGTGGCATCCTCCCAACCATTACCGCCGGCCAGCATGGGCACTCCAAGTCTCAACCCCTTGCAATCGCTGGGGCTCGCCGCCGCCGCCAACCAGCATGTCCAACACCAGCAACAGCAGCAACACTACCCCCCCGAGACACCCTTTGATCTATACGGCAGAAAGCTCACGCTCAACGATTTCCATAAAGTGCGGACGTTGGGCACAGGTACTCCCCCCCTCCCCCCAGCCAGCCCACGGAACCATGCTAACCCCCCCTCCCACCACCCAGGCACCTTTGCCCGCGTCTGCCTCGTCCGCCCGGCCTACGGCACCGACGCCGACCGCGCCCGCGTCTTCGCCCTCAAGATCCTCCGCAAGACCGAAGTGATCAAGCTCAAGCAGATCGACCACGTGCGGCACGAGCGCGAGATCCTGTCCGACGTGTCCGGGCACCCCTTCATCACCAACTACATCGCGTCCTTCTCGGACCGGGACTTCCTGTACATCCTGCTCGACTACGTGCCCGGGGGGGAGCTCTTCACGTACCTGCGCAAGTTCCGGCGGTTCGACGAGGAGATGGCGCGCTTCTACGCGGCCGAGATCGTGCTGGTGCTCGAGTACCTGCACGAGCGCCAGGGCGGCGTGGCCTACCGCGACATGAAGCCCGAGAACCTGCTGCTCGACGCCGACGGCCACATCAAGCTCGTCGACTTTGGCTTCGCCAAGCGCCTCGGCAACAGCACCAGCACCGGCACCGCCGCCGTCGAGACCTACACCCTCTGCGGCACCCCCGAGTACCTCGCCCCCGAGGTCATCCACAACAAGGGCCACACCACGGCCGTCGACTGGTGGGCCCTCGGCATCCTCATCTACGAGTTCCTCACGGGCTACCCCCCCTTTTGGCACCAGAACCCCATTGAAATCTACAAGCAGTCCGTCCCCTCCCCCCTCCCGTGTCCCCACCACCCCAAGCTAACCCCGGCACCAGAATCGTCGAGAAACCCGTCCTCTTCCCCCAGGACCCCCCCATCAGCGACGCCGCCAAGGACGTGATCCGCCAGCTCTGCACCGTCGACCGCTCGCGCCGCCTCGGCAACATCAGCGGCGGCGCCGCCCGCGTCAAGGCGCACCCCTTCTTCGCCGGCATCGACTGGGACGCGCTGGCGCAGCGCCGGTCGCGCGGCCCCATCGTCCCGCCCGTGCGGTACCCCGGCGACGCCCAGTGCTTTGACATTTACCCCGAGGAGGACGTGGCGGCGGACGTGTACACGGATGAGATGGTGGAGAGGTATGATGAGTGTTTTAAGGATTTTTGATAAAAGAGGGGGGGTACGATACGGTTTGGGTTTGGGTTTTTTGGTGGTTGGATTTTGGCAGGGGGGGAGGGAGGGGGAGGGGGGTTCATCATCAACCATGTTTTCTGGGAGGCGGGAAAGGGGTGCAGGGGCATTGGCGTTATCTGGTTCGGTTTGGCTTGGACTTGTCAGAGGAAGAAGGCAAAGCATGCAGCATGAGACAGACAAGAGGTTCAGCAGCAGCAGCATGATACCTACCTAGTATTTTTCATTAGTTCTTCTCCAGAGGGGGGGGGGCGGGGCATTGAGAGAGAGGATCAAGGAGTTTGTTGGTATCCGTCGGTTGTGTGTGGTGGTGTGTCAAGATTTGGGGGGTATCTATTGTGGCGCAAAAAGGAGCAGATATGGAAGCCAGAGGCGATACAGTGGTCCAGCAGGTCTGGGGTGGGCAATTAGTG
Organism: Podospora conica; assembly: GCA_030685255.1. Taxonomy (NCBI): domain Eukaryota; kingdom Fungi; phylum Ascomycota; class Sordariomycetes; order Sordariales; family Podosporaceae; genus Podospora; species Podospora conica. The sequence goes on along the minus strand of MU839429.1, from coordinate 152,215 downwards.
GCGGAAAATGTAGATATCATGGGGACGACGAGGGCCGGAGGGTCACTTACATATTATATTCTACCCTGTGTGGCATTGGAACAACAGTATCATTACATAAATAGGTAGCTTTGAGTCGAATATTGTCTGGAAAGAATCATTGCCGAATCACTCCAAGGATGATATGGTTCGAGTGTGAGGAGGAGATGGAATGCAGGTTGTGTTAGAGGTATCTCTTCCATCCATCAAGTCATTCAGTCATTGCTCTGCGCCCCCGTCTATGCGTATGAGTATCCCACAACCCCATCACTTCAAACGCCCCGACTATATCCCCCAACCCCAACGCCAGCTTGCCCACAAGCACACATCACCCCCCCAACCCCCAAAGCCACCACCCCCCAACAACCACCACCATCACCGTCGCCATCACCACCGCTCCCTCCTTCGTACTCCACCAAAACGCCGTCCACCCCACCACCAACTCCCTCTGCCTCGCCGCCCGCCTCCTCTCCCACGCATGCAAATCCACCGCAACCGGCATCTTCACCCGCGGATCCTCCTCCCCTCTCCCGCTAACCGCCCCCTCCTCGCCCAGCGGCACCACCGCCGCCCGCAGGTACACCGCGCGGTGATCACTCGTCCTCACCACCGGCAGCGCCTCATACCCCCTCACCTCGACCCCCTCCTCCAGGAACAGCACGCGATCGCACCACCCCGGCCACCTGTGCGGCGCGAAGCGCCACGGCACCTCCGCGACGCCGTTGTGCTGCGCCCCGGCGCGGACGGCCTCGACGTTATCCGCCTCGTCCAGCGCCGAGTCCGGGAGGACGTCGAACTTGTACGTGGGCCCAAACGCGACGGGGGCTTCCGCCAGGCCGTGGAAGGCGCGGCGGGCGAGGCGTTCCTGCGTGAGCTGGTCGCGGGGGAGGAAGGAGGGGTAGTAGTCCGGGGAGGACGGGTCGAAGGAGGGGAAGGCGGCGAGGGGCGGCGGGGTGGAGGTGGAGATGCGGTAGTTGAGGTCGCCGAAGACGAAGAGGTGCGAGGTGGGTTTGAAGATGGAGGCGGATTGGAGGGCGGCGAGGTCGGTTTCGGAGAGGGCGGGGGCGGGCGAGGGGAGGAGGGGGTGGGTGGTTTCGTCCGAGGAGGAGGAGGAGGAGGGGGGACGGGTGTCGCCGGCGCCGCTCTGGTCGGGGCGCGGGGCCGAGGTGTCGGGCGGGAAGGGGCCCGGGAGGATGGCGAGGGGGTTGGCAAAGGTCAGGCCGGAGACGATGGTGAGCCAGTTGGCGTTGCGCTTCTTGAGGTTCCACTCCATGGCGGCGAGGTGGGTCGCGACGAGGGTGACCTCGGTCGCGGGGGTGGTGGCGCCGTTGGGGGCATCGCTCCACGTCACGCGGAGGCCGACGGCCCCCTTGTTGCCCATATCGGCGGCGCCGAAGCCGCACTCGGCCTCCTCGATCTTGTGGATGTGCGTCGGGTCTCGGGCGAAGAGCAGGATGGCCGTCATGCCGACGTTCTTGGCCCGTACGAGGGTGTATGGCCGCGGCGTGGGCCGCGGGAGTGCGTCTGATGCGTCGCTGCTCTCGAGCGCCTTGGTCTCCAACAACCTCGCCGAGGCGAGGTTGAGGGCCTCTTCGTAGCGCGCATAGTAGGGGTTCAGGAAGTAGGAGCCGATAAACGAGTAGGAGAGAGGGGCGACCTCTTGTAGGGAGCTGTTGCGGTGCGCGCCGTCAGTCAATGTTGCTGTGTTGCACCGAGCTGGAGAGGGAGTGCGACTTACAGGGCGACAAGGTCGGGCAATGCTGCCCCGGCCGTGCCCGTGGCATTCTGCGACAATGCTCCGTAGAGGTGCGATGCAAACACGCCGACGTTGATGAGGTTCTTTGCACAGTTGAACGTGAGCAGGAACAGGTCGAGCGGCGAGGGCGCCATGGCCGCGGACGTGGCCGTGACGGTGGACGTGGACGTGGACGTCAAGGTTGTCTTTTTTGCTAGGTGGGGGCTTGTTTGGCTGCCCATCATGTCGTCACCCGTGCCTCGCGGGCAATTGATGCGACCAACTCGTCGTGGTGGTGCCCAGCGTCCGAACTCGGTTGGTTCACCACACCTCCTTAGGTAAGCCAACAGGGCCTGATCGAGTCGTTGTCTTTGGGGGCTCGACTTGAAAGTCGCAAGGCTCTCTTCACCTGGACGCCAGCAATAAATGATGAGGGGAACTCAGGAACGGTTCCTAGGTTGGTAGTATTGGGACTATGGAGGATCAAGTTAGGAACATCGCCCTAAAAGAGTCATGCTCTTATATATCTCTTGCATCTTGATGCCTTCACTGTTCACTGGCAACTTGCAGGCTCCAAGCTTTCCGCTCAGCTGCCCTCGAAACCATGGGCTTGGCTGCCAGTCATCATCAGTCAGTTGGGCCAACCGAGACACAGCCATGTGACCAGGTGGGACTCGAGCCTACGCGCCTCCTGACACCGACTTTTGCATCCCGCATCGCACCAGGCTCCAAGGCTCGCTGCCCACCCCTTCGCCAGTCGCCTTGCATCGTTGCCCTGGCTGAGCTTCTCGCTTTGCAACCTGCCAGTTGTCCATAGCTCCGGACATACAGCACATTCCTCTCACTTCACCTTGGGTTAGACAAGAACGCAAGAACGAGACGTGAATTAAGAATGAAAGCTACCCATCGTGTACTGCCCGGGCCATCTCGACCAAAGTCGGGACCACGAGCGAATATCGCCCGGGCCCCGACCCCGCCATGACCACCACCACCCCGCAATACACTATCACAGGCCCCCTCGAATGTCTGTCCCCTTTTCCTCGGCCCACGACAAGCATTGGCCCACTTCCTTGCCCTGAGATGGTCGTCTTTCTTGTCGGGTCGTTGCCGGATCACTCCAAGTAGTGCCAGGGCCCAGAAAGGCACCGTCCACCACTTGATGACCCGAGGAGCGTCGACCCATTGCCTGTCGCCCATTGCCTTCCATCTCCGCAGGGCTGCAGCGCCCAGGTGACCCTTCCCAGCCCTTGATCGAAGTGATGCAGTCGTTGGAAAGCGAGAGTCGATATGCCGTGGTGCCAAAACAAGCCGTTGCCCAAGTCCATCGAAATGCCGAAACACTAAGCGAGGGGTCCGCACTCATCCTTCTCCAACGGGATCGCTCCGTCCCCTAATAGCCCTCCCCACAAGCGGATCCCGATGCGAGAATATCAAGAGCCCGAAAGCCGAAAGGAAATGGCGGGATACGAAATACGTAATTATAGAGAGGGGGATAGAAAAGTCATCGAAGGTGCTCGTTCGAAACCAGAGTCACCGACCTCGTAACTGGCTATAGCTGGTCGTCGGCCGTAAAACTGTCTGATCCGTGGTATCGTTTGCTGGCGTGTCGGGTGCCCCTCTTGAGTCGACGGACAACAGCCATGCAATAACAAAGCCAGTCCCATTCGGTGCCCCAGCGAGTCTGGGACACCGACATGCCGTTCCGACGATTCCTCTCCGACTGCTGAGCAGAGAACTGGTTGCATGGTGCAACCAGCCAGTGTCCAGAGCCTTCGAGTTCGTCCGAGCCAGGTGAAGAGGGGGGGGGGGTCCAAAACCGATGAGGTGCCAAAGAACGAGGAAAAGCAATCCGTACAGCCGGGTCGCTAGAGGTCGTCTCTTTATCAGTGGGGGTCCAGGACGCTAGCCATCACCCCGAAGAATGATGGCAGCAAGCCGAATGCCCATGCCGACATCGAGGCGCCAAAGCCTCGTGTCGGGTCCATTGAAGAGATCAACACCCCTGCGACCCAAAGGAACACACTCCGTGATTCAGGTGGCGTCTTCATCATTTAGGGCGGTAGGTGCCGGCAGCAAATCCCGAGCCAGCGCCTTGGCCTTTGGCAGCCGAGCGCAGCCTATTATCGCAAACTGAACGTCAGCACTCTTGTCAGCATTCTACCTCCGGCCAGCGGTATTGCGCGCACCAAACTCGAAGGAAACATGATTCCTTACTAGGAATTATTTGGGCTAGGCTGGCTGAGGCACTCACATCCTGTCGCTTCCACCGACGGCACGGTTGGTCTGCTCGGGGGTCTCGCCGGCAAGCTGCTTCCTAGCGCGGCCGGGGAGCGGCTGAGCATCCTTGCGAGCACCGGCCTGCGTGGTGTCCTTGGACTCGCCGGCCGTGGCCTGAGCCGTGGGGTTACCGGCAGCCTGCTGGATGGCCTGCGCGTTCTTCTGGTACTTGTAGACGGTCCAGTCGAAGACGTAGTCGTACTGGAAGCCCTCGCGGACAAACAGATCGCGGAAGATCTTGCGAAGGTAGCTGTAGTCGGGCTTGTCGTCAAAGCGAAGCGAGCGCGTGTAGTTGAGGTAGATGGCAAACTCATTGGGGAAGCCGCGGCAGAGAACATCCGTGGGCGTCGTCATCTTCTTCTCCATGATGCGGTCGTACTTCTGCTTCTTGGTGGCCGCCTTGAGGCCTTGCCAGGGGAGCGAGCCGCGGCAGAAGTAGAGCATCACATACCCCAGAGACTCCATGTCATCACGACGAGACTGCTCGACGCCAAGATGCGTGTTGATGGACGCATAGCGGGCAGTGCCCGTCAGGTTCTTGTTCTCTCTGTAGGGAATGTGGAAGTGCGTCTTGGGGTCGCGGTACTTCTTGGCCAGACCGAAATCGATGACGTTGACCTGGTTGCCGCGCTTGCCAATGCCCATCAGGAAGTTGTCGGGCTTGATGTCGCGGTGGATGAACGACTTGGCGTGGATGTACTCGATCCGCGAGATGAGCTGGTCGGCCAGAAGCAACACCGTCTTGAGCGAGAACTTGCGGTTGCAAAAGTTGAACAGGTCCTCCAAGCTGGGGCCGAGGAGATCCAGGACCATGGCATTGTAGTCGCACTCGGTGCCGAACCAGCGGACGAAGGGGATGCCGACACCGCCGGCGAGCGACTTGTAGACACGAGCTTCATACTCGAGCTGGGGGTGCTTCGCCTTGACGCTCTCCAACTTGATGGCAATCTCTTCGCCCGAGATGATGTTGGTGCCGAGGTAGATGTCGCCGAAAGAGCCGGAACCGATCTTGCGACCGATGCGGTACTTATTACCGACGCGGAGATCCTGCAAGTGCCACGTCATGTTAGCAGGGGCTTTCAGAGTCGTGCCATCTCCTGTTGTGAAGAGAGGGTGCATGGCGAGACTGAGGCGGAAGACATACCATGGTAGTCATGATGGCGGTTGGGGGGGGGGTTCGCTTGTGGGAATTATTTCGCACTGCTGACGCTATCGAGGGGCAATGAGTTAGCAGAGTTTTCTCAAAATGACCAACACCAGAGGGTGCGGGGGTCTCTTGTTGGTGGGTGAAATGTGACCGAGCGAGAGGTGACAGCAGGCTTTGTCCGACTGCGAGGCAGACACCGACTCATCGTCGTACTGTCGGTGTAGAAACCGATGTGCGTTGTTTGCAAGGCCGGACAAACCGCGAAACGATGTGCGAAAAAATAGAACAATAACATACCTGACCGAATGGGGCGCAATTTGGCTCGTGGAGAGGTCGTCGAGGTAGACTCGGCGATGGTGGTGAAGGAGAATGAAGTCGTCGGTCGTCGAGGGGAGGGGGGGAGTCGGCGGCGTCTGACCGATGGCAAAAGAGAAAACGAGTTTCACTTCCGCTCAGAGCGCAGAATTGGACTGGTCAGAGGGGAGACAGGTTAGATGGTCCGTGGCAATAATAAAAACGCAGGGCGTGGCTGCCTCTTACCTCCGGAAATGGATGTCCTCGTTTCGTTGCTCTCGCAAAGAGCAGTGGTGGCGAGCGGCGGGTATTTAGAGGCAGGAAGGGAAAGGGAGGGAGGACGGGGAGGTGTGACGGGAGAGATTTGGGAATCCAGCCTGGGCTTTGAGCGACCCAGTTTCGCCCTGCCACTGCCATTTGCCAGCGGACGGATGCCCCAGGCCCTGCCCCCGGGCCCGTGCTGCCACTGGGGAGTCGGGGACGGATGCCTTCTGTCTCCAAAAGCCAGCGGAGCCGGCACAGTGCGCGGCTTTGTCAGGATGCCGCGACAGCTGGAGACCAGCTGGGAGCCTTTGATTTGTTCAGCGCCGGCCATGCGCAGCGAGCACCAGCCCAACCCACGCAGGCAGACATGGCCCAATCCTCGCCATCCAGCAGAAGCCGGGCACCCGCGGCGGTTTCTTGTTCGCCATGCATCGCCCGTTTGGGGTCTTCCAGTCGGGTGCAGGTGGCTCTCACCGATTCCAAGTTCCATGGAACAAACGGCGGCCTTCTCCTGCCCTCGCTGCCATGGAGAGAGGGACTCGCAAACAGGCTCTGCCCGTTGCCACAGCGCAGATTTGACTCCCAGAGGCGCCACATATCTCCATATCCGAAGTCCTCAACTTCAAGGAGGCTGCTCCGGATAGGGCGCGCCCCACCAACGTCAATTCCTAGGCGCCTACCGTACGCCCCCTCCCTCCCTCACGGACTGGTACGGATCCGGAATAGGTAGCCTTCGGGCATCTCTGCCCCCCGCCATACCGCATGACCGCCAGATGCTCGGGCAGCCTTGCCGGGGACAAATGGTCAAGTAGAAATACCGGAACACTCGCGGAAGGGCGCCATGTCCTCCCTTGATACCACGACACGGCGGGCAGCGTGGTCACGCCACCATGGCCCCGGAGTCTTGTTGCCGAAAGGCTGCTGTCCGGGCACGTCTTTGAGTCTTCGGATAGGCCTAGCCCCGGTGCCCCGCTGCTCCGTCCCGCGCACCGCATGGATCCAAGGCCGAGGCTCTCCCTTTTTCACGGCTTTGCCTTGGCGGGGAGGTTGGTCCAAGAATCCAGAACCCAGACAACGAACACCAAACGCAGCAAACCCGCAAACACACAAACGCGGCCTCATCCGCCCACCAGAGTCCCGACGGTTTGGATCCATCAAGGGCTTGGGCGATGTGATGGAAGCACCAGGGACGACAAACGGCCTATCGGGAGTCTGCCAAACGGAGATGGGGGGTGCCCAGCGCGTAGCTGTCCACCAAAACCGGTCTTGGGGGGGGGTCGAGGGGGGCTTTGCGCCAGACAGTACCTGGCACTGTGCTACGCAGCGATAGTGCGCGGTCAACTTTGACCAACGGGACAAGCTCACAAGGAGAGATATGCCCTGACCTTGCAAATACCCACGACCGAGGGCGAGGCATAAACGGACATTTAACTCTTCAATGCGATGGCGGACACCTCGAAAGAACCGTCAGAGGTTGGAGATGAAGCTATCGAGGCGTCATGCATTTTTCGTTCTTTTTTTTTCTATTTCAAGAGGCCGGCCCCCCCCACAAAGAAAGACAAAATTCGTTTGTTCGCTTTCCAGATTCGTCGCCAGACTGCTACAACCCGCCGATTCGATGCCACAGCGCCGGAGATTTCGCCCTCGCAACCGACAAACCTACATCTCAGACACGGACTCTTCATCGGTCGCATCGTCGTGGTCGTCAAGATCGGGGCCAATCTAGCAAATGACACGGTCGCACGCCCTATTTATGACAATCGCCGTGGCACAAGACTCGACCGTGGGACTGCTTCTCGAAACTCACCCACGCTCGGGAAGCGTACCGGCCGCAAGCAGCCTTGATCCAACACGGCCTTGCCTGGGTCGGGTTTCCGGCGTGATCGGCACCCCATCCCCGGTCTCACTCCCGTGGCTTCCAGGTTTATATATTCTTGGGGCCTCGCTATGTCTGCTGCTGGTCCGGCACTCACCACCGGCGACACTTCACCACGACGTCCGACGCCGTGGTGGCGGCGGCAAGGTCCGCGCCAGACGTCAGCGGTCCCCAAAATAGCAGCCGTGTCTTGGTGAGGCGGCAGTTGCCAGATGATGCAAATTACGCGCATGTCCTCGGCTTACATTCAGATGATGGCAATAAGTATCCGATCTGTAGCGACAGTCACGCTCTCTTATCATTTCCTTCTGCCGAAGTAACCTCGGCGGAGGTTATGTTGATTTACACCTCTCCTTCCCGGCCGTATGTCTGCCTTTGAAGACCGACACCGAAGCGAAGTGGCAAGCGCCCTTCATCAGCTTGTCAATCTGGCGTCACTTGGTGGAAGCATGGGCTGTATGTTGCATGTTTGTACGTTCCTCGCCAGTCATGTCTCCTTCTCCTTGCTGTGTAAGCGTGGCCGGCAAGACGCTGCTCCTTCCGCTGTCCCCCTATTCAGCAATTCTCGAGCTCGACCAAGCTCAAACCCATCCTGCATCTGGTGACGTCGGGCAAGGCATGACATTCATGGGACGGGCTTGGGCAAGCAGCATCCAAGAACATTGCTGTCACGGATAGGTTAAGCCCTCGCTGCTTCATACGACATTTGGAATCAGGAGGAGTAAGACTTCTCAACCCACTCAGAGGCTCAATGGCAAATACCCTCCTCAGCATCTGCGACCATATGCTCCATCATGGACCACAGCCGAGCCCTCGAGGCTGATGACATATCTATGTTTGACAAAAAGCAACCAATGCCGGTATGTCCTCGCGTCTCGGGAGCATCTCGATGTCAAGAACCCATACCGCACCTATACCATTGTGATATCCGCAGAAACAACCCTCTTTAAGCATCTGAACTCTCTTCAGCACACCTTGTAACCCCAACCCACCAGCAGGTAAACGTCAGATCCACACTCTAACCGCCATACCCCGATCGTGCCTCCTGGACACCATCGGGTACGACAAGCGGCCGGGCCGGGCCGGGTGTACCTTGCCAGAGTCCTCACCCACTATACCTCCCTTCCTCTATGTTGAATTCCAGCCTGAATCTTCTGGGCCAGCAATCACCTGACGGGAAGGGAAACCAAGAACCTCTCATACGATGTATGTGACGGATCATGTTTCCTCCCAAGTTAGGAAACAATTCAATGGACACCCAAGGCAGGTATGGCTGCCCAACTTGCTCCACGGCTCGCTCGCTTGGCCATCGCACTGTGCTGTGTTGCCCAGCTCTGGGTTCGGGATGGTCGGCTCTGGCTTGGTATGTATCTCGATTGTGCGATCGGTTGATGATGGTGGGCTTGTCATCGAGATATGGTCATGTCGTGGGTGCAGTTGGTGATCTGGCAGGTTGGGATCGGGAGGCAGCACGCCGCACGGCAAGTGAACATATGGGTTGAAAAGGGGGTCGGTGTTATTGGTTGGGGTGATGTTGGTGGTTCTGCTCCTTTCAATCTCTCCCTTGGTATACTGGACTCGACGTTCCGTTCAAGGGGAGGCGGGATGGATCAAGTAGTGACAAAGGAAACTCTGTCGAGAACTTTATGAATATTGCCAGACCCAGCCCAGTCCCGTCCGACGATACCTGTATTGACTTCGGTCATTCACAGACAAATGGCTAACCTGTCACGATAGGTCTACAAGCAGATCTAGTCACCAACTCTTTACATGTACCGGATGATATCTCAAGCTTGGGTGACCGCGAGGTTCCAAGTACATTAATCTTCGTGCTTCATTGCTCTACTCACACATATGCTTCCGGGACTACGCGGCTGGTGTTGGTAAAGTGATCGAATGGGCCCAGCCACGGGCATTGCACCACGGCACATTCAATAGGCCGGGAGTCGGGTAGTCATCATACATGTATCCGACGACAATTGCTGTGAGCCTTGGCCTCATACGAGAACCCTCCCGGAGTCCCGGAGGTGTTGACTTGGAACCTGGGCCATTAATTCCTCTCCTTTTCAGACCTGTCGGGAGCTGCGGGTACTGATCACTCCATCGACATCATATTTCTGCAACGCCGTTAGTTCTCGGGTAGTGGAGGGATAAAGGACAGGCCTCGTAGTTCGTCCCGGTACGGAATTTGGACGACAGCGATGTGCTACTATTCATCAGGGGTGTTTACTCCAGTGTCGGAAGGATATATCTCCCAGTCCGTCATCTTTGGTACGCCGTCTATACTCTTTACTCCTCTTCCGCCTGTGTACCTGCAAGGGGAGTGACTTTAGGTCAAAGTGCTGGATTCTGCGGGCCATGATGTTGTCAGCACCTCGTCTTCATTCCGATCGCCCAGCTTCGCGCTCAACCTTTCCGACATCGAAGTTCTTGATGGGCTGCTTGAGACTTTGTCGAAGCATGGGGGTTTGAGTTCAAGTCGTGGGCGCCGTTCTCCCAGCCCGGCCCGGACTCGACCGGGAACCGGCACCGCCTTCGAAGTCTAGTCGTCGGTCAATGTCCCTCGCTCGAGCCTCTCCCCTGGCTATACAATCCACTATGATGCTCACAGGCTTTCGATGCGCTGTCCAGGCTGCATACCCTCCTCGTCCTCAATATTTTCCGCGGTTCCGCTGTGAGGCACGGCTGTGGCTGGAGAAAGCACAGTTGAGGGAGGGGCTGGTTTTGAAACAATTTGGACCACATCGGAGCATTTAATCTTCAGCCAAAAGGATGTTGCCGTCTTGATATCGAGGCCGTTTGGTGTTTGGTGTTGAGGCCTTACCCCACAGTCCGAACCAAAATTGCAGGGATGTGGGGGGGGCGGTTCCGGTGCGGAGGCGGGTGTACCCCTTTTTATGCGTGACACATCACCCCTCATTGTGGACAAGAAACTCACTGACGCCAAACTGCTCAGGGCGGTGTGGAGGACGGAAAACACCTCGTCTTCATTTTCAAGGCGTTGGCTGGCAAGGAGAAGGCCTGGATTCAACATAAAGGTCCTGGCAATGAGTCGACAAGCCCCCCGACGGGGCACTCTTGGTCGTGGACAGATGGTGGTGTACCGAATTTTGTGGACAGAGAAGCCCCATCGCGGATTCTTGGACCCTTTCTTGGCGGCGTATCCAGGGTCTGCGTACCGCGTTCCTGGTTGCATTTCCGGGGTCGCAGCCGATTTCGAGAGTCGAGAGCGTCAACCGGACGACGGGAGATGCCCCCTTCAATGCGTGTCCTTCTCAACATGAACTGTGGACGAATTCAACGGGAAGGGGAAAGGCAACATGGGCAAATGTCGGAGGCGTGTCAAAGGGGAAAGCCGATGAGAGCGATGCTGGGGAAACCGCTTTCACCGCTCCCCTCCAGTGCCACTCGGCGCAGAAACAGAGGCACGGGACGCGGCACCCATCCCTCCCAAGGTTAGCTTGCGGGGGTGTGCAGAATCCCTTGCATTGCATTTTGGGATGGACGTTGGAGCCAGGGGTGCCCGACCTCGTGTCGTTGTTTCCACTGCGACTTCGGCATCTGTCGTGTCGTGTCGTCCTGGCGATGTCAATAGCAGAGAGGAAGCCATCAAAACAATTCGTCTTCTTCATGTCTGTCTGGATTGACGTCTCTGGCTCATCTCGTTTGGAACGGGACCAAATGCCAAAACGCCTCTGGGGTCCGGCGCAACGGCCGACGGCCGATCGGGGCGCGATCGATCTGCTGCCCGCTGACCTCCCGCTGGCTGGGGTGGTCTTGTGTGCGCGTCGTCTCCGAAGCTCCATGGTGATGCCCCCGGAGAAGACGGACTGGCTGGCCCTTGGAGTTGGAGGACTGGGAGCAGTGGGTTTTTATATTTTGACCATGCTGATTATTCTCCCTCTTGCGAGTGCGCGGGGAGCTTGCTCGAGTCCGAGGAGACGGCCCTGAAGCGAGCGGTTTGATGTGGCGTTCGTGGATGCATTGTGAGTGTGGGGAGACGACCAAAGGGGAAGAGAAAGACAAGCCACCGAGGTACAGGACGATACTTGGCCAGGACTGGAAGGGACCGGTGGTGATTCTCCCTCGCGTACAGATAGAATGTGGTCATCAGCTGCCCGTCCACGGGCTGTCCACTGTCCAGTTGCCGGGTTTCGGGGTGTTAATAACGAACGAGGGCTGCCCTCCCCCCTGGGTCCTGGGTCTTGGGAGTCCTCTCCGCGTTGGGACCTGCTCCATTCCATCCTCGAGCTTTTTCATCTCTCCTCTTCCCCCATCCCCATCCCCATCCCACCAGAACACACTCTGTTCGTCTGTATCCCATCAAACAGCATTCGTTAATCAGCTTGCGACGCGCGCGCAACCGCTGTTTCTTTGCAGAGAAAAAGATCCCCCTTCTCTTCCATCTCGTACCACGCGACCCGACCTCTCCAGCTCCACCCACGCACCTCCGCGCCGCGACACGCAGACTCCACCGATTCTCCGCACCAAGATCGAACCCTCGACAAGAAACCCGCCCTCCAGGACCTTTTCTGCCATCCAGCTTCCAGCTTCCCATTTCCTCTCTCTGCCTCTGGTTTCGAGTCGGCTGCCGGCAGAATTGGGTTTGTTGAAACATCCAGCGGACCACCAACGACGCCCTCGCTCCCTCCCACCTCCTCCCCCTCGGCAGCGCGAACGCTCTGATCAGGATCCGGCCTTGCCGTCACGTCTCGAGAGTCAACAGTCAACACCGCTTCGGGACAGACGAGATCTCCCTTTTCTGCCGCCGTTGTGTTGAACCAAAGGGATACGCGTCCAGAGTACCGGCCGCAAATCATCTGCCAGATCCCAGTGCCCTGCAGCCTCCGTTGGTAACTTTTAGGTTTCGGGGAAAGGTTAGCCAGCCTTTGGGCACTGCAATTTGCTTGCTTCGCCTTGATCCCCCCAGGCCAGAAAGAAACCGACCGCGAGACCGAAGCCCGACCAGACGAAAGACAAAAATATACTCGGCGATATCGAGGGTCGCCAATTCGAAACCCGCCCAGCGCGTTTCGGCATTCCATCCGACGAAGCACGGCTCCCTGCGACGGGGCCCAGAACTCGTGTTGAACAAAGCCACCCTCCCTCGACTCTGGACAGCTGGCGCGAACCAGTGACCAGGGCAGACGGACATCCAAAATAAATCGGCGGAATTGGGACGAGGACTTTCTCGACTTTGGCCCATTCACCATTCACCACTGGTCCAGTGCCTGAGCCTGAGCCTATCTGTGCTTATCTGGCATGACGCTTGGTTGGAACGAAGGAATTCAATCCGCTCCATCGTTCTAAAACAAAACCGATACAACTGCAAGGTCTCCTGTGGCCGCAACGCCAGGTCGCAGCCAGGTCGCCGCCCTCGGATCCCAGAGCCCAGAGCGCCGCGCAACACAGCACCCAGCACTGCAGCACAAGCCTGGTCTGGTGAGGCGCTGAGCAGCAGCCCCCCAGACAGCCGCCGCCGCACGGCATACGGATAGCAAGAAGGCTTTATCTCGCATCACAGAACAGGCAGATCCTCGTCATCATGGCGAACATCCAGCCAGACCAGTCAGGTAAGCCAACCGCCCAGCCATCTCGTGCCGCGTCTCTGGCCTGGCCGATCCCTTCCCCTGGTGCATTTGCTCCGACCGACACCCCCCCTCCCCTCTCTTCCCGCCAGTGCTGGCTAGTGCTGGCTAGTGTCAAGCAGCCAGAGAGCGGCGCCGATCACCGCTTGATGTGGGCGTGTGCCTGGTTTGCCCTCTTCTTCCCACGGCCGGCTGCCCACTTTCCCAGTTTTTGTATTCCTCCATCTCTGCCTCTGCCTCTGCCTCTGCAATTCCTCTTGCACCTCTGCATTTCAGTATCTTGTTGTATCAGGTAAAAAGAGATTGCAGTTTCAGGTCCTATCACAGTCGTCATTCGTATGCATCTTGCCGCCGCCCAAACCCCACTCTTCCTTGTTTGACTTGACCGCTGACACGGACTGCTGTTCATTTAGATCACCGGGCTTCGGGGCTGACGCTCAACCTTTCCTCCAACAACCCCTTCCGCAACCGCGCCATTTCGCCCGCTCTGCCATCTCCCTTTGACGACCCCCCTGCTCGACCGATATCGCGAAATCCATTTCTGGACCCAGCTATCACGACGCGCGCGAGCCTGCAAAATATTCGATCCTCCGCTGACGCAATGTCGCCCACCGACAACAAGACGTCACCGACAGCCGACGATCTGTTTGTACGTGCCAAATCCCTACATTTATTTTGCCAACACGGGCCCATGACGCGTCCGTCATCCCTCGGTCATTGATTGCATGCTAACATACAGAAACACAGGGCTCCCTCTCCCTCGAAGACAGACGACCAGCCCCCCCGAGACCCGACGAGAGACGACCCAGCGGACCTCTCCCACCCAATCGTCGCGGCCCTCCTCCCCCAGGACGCGAAAACATGCCTCCTGGCCAACGAGGACCGCCTCCCCACCACCGCCCCACGCGCTCGCAGGAAGAGGCCCTTCGTGCCCGTAGGATGCAATCGAACGGCGAGTCGTCCAAGGTCGATCCCTCTCGCTCTCCCCAACGCCGCCAAGAGAGACGCCCGCGTAGGAACTCGGAGTCGTCAATCATGGATAACGACCGTGTGATGACGGAAGAGGAACGCAAGGCCCGCGACCAGCGACGACGCGAGCGCCGTCAGCGTGAAGGCAGGGATAAGAAGCCCAGCCGCAAACTTGACATTATCGACCAGCTGGATGCGACGAGCATCTTTGGTACTGGCAGTAAGTTTCGTATCCCCGCAGCTACAAGGTAAAAATCTGACAGCATCAGTGTTCCATCACGATGGCCCGTTTGACGCAGTGAACCCCAACCGCAACAGGCCCGGCAGCCGCCGCGCCCCCATGCAGGCCTTCCCCAAGGACTCGCTCAACAACATCATTGGCGGCTCTGGCCCGTTGAACAAGAAGGCTGATCACTCGGCCCTCATGGGCCAGCACGATGACGAGGCTTTTCGAGAGTGGTCGTCGGGCGCCAAGGAGGGCGAGTTCGTGCCCCGAAAGAAGGGCGACGTGCCTACCTTTGATCCGCTCGCCCGTGGCAGCGTCATATTCGGCGAGGAGACTCTTGGTCTTGGTGCTTCGACATTCCTCGAGGGGACCCCGGCCGCCCGCACTGCCATCCAGAAGCGCGAGGAGGAGCAAAAGCAAGAGATTATGCAGGACGGCTTGGGACGCAAGAAGTCGATCGCTCACCGGATCCGTAACATCAACCGAGGGGGCCGCGACTACCAGAACACGGGCAGATTGACCAACCCGGAGGGCGCTTACATGTCGCGCCGGTCTCCCTCGGAGGGCGGCAACATGACGTCGGCCAGCATGCAACCACCCGGCTCCGAGCGAAACCCCTTCTTTACCGAATATGATCCGAGCAAGAGAGGCGGCGAGGAGAACTTTAGCGTGCGACGGACCGACACCAAGGGCTCGCCCACCAGTCCCAAGGGCGGGTTCGGCCTGGAGCGACGAGCGACGGCCGATGCCACGGGCGAGGAGCAGCCCAAGGGTGGGCTTCTCGGCCGCATGAAGAGTCTGTCCAAGAGCGGGCGCCGCCCGAGACCTCCTCCCTCGAGCACCGACATGACGCCTCACCCTCCTCATCCGGCTCCCGGCACAGCGGTTTAGAAGCCCAACTGGTCCGTACGGGGGCGGCTTCTTCCATCTCCGGAGCGAAACAGGAGATCGCTGGGCAGACGGCTCACCAGCCTCGGTGACGTCATGAGCATGAGCGTCCTGAGGAACCGGAGTCCGCGAGGCCCCCGCGCGGACCGATCTTTCACGTAGGAGCGAAACAATGCTTGGCCCTTTTTTGGGCGATTTATTTCCTATCTCGTCTTTTCTCCAGATAACAAACATCATTGAGTGCAGGATTGTTGAACAGTTTGTCGGTGGCTCTTGGAATACCTCTTAGGGTAGCATGGTTAAGCCGGCGGCTGGTCACTCTTTGGGTTGCCTGTTTTTGGACGACGCTGCGACTCGGCAATCAGCGATGGATTTCCACTTGGTTGGGTCAGCGTCCTGCTGTCTGCCTCGTTTGCGGTTTCTTTGCTGGGTCGGGCGGGTCTGGGTTGGTGCAAGTTCCGAGGGGGGAGGGGAGAGGAGGTGTGGAGGAGAGGAGACGAATACAGCACACGGTAGCTTGAGGCTAGGGGACGAGGAGGGTGACCTGTGGGGGTCGGGGGTTGGGGGTCTTGGGGGATAAAGCAAAGCAGGGGTTGGGTTTGGGAGGCAGAGTGAACGAGTATTGTAATGACCTAAATAATTTCTCTGCACAAAAGATGCCTTGTAAATTATTCCAGCGGTATTATCTGTTTGTGATGCGGACGTGGTTTTGTGAGTGTACCGGGTGGCCGACGGATGTGTTGCCGCTTCTTCCATGCCTCGATCTCGACCTCATCTTTTCCAACATTTTCACGATGTAGGTCGATTCCATCAATGGATTGTATTGTTAGGTACAGGTTCTCATTTTGACTGCTAGAGTAGAGTCGTGTCAGTTCATCAACCCAACCCAATCTCCGCATGGCAAGCAAAATTCTCACAACCTCGCAGAAAGAAACCGCCGACAAACACACGACTCTCTACCACCACGGCCAACCTTTGACGTGACCAACAATATCGATATACCTCACATTCAACTCAAAGACCCCTACAATCCCATTCCAGTACCAGGTAGAGGCCATGGAACCCTCCCACCCCCCTTCCGAACTCGACCCGGATGAACCACAACCACCCCCCTCTCCCGACCACGACTCCGAGTTGACCGTCCCCGAACCCACCATCTCTCCCCCCTCCGACCCAGACATCAACCTCCCCGATCCAACCCCGGAACCGACCCCCCCACTCCCCCGGCCCGCCCTCACCCTCACCATCCAACCCGCCACCACCCTCCTCGACGCCCGCCTCGCCCTCCAACGCCGCCGGCAGGCCACCAAGCCCATCTCCACCGGCTGCCGCGAGATCGACGCCCACGTCCTCCTGACGGACGGGTTTCAGAGGGGTCAGGTCGTCGGGCTGAGCGCCGAGGGCGAGGAGGTCGGGGTGTTGTTGGGGCTGCAGACGGTCGCGCGCCTGGTGGCGGGGGATGGGGAGGCCAGGGCGATGATTGTCACGACGGCGCCGGCGGGGGTGGTGTTGCCGAAGTTGAGGGGGGCGGTGGCGCGCCTGGTGGGGAGGGCGGGGGTCAGGGGGTGTCTGGAGAGGGTGGCGGTGGCGAGGGTTTTTGATGTTGTTGGGTTGGAGGAGGTTTTGGGGGAGTTGGGGGGAGAGGAGGGGGGGGGAGGGGAGGGTGGGGGAGAGGGGGAGGTTGTGGAGGAGGGTGGTGGGGGTGATGCTGTGCCGGAGGGGGGTCAAGGGAGGGAGGTGGGCGAGGGAAGCAAGGAGACGGTTCAAGAGGGTCGGGATGAAGAGCCAAAGTTGCCTGTGCTGAGGATCAACACGGATGTCAATGATGTTGGGCCACCGCCGGAGCCGGAGTCGTCGCCGTTGAGTGAGCTATCACGGACGCCGTCACCGCCGTCACCACTCTCGCCGAGGGAGCCCGAGCTACCATGGCGTTCACTGCCACTACAACAAAAATCACCGCAGCCACGATCACCATCACCCCCACCACCACAGTCCAGCTCACCGCTGAGCTCGGCGCCGCCTAGTTCGCAGCTCCAGCCCCCGGATGGCTACCAGGAACCAGCAAGAGAGGACCCACCAGATCAACAACCACCAAATCCGACTCCCTCGCCTCCAGAGCCACGACATCTCTCACCATCCCCCCAACTTCCCCCCCACCCCTACCAACCCTCTCCCTCACCCCCCCCCGCACCCCCTCCACCCCCCTCCCTCATCCTCATAACCCACACCTCCACCCTCCTCACCACCCTCTTCGCAACCCACGACACCCCAACAGCACACGCCAAATCCCGCCTCCTCGCCGCCCGCCTCCGCCGCCTCGCCCGCTCCCCCGCCCTCGGCCTCCCGCTTATCCTCCTCCTCAACGCCACCGCGCCGTACTACTTCACCCCGTCGGCGCAGCCAGCACAACCACAACCACCACCACCGTCTGTCTCCAGACCGTCATCTTCCATCATCGTGCCGACAACGATGCAACAGCTCGCCTTGTCCTCGTCACAGCAGAGACAGCTACCCCAGCCGCTGACGATGACAGCGACGACTACGGCGGCGGCGGCGGCGGCGATAGCCCGTGGGTCTGGAGCCGGGGCAGAGGGCCACAAACAGCCGGAAGCCAGTCTCCGGTCGATCTTTGGCGGGGTCGTGTACCTCCCGTCGTCTTCGGCGGGAGGGCAGCGGGCGATGCAGAGGAACCGGCCGTCGTACGGGGTGGTGTTTGCGAGGCTGGTGGAGGTGCATCTGCTGTGCACGAGGGTGGCGAAGACGAGGGCGGACGCGGAGCTGGGGGTCGGGGTTGGGGCCGAGTGCGCGTGGGTGGTGGAGGTGCTGGGGGATGAGGTGGGGGTTTGGGAGGAGGCGGCGTGGGGCGGGGAGAGGTGGAGGTGGAGGGGGAGGGAGCAGAGGTGGGGGGTTGTTGAGGTGGATGGGTGGGGGGGTGTTGGTGATGGGGTGTAGATTTGACATGGGGAGGAAGAGGATGGGGAGGGGTGTGGTGTGAACGAGTGGTATTTCAAAATACAAATGTGAACTATCAAACAAACAAACCCCCTTTTCTCAGAGTATCTCAACACAAACACAAATTTACAAGTCTCCGACCTCCTTCATCCACCCCTCCACCCTCTCCACCAATTCCTCGACCTCCACCTCCCCCTCCGCCACACCACCATCCCCATGCCCCTTATGCGGCGGAATCAACACACTCCCCAACACCTGCACCACCCCATCCCTCGCCACCCCGTCCCTCACTACCACACGATGCCGGCCATTGACCACAATACCCACCAATCCCTTCCAAGTCCTCACATCCACCGCCAGCGGCCTCTCCCCCAACAACGACGGCACATCAACATGCCAATACCCCCCCCCATGACCCCCCTCCGCCTCCCCACCCCCATAATACTCATCCGAATAAACCACCCTCCCCCCCCCGACCAAATGATACTTGACCAACCCCCTCAAACACCCCCTCCCCCTCTCCGACCCACCAAACAAAAACGCATTCACCCTCGGCCCAAGCCGCCTCCACGCCGCGTTACTCGGCGCAAACGCCACCCCCCCTCTACCAAACGGCGAGTCCTTCTCGAATTCCTCGCCGAGCCCGGTGCGCTCGAGCGCCAGCGAGAGCGTGCTGAACGTGCTCGGGAGCAGGTCAAACACCTTGGCGATCGGCGGCGGCGGCAGGAGCAGCGCCGAGACGAGGTGGATCAGGCCGTTGGAGGCGGGGATGTCGGGGCGGGTGAGGCGGGCGTGGAAGTTGATGGTGGTGTGGGAGAAGGCTATTGAACAATAGGTGTTAGTAACTGCCGTATTGGGGAATGATCCTCTTTGTCGCGAGAGTCTCGGGAGCCGCGGGAGCCTTTGGGGCTCCCGAAACATACGAAAAGGGGAAATAACGACTCGGATTATACGTACGGAGGGGGAGGGTGGAGAGGCGGAGGCGCTGGGGGTTGCCGCTCAGTGTGTCCAGAGTGAGGTTCGAAGGGACGGTGGAGAGGCGCCGGAGGCGGCAGGAGGGGTAGAGGCCCGGGAGGATGTGGTAGGCGAGGAGGGCGCGGAGGTAGGAGGCTGGGGGCTTGGGGTGGTCTCGTGGGATGCGGGAGAAGGCGTGGTCGGTGGGGAGGAGGAGGGTGTGGTTTTTGGAGGAGGTGGTGTTGAGGAGTTTGATGATGGAGGGGTGGTCGTCGACGAGGGCGGCGAAGCGGGTGGTGTGCGGACAGGTTTTGATGATTTGGTAGATGGTTTCGTGAGGGTGGTGGTCGTGGTCGTGGCCGTGGCCCGGGTGCTTGTGGTCATCTACGTCGACGTCGAAGATGGCCAGATTCTCCTGCTTCTCGGCGGCGGCTATGGCACGCATGAAGCCATCCCGATACAGCAGAGCGTCCCACGAGTCGACGGAAGAGGATACATCATGTTGCTCGTCTTGGCCGGGAGGCCAGAGGACGACCTGGTTGCTTTCCTGGATAGCAGCTTTCGGAGCCACCAGGGCAGCAGCGAGGCCCGCCGAGAGGACCAACAGAGCCTTCATCTTGACCGTCTGGCTTGGCAGGGGGGGATCAGAAAACAAACATCCAGGGGAGATACTGAACAGCCGTCTCTCGGAGGTGACGAGACAAACCAAGATATTCAGGGAGCACAGCAAAACAATAGGTGGATTGTATCTGCGGCACGCTATATAGGTCAAGGCCGACATGTCCCTTTCATCGGCCCTCGGACTCGACTCGATGCCCATTGCCCAGCAGTCGTGCGTCATCCATTCTCACAAGGTGAGGGCAGAGAGTTGATTGGTTCATTGTGGCATCACAACCTGGCCATGTCCCGCGTATCCGTCATGAAGGTCTGGACTGTGACAGTGTGAGAAAGGACGGTGCTCATTCATGATCGCCGGCGGATGGAAGATGTGTCTCTGATCGCGTCCATACAATACAATACTGGTTTGTTTCTTAGCGCGGGACATTCGAGAGACCGGCCAAGGCCGTACATGATTTAATAGAGACCTTGGAGTTGGAGCCGGATACCTATACTTTTGCTGACCAGGCCCTAGGGATGGAACTGGATACCAATATTTTTATCGACCAGGTCTTGAAATCGGCACCGGATGCCTTTATTTGTCAAACAAGGTCCTGAAGGAAGAGCAGGATACCTATTTCTCTACCGACCAGGTCCTGAAGTCGGAACTGGAGGCGTAGTGTCCTTGACAAGAGGTCTCGCGCTAACAAACAAACCAGTATTGGATTGTATCTCGATAGTTGCCGGATGTCTCTCCGGGAGGAGCATGCTCGATGAGGCCGATTCTGCAGACTGCGGGAACTTTACTGCGTATGTGTCGTCGACAGATGCCAGGTGCTGATGGTTGACGCACATGTGCAGCCGCTCCAGCATTTCAATGTCGTTGCCGATGAGATGAAATGAGACGCCATTTGAGCGGCCAACAAGAGATGAAATCCTTCTCTTGTCATCCGGCCAAGACTCGGGAGGGGAGGTCGTTGATGGCTCGCCGTCGTCGGTCAAGTGTGGGGTAGGTATGGCATGAATCACCCCGCAAAAAGGGCTGAAGTCCCCCCGAAGATCGATCTGAGGCAACCTGGCAGCCAACTCTACCCGGCCGGCCACAGGCCTCCTCGCCCCCAACGTCGAGACTCGACAGCGGGAGATGCCCTGTTCCCCCTGTCTTGGATTGAAATAGAGAACACAGGAGTGTTGGTGAGACGCCTTGCTGCGCTGGCAGGCTGTGCTCGTATCCCCCTCGAGCAAGAGTTTCGTGGTTCGGCAGAGCGACGGGCATATCTTGGTGGTGAAGAGATATTCATGGCATCAGGGCAGCTCCTTTGCACAGTTGGGCGAGCCAATGTTCCGAGTTGCCGGGGGATCGTGAGAGGGCTTCTCGGCTTCAACGGCGACACAGTCCACACAGTGTGACCCGAGCGCCTTGGTGCACCGTAGCGAGCACAGCCCCGATCGAGGGCTGCTTCACGTGCCGTCCTCGCAACGTGACGAATACAGAAGCTCGGATGGGCGATATCTCGATGCCTGATGGGTTTGATCCCCCAGATTCTGCCTGAGGACTCCCATGGCGAACCCTGACCTGCTGAAAGGCGCGTGTTGGTGATATGTTCTCTGCAGATATCGGAGGTAGTATCTGGTCCGCTTGCTCTCGAATGTTGGGTCCAGAGAAGATGTCTGGTCTTGATGTTTCGAGTGATGTATCTGATTGGATCTTGGGTACGATGGCTGGAGTGAACAGTGACTGTGAAGTAGGGGGCGGGTCAGTTCGCTTGGCTGTTTGGGGGCCAACCCAAGTTGGAGCCCGAGGCGGAGGTTGGGACTCTCTCTTCACTTCGGAGCCCGAGGCTGGAAGATGGTCCGAGAATGTTTGTTCGGCTCCGGCACGGCTACCTCACCCGTTCTGACGGCCACGGACCGAAATCTGCATTTCACCGGAGAAGGCCGGTCGGTCGGACGGCGACGACGACGTCAGAAGGGGGACCAAGATATGTGCACAGCCACGACACGGAGAGTGGTTGTGGAGGCGCCATTTGGAGGAAATGGGCGATGAGGAGGAGCAGAGAATTCAATCCTGGTTGGGGTAAAAGAGGCAGCCAACGCGATCCCCACTCCCCGCTCGGGACTTCCTCTGCCCCCGGCGCACCCAGGAGGTCCCACAGGCGGTCCCTCTCGCTGCAACTCCAACTCTGAACTCTTCGGAGAGAGAGACGAGAGACGAGAGTGACCAGCCACATGCTGCCACAATCCAACCCCAGTTCTTCATCGAAAAAGTCCCAAAGAGGCCTGGCGTGGACAACCGAGCTTCTCGCTGTGAGGCTGACCCAATCTCGAGGCGTCAACGGCGACGGCCCTGTGCGGCGCGCGCTGGGCACCTGAAATCGATCCCGTCGTCGTCGTCCCGTCGTCTCTCTCAAAACCCGCTGACCCCGATTTTTCTTTTCATCCTTGGGGCATCCCATCCCAACCTCATCACCAACGCCAACACACACATCGCCAACACCGACAGTGCCCACCTATCTCAATCTGCCGCACTCAACATGAAGACGACGATTGCATCATCTGCATCAATCACCTCGGCGCTCACCACGTAGCCAGATCGGCGGCCCCGGATCTACCACCATAGCCCGCGACGAGAGCACCAAACTCAATTGGAGTCCTCCGAAAAGCCGCGGTTCTCCATGGTGTTGATGGTTTTCTCGGGACCTCCGTTGTGCTAGCAGCAGGAAGTGGGAAGGGGGTCCTGCACAGCCTCTCTGCCACGACTCTCTTCAGTGGACTGTGGCCGAGACCCAGACCGCACCCGCGGCCCGCAGTGCACTGCACCACTGCACGCCCACACCCGTGGCCCGTGGCTTGGAACCTGGGGGCGCCCTCTCAGTGCTCACCTCTCGCGTCCTCTCACCTCACCTCTTCAACGACATCTCATCCCAATTGCGGTTTTCCGCCTCGTCGCATCGCGTTTTGCGCGATTCCCCATCCCCCCTCCCCTCTCCCCCTCCCCCAGACATGGCCGCGCTCGTTCCCCGTCAACTCAATGGCGGCTCCATCGCTGGGGCTGTGGTCGGCTCCGTCGTCGGGGCCCTCCTCCTCCTCTTCTGCATAGTTCTTCCCGTCCTGCGGGCTCGACGCCGCCGGCGCACCGCCCGGGATGGAGATGCCGACCTCCAGGCCGAGATGGGCCAGAGCCCAAGTACCGGAGGCCGCTCATCCCCCACGCAAGTTGACGAGTCAAAGAAGATCTCGGTCGACCCCCTCGACCCGGCCCATGGTCCTACCTTCAGCCTTGATAAACCCCCCCATCCCACCGGCCCCTATCCGACCTCCGACTCTGACATCACCGGCAACCGACACCCCAAGGCAGCCTCGGACCACCCCCACCCCGCCCAACCCTCTTCCCCTTCGGTCGCTGTCCAACACGGCCTCCCGTCGCCCATATCATCACCACCTCCTGCCACCCTGCCCTCGGACCAACCTACCGGCCAGGCATATCCCGCCTCACCAGCTGACCACCCTACCCCGCCTCCTACCCGACTCCCTCCCTCCGGCCCCGTCTCCAAGCAAGGCACCCGGGACCTCAGCGTCACTGACTCACTCGGCCACCCCAGCCGTGAGCTCACCGAGATAACTACCGGCGGCATCACCCAGGAACCCGAGTCCTTTGACAACTCGTCGCAACCCGCACCCCAGCGACGTTTCTCCCACATCTCTGGGTCTATCCGCAGTCTCTTGCACCGACGCCGCGACAGCCAGCAACGTCGTGACAGCAAACGCTCGACCCTCGGCGGCACCGACGGAGCACGCTCGCCTTCTGTCAGCACCACCGGAGCCTTTGGCCAGCAGGACCTGTCCCAGACTGTGTTTGACATCGACATCAACGCCCAGGGCGAGGCTTGGTCGTACTATCACGATCCCAACCTCATACCACCCCCGTCGGCCCCAGCAGGCACAAGTCTCTTCCCCCCAGTTCATGAGGCAGGACAACCCCCTCTCAGCCCCATCTCTCTTCCCGACCAGCAGCAATTCATCCCTGGGCCTGGTGTGCCCCCGTTTTTGATTGGACCGAACGTCGTTGAAGAGCCATACGACATCTTTGCCGACGGTACCACGCCAGCTGCCCCGCTTAGGCCCTACGGCGGACGAAGTTCGCTCCTCAGAGGCCCCGGCGGTACTCTCACTCGAACCGACAGCCTCCCCCCTCTCCAACCCATCGTCTCCGACATTGACGGCCCCAACCTCAACTACTCCTTCCTACCAAGCGGAAACCCCATGTACATTATGGGCCCCCCTACCAACGAGGCCGAGAGCGCCCACCACCTCCAGCACGAGATGCTGAGAATCAACAGCCCCCCTCAACCAACAGAACTGCCCCTTGAGTATCCCGAGCAAACTCAGTTTCCCGACCAGACGCAGTATTCCACACAGACGCAGTATCCCCAACAGGCCCAGTATTCCCAACAGGCCGAGTATCCCCAGCAATCCGAGGAGGTCCGCGAATTCATCAGGAACAACATGAATGGTGTGGATCTCAACCAGCCCTTCAAGAACGACATGGGCGACATGAGTGGGGTAAATCTCAATGGGCCTTTCATCAAGAACGACATGAACGGCGTGGATCTCAACCAGGTCGGGTATGGCTATCATTCGCCACCCGACATTGCCGTGAACGGACAGGATTTCGGCGACCTTGGCTTCAACAGTGGCCTGATGGGAGACCATCAACTGGACCCCCAGGCTGTCACTGGCTACCCGTCGTACTTTACTCCCCCGCCCTCCTCCGGGCCTTCGATCCAGAACACGCCGGAAACTCGTCTCTCAGAGTACACTGCGTCTCCGTCCCCAAGGTCGGACATTGACACCAGGCCTGGCCTCGCGGTCGAGTCTTCGCCGAGGTTCTTCCCCTGCGACCAGTGTGACCGCGTGTTTGACCAAGTCCACAAGCTCAAGTATGTTCCCACACCCGACCTTGACCCTCTTCCTGTGCTAACCCTCGGCAGCCACCACAAGCGCTACCACGACCGCCCCCACGAGTGTGTCCACCCCGGCTGCACCATGAGGTTTGGCACCAAGACGCATCTGGACCGCCACATCAACGACAAGCACAACAAGACGCGCAAGTTTTACTGCACGCAGCACGAGTGCCCCTACTCCAAGCAGGGCGGCAAGTCGTTCCCGCGCAAAGACAACTGGAGACGGCACATGGTCAACAAGCACCGCATCGCGCCCGACACCGACCCGGTCGAGTACAACGATGAGATCATGACATGAGCGGACTGCCCAACTTGGGAGCGATTTCAGTCATCACCAACCGGTTCGCGCCGATCTTTCCCGCCACTCAGATTCCGAGACGCAGCGATCCGGAACCGGCGGGACCCGAAGCGACACCTTTGCGAGTTGGATACTTGGACGATAAGCGGCCCCAGGACGGGTCGGCCGGCGCGAGCTTGCGCTGGCCGGCCGAGGGATACCGCCACGGAACGAGGTTGGGGGCCCACCATCTCCTGGCTGAGAGGGTTTGGGCATATACGAAGCCGATGACGGCGACGATATTCTTCACAGAGGGCTCGGGACGGAGGAGCCAAGGAGGGACTGGCTACGGACCGCCTCGATTTCAGGAAGCATTGATTGTATACTCGTTAGCAGCGAGCGAGCGCGCGAGTTGGGTATTTGGCAGATCGTCGCAGCATTTGCGACTGGCTACAGCGAAAGCCGGCGTTGATTTGGGTTCGTTTTTTTTTGGATGGATATATATTTTGGGGGATTATCTCGAGCATCATCTTGAGAGGTTGGATAACATCTGTATCACAACCATGGCAGACTTGAGGTTTGGCATTGGGTTTGCACTCATGCAGCAAGCAAGCATCATATCTACACCGTTCCTTTCCGTCCCGTCTTTGTGATATTTTGACTCGTGAGAGCACCGCTGTGATTCTTTCCCGGTTGACCATATGAACTTGCCCTCTGGCATTACAAACCCAGTTCCGCATCCTCCACCCCAAAATGGTATCATCTTCCCTTACCCTCCCGCCCAAACCCACACACACACACCCTACCTCATCTCCTTAACCAACCTCTTCACCAACCTCCTCTGCCCCTCCCCCCCAAGCCGCCCCTCATCCGTCTCCCTCAGCGCCCGCCCCACCACCACCACCGTCCTGACGCTCTCACTGCCCACCCACACCCTCCCGTTCCGCCCCACCGCCGTCTCAAACGCCAGCCCCTCGGCCCCCAGCAGCTCCAGCACCTCCACCCCGCCCGCGCTGCTCAGCAGCCGCCGCGCGAACCCAGGCGACACGTCGTACGCCATCCCCCCCGTCAGCGGGCCCAGCCCGTCCGCCTTGCCCGTCGTCGCCGACACGCACTCCAGCTCCGGGTCCATGTGGCGGTTGGCGAGCGACACGCGCGCGTAGACGAGCGCGCCGGGGGCGAGCTGCGGGCGGGTTTTCTTGGTGGCGGATTCGAAGGCGAGGTGCGGGAGGGAGGCGGGAGGGGTGTACGGGGCGAGGGAGACGTAGTAGAGGTCGGTGGCGGAGCGGAGGACGCGGCCGATTACGAGGTCGGAGGGGGTGGGGGTGTACTATTGGGGAGAAGGGGAGGGGGGTTAGTTTGGGATGGGGGGATGGGGGGGGGGGGGGGGCTTACGCGACCGCCGTTGTTTTCTACCCACATGGAGGTCTTGTGGGGGTTGACGATGAGTTGGCCGGCGACGGTGGGGAGGATGGACGAGGGCGGGAGGTGCCGGAGGCCGGGGCCGAGGCGGAGGGGGTGTTTGGCGTGGGTGGGGATGAGGGAGGGGGGGATGGGGTCGCCGGGGAGGACGAGGGGGAGGGCGGTGGTGGCCATTGTGGTGTGTCGATCGATGCGCCGGGGGGGTGTTGGGGGTGTTGGGGTTCTTGGTCGTGGTGGGGTTATTTGTGGGAGTCGGGGGTTGGTTGTGGGAGGTTGTGGTGGTTCTGACCGAGCTACTTCTGGTCGAGAGGGAGGTGTTGTTTGGTGATGGTGACGCCGATGCTCAAAAGCTGTCGCGACATGGACATGTCCAAAAAAACGGCTTGGAGGAGAGTACCTTGACGGTGGGTCCAGACTGACAGGGATGTTGATCTGGGGGCCTTGGCGCTTCGCCCCAAATTTTGCCATGGTTTTTTTTTGTTTGAAACCCCCACCAACGACTTTTTGTTAAGACGACATTTTCACTTCCACCTCTCCGTCGCGGCCACCCATCCCACCCTTTGCGACAATACACATCCTCCCGATATCCCCGTCGAGCCGATCCCCCTCCAAACTACCGCAGAGATGAGTGACAAAAAGGTGGCCACGTCGCCCGACGACCGCACCGTCATCGGCATTACCTTTGGCAACTCCAACAGCTCCATCGCCCACACTGTCGACGACAAGGCCGAGGTTATCGCGAACGAGGACGGAGGTAAGACACGGAACTCACTGCCTTGCCGATGTCCAAACAACCCCCATACTAACACTGCCGCCAACAGACCGCCAGATCCCCACCATCCTCTCGTATGTCGACGGCGAAGAGTACTACGGCCAGCAGGCCAAGAACTTTCTCGTCAGGAATCCCAAAAACACCGTTGCCTACTTCCGCGACTTTCTCGGGAAAGAGTACGATATCCCCCACCTGCACTGAGGCGCATGCGCTCCCGATGTACATGTCCGCTGACCGTCACCGCCAACAGCTTCAAGTCGATCGACCCCACCCACAACCACGCCTCTGCGCACCCCGAAGATGCCAATGGCGCCGTCACCTTCACAGTAAAGGACAAGGAGGGTGAGGATGCCGAGCCATCCAAGCTGTCGGTTGATGAGGTTGCCGCCCGCTTCTTCCGTCGCCTGGTGGGTTCCGCGTCCGACTACCTCGGCAAGAAGATCACGTCGGCCGTCATCACAGTGCCGACCAACTTCACCGACAAGCAAAGATCCACCCTGATCGCCGCCGCCACCGCCGCCGACGTCGAGGTCCTCCAGCTCATCAGCGAACCCGTCGCCGCCGCGCTCGCTTACGATGCGCGCCCCGACACCGAGGTCAAGGACAAGATCGTCGTCGTCGTCGACCTGGGCGGCACCCGCTCCGACGTCACCGTCCTCGCCAGCCGCAGCGGCATGTACACTGTCCTCGCCACGGCCCACGACTACGAGTTCCACGGCGCGGCCCTCGACAAGGTCCTCATGGACCACTTCGCCAAGGAGTTCCTCAAGAAGAACCCCAAGTCGGACCCGCGCGAGAACGCCCGCAGCCTGGCCAAGCTCAAGCTCGAGTCCGAGGCCACCAAGAAGGCCCTCAGCATCGGCGCCAACGCCAGCTTCAGCGTCGAGAGCCTGGCGGACGGCATCGACTTTGCCAGCACCATCAACCGCCTGCGCTACGAGATGATTGCGCGCGGCGTCTTCGAGGGCATCACGCGCCTCGTCAGCTCCGTCATCAAGAAGGCCGGGCTCGACGTGCTCGACATTGACGAGGTCATCCTCTCGGGCGGCACCTCGCACACGCCGCGCATCGCCTCCAACCTCGCCGCCATCTTCCCCGCCACGACGGCCATCCAGTCGCCCTCGACCAGCACCACGGCCGTCAACCCCTCGGAGCTGCAGGCCCGCGGCGCCGCCCTCCAGGCCAGCCTCATCGCCATGTACGACGCCGAGGACATTGACCAGTCGACGCACGCGGCCGTCACGACGGTGCCGCACATCACCAACGCCATCGGCGTCGTCTCGCGCTCGCCCTCGGGCGAGGACGTTTTCGTGCCCATCGTCCAGCCCGAGACGGCCGTGCCCACGCGCCGCACCGTCTTCGTCCCCGCCCCCAAGGACGGCGGCGACGTGCTCGTCCGCGTCGTCGAGGGCAACACGCACATCAAGGTGACGCAGCCCGAGCCCAAGCCGGCGGCGGCCAACGGCGGGTCGCGGGCCGCCAAGGTCGAGGACGCCGAGGATTCGGACGCCGACGAGAGCGATTCCGAGGACTCGGAGGACGAGGAGGAGAAGCGCGAAAAGGTGTGGAAGATTGGCGCGACCGTGGCCGAGGCGGCCATCCGCGGCGTCAAGAAGGGCGGCAAGGTCGAGGTGACGATTAATGTGAATGCCGACATGTCGGTCATTGTAACGACGAGGGAGGTGGGCGGAAAGGGCGGCGTGCGGGGGGTGATTAGCGCTTAGGGGAGAGGGAAGTGGAGGGTAGATGCGATCACGTCATAGAAGAGGCAAAGGGGGGAAGAAGGGGAATACCTAGATATGATATGCACTTGGAGGGCTCGGTAGAAGCTACGAGGAATGAATGATTGTATGTCTGATCATATCTTGTTCCTGCTGTACTCGTCATGTCTCCCAGCACACACACACATGCGACCATCAACATTCCTCAGTCCCCGTTCCATCCCCTCCAGCGCCCTACGCCGGAACAGCCCACGCCACCAAGTCCTCGCGCACCTCAAACTCATCCACCTCCCTCGTGCGCTTGAACCCATTGTCCCCGCGCCGCCCGCGCTCACTGCTGTCCCCGCTCGCCAGCGTCGGCGCCAGGCTCGCCACGCTCTCGCTCCGGCTGCGCAGCGGCGACGTCGACGCCGCCGCCGCCGCCGCCGCCTGCTGCTGCGCGTCCCGCTCCGCGCTCTCCTTGCTCGCGCGCTCGCGCTCCCGGTCGCGCTGGTGGTGGCTGTGGTGAAAGTGCAGCAGCTGCGTCAGGTCGCGGTGCGACCCGCCCCCGCCCTCGCCGCGGATGGTGGTGTTGCTGTCGCCGCGCAGGCGCAGGCGCAGGCGCGCGAGGTCACGCGGGCGGAGCGTGGTCCCGCCGCCGGCGCGGGCGGGATCGTCCGAGTCGGCCGAGGTGGTCGAGGCGCTGTCCTCGCGGGGGAGGGGGCGGGACGAGGACGAGGGCGGGCGCGAGTGGTGGAAGCCGTCGCCGCCGGCGAAGATGTCCTCGATGCACTGGTCGGCGGGGAGCTCGCCGGGCGGCGAGGCCCAGCTGGCGGCGAGGGCGCGGCGGTACATGTCCTGGAGCTCGGCGACGTCGCGGGACTTGTGGCTGATGGAGGGGGCGTGGGGGTTGGGTGTTGCTGTTGTTGCTGTTGTTGCCAGGGGGGTGGTGGAGGGGTCGGCGGGCTCGTTGGCGACGAAGCCGGCGATGCCGCCGAACACGGGGGCGGTTTTGAGGGGCGGGGCGACGAAGTTGCGCTCGCCTTCGGTTTGGAGCATGAGGATGCTGAGCTTGAGGGTTGAGTTGATCTTGGACTCCTGCAGGAGGTAGCGGCGGACGACGCCGTCTTGGACGTCGGACGTCGGGTGCGGGTCCTCGTCGAGCTCCGAGGCGGGGTACGACGAGCGCGGGCTGGGGTTGAGGTCGCCGCTGCCGACGGTGAGGCCGCTCATGGAGCTGCGCTTGCGGTGGTGGGAGGATGCGCGGTCGCTGGGGAGGGGCGTGATGACGCTGATGCGGCGGGTGGCGGGGGTGAGGCCATCGCGGAGGATGGCTTCGCTCTCCTCGACGTACTCGCTGAGGTTGAGGGTGACGACGCCGAGCGAGACCTTTTCGTCGCGGCTGCCGATGCCCGAGGGCCCCGGGACGGTGAACTCCTGGAGGACTTCAAACTCGATGGGGCACTCGCCGAGGTTGCCGCTCTTGTCGATGGCGATGCGCACCGGGACGACCTTGGCGTGGTTGTACTCGACGCGGTGGTTCTGGATGGGGCATTTCGGGGTCCGGCCGCGGTGCTCGCTGTGGATGCTGTGCACGAGATGCCACTTGATCAGTGACACGCCCGAGACGAGTGGGACGTTGTTGAGGTCGTAGATCTGCGTGGCGTGTTAGCAAAGGCTGTGTATCCGGACTGCGTCTTGCTTGCCTTGAGGTGTAGCTCGAACTTGGGCTATGTTGGGGTCCGGGTCAGTAACCAGTACAGTCGCATGCAGTGTCTCAGTGGGAGGGTACGAACCTTTCGAGCCTTGCTAACTAGTGGGAATAACGGCATATCAGCGGACAGGTATGTGGGGGAGAGGTTGACGATGCTGTCATGACCAGAGCCGTGTTACATGGTGGGTGGCCGAGCCAAGCTGTGGTGTTTGTACCGCGGTGGTAGTGGTAGGAGTATGTAGTAGTAGTAGTGGTGTCAAGGCAGGGGTGGGATGAAGGTTGTCTCCGGACCCAAACATGGGATGAGGTGAAGAAAGAGATAACGGCGGCCAGCGTCGCGCGATTGCCGGACCGGGCGAGACCAGACAACAAAGCGACGCCTCACACCTCCCCGGAGGCCGAGGTGACGACCAAGGCAGGGCTCAAGGGGGGAAGAGGAACCAGGCTTACTGAGGGATGTCATGGCCACATGTGTCGAATTTCAAACGCCGACGGGAGCCGGGAGGGAGTGGACCAATGTCCAATGTTCAGTGTCCAAGCAGTGTCCAGTGTCGCCGGGTCTCCTGCTTGTCAGGTCCAAGTCCGCGGCCTTCCGGACGGACAGCGTTGCGTCCGGCGAAACCTGACGTCGACGGCGGCGTGCCAAGGTCTGCGGTCAAATGAACCACACGCTGTGATGGGGGGGAGAGGTGGGGGATGGGCGAGCCTGTCGTGTATATCGAGCTATCTATCGAATTATCCTCGATCCGGCGGCGACTCAATGAGTCTGGAACCGTGTCGAATCGCGGAGTCTGGATGCGTCGCCGATGACACCACCATCAACTGGACATGGCCGGAGGAATGGAGATGATCACGGAAGTGAGGGGGGCTTCGAGGTACAAGCGATCAAGCTGATACCGATATATTGGTCGCGATGATGTACCGAGCTACCGAGTAGAATCAATCCAGGAACAAACAAAACGCAGACGCCGACGGGAGGACGGGAGCGGATGGTGAAGCGCAAGAGGTTTGGTATGTCAGGGATTGCCCTGCTGAAAAGATGACATCCCCAGGCCCGAATCAGCGTGGGGTATGGGCTGGAACCTGGAGGGGCTCGTGGTCTCTCTGTCGTCCAAACACACCAAGCTGACCTTCAAAACCATAATGTACTCAACAGAAAAATAATAGAGAGAAACTTTGACGACCCCCCTGGACACAGATATCAAGGAAGAGGACATGTGATTTTGAATTGGCTTTTCTGGAAAGTTTAGAAGTTGAGTTGTCTCAGCAGGGGACATCTCGGCAGGGGACCAGCTCCGATAAGATAAGGATGCTCAACTCCAAAAATAATTGACCTTCTCCCATCACCACTCCCACCCTCTCCAAGTTCCCAACACCACCCCACATCACCATGGACAAAAAACGGCCCTCCCCCGTGGGCAAACCAGGCCCCGAAACGAGGAAACGAAAAGACGCGCCCACCGACGCCCGACCCGGCAACAATCGCGTCTCGAGCAAGCGCGTCAAGTTCCAAGATGCTCGCAACATCCGCTCCCAGCCCGCCGACGCGGCCCTCGACGATGGCAAGCTCGACCTCCTCAAGTTCATCGCCGCCCGCGAGTACGAAGTCAAGGCCCTCGAGTCGAGCATGCGCAAGTGCAAGGCCGTCAACTCGACCCGCGTCTTCCAGCAGGTGCCCCGCGCCATGCGCCGCCGGACCGCCTCCCACAACGTCAAGCGGGTCCCCAAGCGGCTGCGCGAGCGGGCGAGGCGCGAGCAGATCGAAGACAACACCCCGACGGTCGAGGCCAGGAAACGACGCCCGCGGACGACGCGCGCCCGCATCCGCGCCGAGACCATCAAAAAGATGGAGGCCCTCGCGGCGAGAAAGAAGAAGCAGCGAGCTGAAAAGGCATTGAAGGACGGTCGGGAGGATAGCGACAAACCCGTTGCTGTGGTGGCGCGGGCACCCAGGCCAAAGATTCGGCGCAACGTCTTGAACGACCCCCCCAAGGTGGCGTCCAAGTTCAAGAAGAGGCAGATCAACAAGACGTGGCTGCCGACACACCTTTGGCACGCGAAGCGGGCGAGAATGACGGAGCCGGCCAAGCCTCTGTGGCGATTTGCCGTGCCCCTGACCCCGACGGAGAAGTGCTATCGGTCGACGCATCGGTCGTCGGGCCAGAAGGGGGCTGTTGTGTGGGATATGAGTTACATGAGCACGATTGGGCTCTACGGGACGTATGAAGGCGTCGGAGCGGTGCTGAGACTGCTCGGTATTCAGACGGGGCTCTGGGGAGTCCGGGGCCAGAAATGGAGAGCCGGGCTCCGGAAATGGTCCGGAGTGCTGAGCAAGCAAAAGGGAGACTCGCGCAGGAATATTGGCCCTGCTACGATTGTCTGGAACCCCGAACCTCCCACGGAGAGTGCCGGCGAGTCCGGATCCTCCGAGACGCCAAGACGGCAACGACAGCTGCTGATTCGGACCCATCCGTCCTGCTTCCTGGAGCTCTTTCAAGAGCTCGTCAAGCTTTGCAAGATGCAAAGCCCACAGCTGCACGTGGAGGATCTGCGGTATGAGATTGGCAGCATCGAGCTCACCGGGCCGGGCTCGACCGAGGCGCTGCTCGCCGTCCTCAAGCCATACCACGACAAGTCTGAGGCGGAGGAGCCTCATGGGCGCATCTTTGGGTCGTTGGCTGGAGTGACAAATCCCGCGTCTCTTCCCAAGGATGCGTTTCTGTCGTTTTCGGTCAAGGATCCGAGACTTTCCTATCCGCCCAAGAAGGTGGATGTGCCGGACGAGGGCAGCCCCCATCTTTTGGACTTGTTGACAAAGTGGCCAGTCGAGGACAAGTTGAAACCATTTGCTCTCTTCGATCGTGAGGCCCGACACAAGGCATCCCAACTCCCATCACAAAAGTCAATAAATCGGAGGAAAGGCTCCAGCGCCCCAGGGAAAGCAGTGGCTGTCACTCCAACTGATCCCCCTATCCCAATCATGCTGCTTGCATCTAGGCCGACACTGGGCGGACAAGCTCAGGGGACGTGGACCCTTCTCGCCCCATGGAAGTGCATCCTACCCATCTGGTACAGTCTGATGCACTGCCCTCTGTCGACAGGAGGAAACCCACGCCTGGGAGGCTTGGACGAGCAGAGGCAGGTCGCCTTTGAGCAGGGAGCACCATGGTTCCCGGCAGACTTTCCTGCCACCGACGCTGGTATGAAGTGGGAG
This sequence comes from Podospora conica, assembly GCA_030685255.1. NCBI lineage: Eukaryota > Fungi > Ascomycota > Sordariomycetes > Sordariales > Podosporaceae > Podospora > Podospora conica. Next base: position 118,367 of record MU839429.1, on the reverse strand, counting down.
CTCAACGAGAGGGAGAAGCGGAAGCGTGACTGGGACCGACGGCCCAAGGGAAAGAGGGTGGCCTGGGAGTCACTTGATCTTGGAGCGGGGAGGAAAGGGGAAGTCGGAGACGGTCTGGCCTGCGACTTTGAGCACCTGTTTGGTTTACCAACCCATATCCCCTCATCGACTCCCGTCTCGTCTGAACAAAACGCCGACACCATGGAAGTCGACCCACCCGAAGAGGCAGAAGACACCATGGAGACTTCATCACCACCATCCTTCTCACTAGCAGCCATCAACCAACTACCAAAAACCACCTTCAACGAGCTCACAGCGCGCGGAAACACCGACCAACCCCCCAAGAACTCTCTCCTCTCCGTCACCCTCACTATCATCGGCCGCGGCGTCGCTAAGACGTGCGCGCGCGTCTACCGCCTCCCCCAGACCCCAACAGCTCCCGCCTACCCATCCACCCAGACCGAAGTCCCCGCCACCATCCCGCCCCCGGGCACCTCGGACTGTCTCCCCGCCAACCTCCGCCAGCAGTGGCTCGCCGAGGACCCCACCAGCGCCAAAACCAAGACCCGCAACGCGCGCCCGCCCGCCCCGCCGCGCATGCCCCCCAACGCGGACCTCGAGACGCGCAAGCGCCTCCTCGCGGCGTCCCTGCTCACGGCGGCGCCGCCGTTCCCCCGGCCCGCGGCGAACAAGGTCGACGTCGGCGGCCACCCGCTGTGTCCCGGCGAGGAGGACCTGATCGGGTTCGTGACGACGGGCGACTACAACCTGCGCGAGGGCAAGAGCACGGCGGTCGCGGCGCTGTCGGCGGACAAGGCGGTCGGGGCGGTGAGGGCGGCCGGGCCGAGGGAGGGGAGGCTCTGCGTCGTGCGGAACGCCGGGGAGAGTGTGGGGTGGTTGGCGAGGTGGGAGGTTGTTTGAGGGTGTGTAGCGAGCAGAGTTACTTACCTCTACCAACATGTTTTTTATGACATAAATCTGCTGGTCCCGGAAAATCGGGTTTCTACCAAGAGAGCCGCTTGCTCCGATCCTGCAAGCCACCGTACATGCGTGCGGCGGCGGCGGCGGCGCACATGCCCTGTCCTGCGCAAGTACTGTGGGTGTATTGCAGATATCACATTGAGAGGCGTTTTGGCAGGTGAGATCTCGGGAACCCGGTCAGCCAGGGCTTGGAAAACACATGTTGAAAATCTCCGGCATCACACACACAATTGTCATGTCCAGGTTGACTGTTGTCGTCGTCGTCAAGTTCACCACCCGAAGTCATCTCCATGGTTTCCGGCCGGTATGATGGTCCCTGTAAAAGACGCCACACATCCGTACGTACCTGGTGCCTTTGAACAACATCTGTCAACGGCACAGACACTACAATATCGGGAGGAAGACGTCTTTATTCACCAACACATATTCCAAGGGAGAGCCACACGGGAGGGAGGACGGGAGGGGGCTCAGGGGGTTGGCCGCCCACGTGGTGGTAAGAAGTAGTACCACACTTTTTGGTGAGTTTCCCATACAAAAGTGTGGAACTAAGTGTTACCACCACGTGCCGCCCAATGGGGCGCTGAATAGCATCGGGTTCTTTGTGTGTGTCGATGGCCTCGTGATGTGGCGATGGAAAAGTGGTGATGTGCTTTTCTTTTTGGAGGGCCAGGGACGGCGATCACCGAGGTGTAACCGGGTTTCCCAACCTCTTCTCCCTTGGGAGAGGGGGATCGTTATGTGCCATCGAGGTTGGGACAACAAGCAAAGTGTTTGCAATACCGAATTTCAATCATGTTCAGCTTCGGCCGTTCGATACGTCCGGATGATGGGGGATTGGGTTGGTTGTCAAGCCGACGATGATCGGGACCAACAACGCGTTATCTTTTCAGCTGAGTGGTGTGCTGGCGATGCCAATGGCGGCCGTCACCGCTTGTCGTCGATACTGTGGACAGTACGGAGTATGCATTGAGCGGGGCTCGTGAGATGGAGGGGGAGGGGGGAGGAGGTGGCACCACTTGATCCCCTGTTCGATATTCGAGGGGTTTGTCCCCCGGGTGGATTGAAATGCTCGTCGGGCAGTGGACGATGGGTATTGATGTTGGCGAGGAGAAACAAAGCGGGCGAGAATGGAAACCATCTGAAGTTGGTTCGCACGGTCAAAAGTCGGGCAGGGCTTGAAAACACAAAATCATCGCTGGAACGGCCAGCATCACAGCGCCTTTCCCGCCCACGGCCCGCCCATCCACTGCTCATGTCACCCCCGGCCAGCACCACTGACCAGCACCCAGCACCAGACCCCAGCACCAGACCCCAGCACCAGATGCCGACTTGGCACGCGCCAGCCAAGCCTCCAAACACCCCATCTCCATTCCCTCATCCCTCTTGTGCATGGATAAACCCCCCACAGTCCCAGTGCCTATCCCACTCGTCACCTCAGGGCTCCCCATCCCGTGTCCGACTCCGTCTCCGTCTGGTCTGGTCTCCGTCTTTCCAATCCCAATCCAGTGATCACTCGACCTGTGATGTCTGACCAGCCCAACTCCCCCGATTGACAGACGCCAACCATCATCATCATCATCTCTTCTACCATCGTCATGCCGACCACGCCCACAACACCCCTCTGATCTCCCGGTCCCGTCGCCACCCAATCCCGACTCCCGAGTCCCGAGTCCCGAGTGCCCTCCCCCGATGGCCCCCCTGGCCGACCAGGCCGATGCGCCCGCCCCCGTCGGCCCCCCGGAACTCAGCGACGACGACTACCGCCGTGAGGTGCTCGGCCACCCCGACCCTGCCGCCGACGCCGCCACCGAGCAGGAGCTGGTGGCCAAGGCCGCCGCCCTAGGCATCGAGCTCCCCGCCCCGCGATGCCCGACCACCGTCGACGAGCCCGGGGGGAGCAGCGGTGATGAGTCGGCCCCAAACGCCGTCTTCCGCCACGGCCGCTCCGCCTCGACCAGCTCCGACACCACCACGACCACCGAGCTGACCTCGCACCACCCGGCCGCCATCCCCGCCACCCTGTCCGAGTCGACCATCCCGACGCCGACCCGCCTCGTCCTCACACGCCGCCGCTCCAAGAGCTTGACCTTTGCCCACTACGAAAAGTACCTCAGCCACCTCGACCCTGCCCTGAACCAGCCCAAGTTCGCCGTCGCCGCCACCACCACGTCCCGACACGAGCGAAGGAACACCGCCGTGACCGTGAGCACCGAAGGGTGGAAGCCAAAAGACGTGGTCGGCGACCTCAAGCGAAGCATCACCACCCGCTTCCGCCGCCGAAAACCACCCGCCCCATCATCCCACACAGTGTACTTCCCCCTTGCCCCCCCGTACCCTCTCCCTCCCTACTAACCCCCAACCCCAGACCCTGCATCTGCTGCCGCGAAGACTTCCCCGCCACCCACCCCTCCCTCCACCCCCTCCCCTGCGGGCACACCTACTGCCGCGAGTGCCTCCTCGTGCTCATCACCCAGTCCCGCACCGACGAGTCCAAGATGCCCCCCCGCTGCTGCGCCACGCCCATCCCCAGCGCCCTCATCAAAACCGTCCTCCCCCACCCCGCCGACCAGCACCTCTTCCTCCAGGCCGTCCTCCAGTACTCGACCCCGTGGGAGTCCCGCCTCTTCTGCCCCAACCCCGACTGCCACGCCTTCATCCCTCCCCGCGGGCCCCCCGCCGCCGGCAACGAAGCCGCCTGCCGCGCCTGCCGCACCCGCGTCTGCACCATGTGCAAGCGCCCCGCCCACCGCCGCGGCCAGGACTGCCCCGAGGACTGGGAGCTCGAGGCCGTGCTGCGCATGGGCGAGCGCAGCGGCTGGCGCCGCTGCTACAAGTGCCGGAACCTGGTCGAGCTCGCCCAGGGCTGCAGCCACATGACGTGCCGGTGCAAGGCGCAGTTCTGCTACATCTGCGGCGCCGTGTGGGAGCCGAGCGTGGGGTGTCCGAACTTTTGCAACGGCGAGGAGGAGCTGGAACGGCGGCGGGTGGAGGAGCTGGAGCGGCTGGCGGGGCTGGAGGCGGAGAAGGAGGAGAGGGAGAGGCGGGACGGGGTGGAGAGGCGGGCGAGGGAGGAGGCCGAGGGGCGGACGCGGGAGAGCGACGAGGCGAGGGCGTTAAGGGGGGAGCAGGAGGCGGAGAGGGGGCGGTTCCTGGCGTTTCGCGCGAGGATGGAGGACGCCATGAGGAGCCGGCAGGCGGCGAAGCGCGAGGCGCTGGTGGAGCGCTACGCCGACCTGGAGGAGCGCATGCGCGAGCGCCACGCCAAGACGGAGCAGCACCTCGAGGACCGGCAGATCGAGGCCGAGATCGAGCTGCGCGCGTCGCTGGAGCAGTCGGAGCGGAGCGTGCGCATCCAGCTGCGGCACATGGAGGCGTACTGCAACGTGGCCGTGCCGCTGCCGCCGCCGGACTGCGAGCGGGGCGGCGACGACGGCATGCCCTCCCGCCAGGTCACGCAGAAGCACTTTGACCAGCTCCGCCAGCAGTACCGCCTCCGCGACGGCATGGAGCGCCGCCACCAGTCGCAGATCAACGTGCTGCGCGAGAAGCAGGCCAAGCGCATGGAGGAGCTGGTCGAGCGCCACGCCGAGCAGATGGCGGCGCTGCTGGACCGCAAGGAGGAGGAGGTCGAGGACCTGGCCGTCGAGTTTGCGAATGACGAGGAGGCGCTGGAGCGCGTGTTTGCCGAGCGCAGGGAGGCGCTGGTGCGCCGCTGGGCGCTGGCCGTCGAGGTGCTGAGGGTCGAGCTCGAGGCTAAGCATGGGGTGCCGTTTGGGCCGGTGCCGCTGCCTGTGTGGGAGGCCGCGGATGGGGAGGGGGAGGAGGAAGCGGCGGCACCGGTTTTGGAAACGGCACCGGCTGAGGAAGCGGCGGCACCGGTTGAGGAAGCGGCACCGGAGGCACCGGCGGCAGTGGCGCCGGTCGAGCCTGGGAATTGACCCACGCTTCCAATTTTCGCTTTTTTTATTTCACTGTCCATATCATCATTATTCACCAGCGGGTTTTCTGGGGACGGACGGGGGACGGGGACGGGGACAGGACGGGGACGGGGCATATCGTTATCGCATCATGGAGGAGCGCCACACGGAGTTTTTGAGAACACACAACGGAGCAAGTCCTGTTTTTTTTTGGTTCATTTCCTTTCCGCTCCTCATCTCACTTTCTCGAGGGAGAGGGAGAGGGAGAGGGAGAGAGGGTTCATTTCTCATCATACTAGTGACTGGGATACAAACACATTGATACGAGAAGGGTCGGTCGGGGCGGGGTGGGGGGCTTGATACCATGGTTACGGGAGACATCTGTAGCCTTTTCTTCTTCTTCTTGTTGTCGTGGTCACTTGAGTGACGGATGGGGTGGACCATATTATTGGGAATCTTGTAGCTCTCTTGGGGATTTGGCATGGCCACCATCAATCACATGGTGGCCGGTGGGCATGTCGGAGATGTGGTACTGTATATATCAACCAACACCTTCTGCAACTCGTTGCTTGCCGTTGTGTCTTGAGGAGACGGGGAGGTTTCCTGCATCTTGATGGCATGCCGTATGCCAAACGTACATCATGCTACCTGCAGTGGAAAAGACTCAGCAACACGCCCCTTTCTCCTCAACCACCCCCAATGGTCACCACATGATCATCAAGCTCCGACCGACATAAGAAGCAAGTTTCTCTCATCAATTAACAAGTCTGGTAAAACTAGTACCTAGGTAGAGAGGCGGATAGTCCGAGGCATCTCTACGCCCATTCCAAAATAGCACGCTGGCCCAACAAAACCTCCCCATCTCACCACCCAGCCCCCCCCCCCCCCTCACCTCTCAGACAATACCCGGTCTCCTCGCCCTGTAAGCATTATATGCCCGAGCCAGAACCCGAAAAGAACCCCGGAACAACCATCGAGACCGACAAGTATCTCATCTCACAGAGCGTGACCAAGGCCAACAACACCACGAGCCCCATAATCGCCCCGGATATCCCCCACACCATCCATGGCTTAAGAGCAGCCCCGATAACGGCCGATATCAACATCTCGAGAAGGGGGAATACAGGATCCATCACCCTGAGGGCGACAGTGCACTTCCAGTCCTCAAGGAAGACCCTTGGAAACTCCAACCCACACCAAATCCACAAAACTAGCCAGGGTGAGCCGAGCATGCTGTCCAACACCCCCCAGACGAACGCGGGCTGCTTGATCCCCAGAACCATCATGACAAGCCAGGAGATATGATACCACCTATCGTCGTCATCGTCATCGTCCTCGCCCCCAGCAAGCACGGGAATCATGAGATTCATCTGATAATACCACCAAATCAGATAGGGCCAGAACAATAACTCATTTGCCACCCACATGGCGAATGAGAACGCCAAGATCAAAGGGGTGATCAGGTGCAAGGCCGTGTACTCGTTCGAGATCCCCCCCCCAAACGCAATGTGCTTGTCCGAGATCTCCCCCGAACTGCCGAGCCCGATGTCCAAAGGCATGGCGTAGGCCCATAAGTAATGGTAAGGCGGATGCAGCACCATTCCCGCAATCTTGAGCACCAGCAGCACAGGGACACCTGCAGAGAACACCGGCCCCACCAACTTCAACGCGTCAACCGTTTCTTTCTAGAAAATGGAATTCACAATGTTGCTGCCAATGGTAGCTCCGGCGCCGAAAATGGCCGCATTGCCCAGCTTCTTGCCAAACTTCTTGGTGTTGGTCTCGGTCTTGCTCGGCTGGCCGTCCTCGCCCTGGGGTTGCTGGCCGTTATATCCTCCCGCGATGCCCATAGGCGGCACCGACCCGTTGTAGGGGTTCTGCTGCGGACCGGGAGGCGGCGGGTAGCCGCCCTTCTCATTGTGCTGCTCCTCGACGTACGCGCGCGGAAAGATGCCCTCCTGACCCGTCGTCTCGTTGCGGCCGAGCCACCAGTCGGCGTTCATCTTCTCGTAGACCGAAATCTTGTCGCCCTTGGCGAAGGAGACGTCGCGAGCGTCGGCAGCGTCGTACTTGTAGAGCGCGAGGCAGTTGGCGAGGACGGGTTTCGCGGGGGGCGCGGGCGGGGGCTCCTTGCGACCCGGGAGGGGCGGCGGGCCGCTCGGGCCGGTGGATTGGGCGTAGGACGGGGGCGCATGGGAGGCTTGCGGGATCGGGGTTGGGAGAGGCGTGGTCGCGGCCGTCGAAGAGTGGCCAAGGGTGCCTTCGGCGGGGAGGAGGGCGAGAATCGCGTCAAAGGCAGACTCGGAGAGAACGTTCTTGTCGAGGAGGGCCTCGAGTTCCTGTTCCGGGAATGATGTTAGTGTCTGTACGAGGCGGGTATGAATTTGGGGGGAGGACGTACGTTCTTGATGTTCCGCAGGGAGCGGTTGGTCTCGATGACCTGCTGGCGCTCGGCCGAGACCATGACGACTGTGGGGGATGTTAGGCCTGGAAGCATGATGGTTGGGGGTTGGGGGTCTGTGGTGAAGTTGATCGTACAGGTAGATTCCCTTGATGGAAACGGTAAAAGCGGATGGGTCGGTCAACAGAACGAACGGTCTTTTCTTGAAGTGCTGGTGTCGCAACAGGCAGACAGCGTGCGACTCGAGATTGATGAGGGAGGCGTGGGAGAGAGGCGCAGACATGCAGGGAACGAGAACTCCAACAAACAACCCGGCGTGGTAAAGTGATCGCCACTGGGAACCCCGCTGAGCAAGGATGCCCCACTTTCCCCTGATGAGCCGGGGGCCGGCAAACGGGCTCGCGGGAAAGACAACAAAGACGAAAAGATCAAATTGCGATCTCGTTTTTTGGGGGGGAAGAGAAGAGAAGAAGAGATCGTTGTCAAGTCCAATAAATACAGTCGTCCGGTTGTGTAAACGGGAGGATCCGTACTTTCCATCGGATGCATCACAGCAGTGACTGCTGTCCCTGCCCGCCCATGTGTCAGCGGCTTCCTTAAGATGCTGTGGTACCTTGCAGCTGCCCAGATGGTGACTTTCCATCCAACACGATATCTGAGCCCGTTTGACGGTTGACCACATGTCCGATCACAACCACTTCCACGAACTTGAGCTTGTCACATCTTCAATTTAGACCTGGTCGCATCTTTTACGCTAATCTACCTTGAAGCCCCGTCTATCCAGATCCCATTTACAAAAACTTGCTGTCCTTGACCGTATACAGATCAACATACTCATCCACCGACATGGCCTCGAGCCTCTTGGGGTCCTGGCCCAGCTCCAGCAGCTGCTTGACCTTGTCGGCGCTAAAGTGCGGCTCGAGGTGGCGCTTGTACTTGGCCAGAATCTCGGGCTTGGCCTCCTCGCGGCGGAGACGGTGGCCGAGGGGCGCCTCGACGACCACCTCCTCGAGCTTGGTGCCGTCGTTGAGCTCCACCGTCAGCCCGTTGCTGATGGTGCGCAGCGCCGGGTCGTGGTAGTCGGCCGTGAACTTGGGGTCCTCGACGCAGCGGATCTTCTTGCGGAGAGACTCGACCAGCGGCGACGACGCCGCCTCGGAGCCGTCCGAGTAGTCGCTGGTGGTGAGGCGTCCAAAGACGAGCATCACCGAGCACATGTACTGGATGCAGTGGTCGCGGTCGGCAAAGTTGTCCATGGGCTTGAACTGCTTGTCGATGATGCGGATGCACGCCTCGTGGGTCCGGCAGGTGATCTCCTTGATGTCGGCGGCCGACTTGCCCATGGCCTTGAGCTGGGCGTGGATCTTTTGCGACGCCTCGACGGCGGTCTGGGAGTGGAACTCGGCTGCCCATTGTTAGCAGGGCCCACGTGCATGATTCGCCAGGGGTGACATACCAGGATAGGACACCTTGAAGAGCACGTTCTCCATGACGTAGCTGCCATAGGGACGCTGGAACTCAAACTTCTTGCCCTTGAAGAGGACATCGTAGAAGCCCCAGACGGGAGCCGAGAGGACAGTCGGGATGCCCTTCTCGCCCTTGAGGACCTTGAGGGCCAGGTTGACGGCGCGCTGGCAGGCATCACCGGCAGCCCACGACTTGCGGGACATGGTGTTGGGGGTGTGGCGGTAGGTGCGCAAGCTCTGGCCATCGACCCACGCCTGTGTCACGGCATCGGCCGTCTGCTTCTCGCTGAGGCCGAGCATCTTGCTCACCACGGCAGTGCTGGCCACCTTGACGAGCACAACGTGGTCGAGGCCGACCTTGTTGTACGAGTTGAGGAGCGCCAGGCAGCCCTGGATCTCGTGGGCCTTGATCATGGCCTCGAGGATATCACGCACAGTGAAGGTCTTGCCGCCGGCCAGGTTGCCACCGGCCTTGTTGGTGCGGGTGATCCAGTCGGCAACGGCCAGGATGGCGCCCAGGTTGTCACTGGGATGCCCCCACTCGGCCGCCAGCCAGCAGTCGTTGTAGTCGAGCCAGCGGATCATGGCACCGATGTTGAAGGCGCCATTGACGGGGTCCAGCTGGAAGGGGGTGCCGGGGACCTTGGTGCCGTTGGGCACCACGGTACCCTCGACGATGGGCCCGAGCAGCTTGGTGCACTCGTTGAAGCGCAGACCCTCGAGGCCGCAGCCGAGAGTGTCGAGGAAGACCCATCGTGCCGTGTCAAACTGCGGGAAGATGACGGTCAGTCGGCTATCCGCGGGATGGAGGGCGGGCAATTTTGGCGGGGCAACGCCTCGCACAAGCGGTCAGGGGCCAGGGGAAACTCACGGCCAGCTCCGAGTTAACGGGCTTGTTGTGCACATAGTCGGCAATGTCCGAGATCTCGGGGTCGTACTCCCGGGTCTCAGGGGCCGCAGGGGCGGCGGATCGGAGGGCGGCCATGGTGGAAAAGGACGATGTGCGTGGGTGGTGGAGGGAAGCTGGCGAGCGCGGGGCCGAGAGGGCAGAAGTCCTGCTCAGCGGCCGGAGAGCCGACGACCGGCAGAAGCGCTGGGGCAGGGTCTTGGAGGCCTGGCGGATTCCACGCTGGACAGCAGACGACATGGTGTCGGCGAGGCGGGCACTGGGCAGCTGGACGTCAATTGGGACGTCAATGGCGGCGCAAGAGGGGATTGATGATGCTATGTAGGGAGAGAGCTCTCCCTTGGCCCGAGCAGCTGGGGGTGTCCTCGCTCCTCAGCTCCTTTGCCGCGGCCTGCCGAGCAGCCATCATCACCCCGCCGACCCCCCTGTCGGCCTGTCCACTGTCGCGGTCGCCGTCACCTGCAAGCACAGGTGACAGCACCACGCAGCACACCTCTTGCGGGGGACCTCGGAACCGCGAGCGGCGAGGTTCCCAGACCGCTGCCAAGAGCCGACCAGCTCCATGTGTCCGGCGTCGCGAGCGTGTCAATGGTGGCTTCTGCGGGTTTCCCGATGGGGCCTCATCGGCGCCGTCCTCGGCCACCTGCCTGGCTTGGTTAAAGCTACAGAGATGACCCGGGGCTGGGTGGGCTCTGCAATTATCGACCATGGTATCCGGGCCGAGAGAGAGACACGCCGTCGTGGTCCGTGGGCCTCTGAACCAAACCGCCCCGGGCCGGGACCGACCCGAGCAGCGAGCCAAGACGGTGTCAACGGATCCGGTTTTTCTTGGCATTTCCGATCAGGAACTGACTGACTGTCGAGAGACGCTGACCATCTTGGCCCTGTCAACCATTCCTGCCATTGTCCAGTGGCAGTTTCCAATTGATTTTTTCTTTGACATTGATTGTCGTACCAACCCGCTGGGAACAGGCTTTGCCCCCCCCCATTCTTGCCAGTTTGACTTGCTGCCCCTCCACGGTGTCGTCATCGATTGTCACCAGCTTCAGCTTCAACATGAAGACGCTTGCGTTCCAGCCGGGACAACAAGTTCATTGTCCCATATTTTCCCTCGATTCATCGTACAGAAATATACTCGGATACGGATAATTCCTCCGCTACCAGGTTCTCAAGCTGATCACAGCAAAACTCAACCATCATGTCTCTCTCACGTCATGTAAGAGCTCCCCCTTGATTCAGTTTGGCATAAGGTAGCAGCTCACCAACAACCTCTAATCTAGGTCAACCCGGACGACATCTTCCCTCAGGGGATTCAACTCTCGGACCAGGCGGAAGCCGGCAATGGGTATCAACTCACACCCTACTCCGGCCCGTATGAGAGCCAGAGGGGCATCCCCAAATACAAGATACCTCAAGATGGTGCCTCGGGTGACACTGTGTATGCCATGATCAAAGATGAGCTGGACCTGGACGGCCGTCCTAGCTTGAACCTGGCGAGGTAATGTACTTTGCCCAAACATTCGAGACCTCATTAACAATCGTCAGCTTCGTCAACACATACATCGAGGAGAATGCCCAGCGCCTCATGGTCGAAAACATGGCCAAGAACCTCGCCGACAATGACGAATATCCAGCCATGCTCTCCATCAGCGACCGGTGCGTCAGCATCCTCGCCCATCTGTGGGGTGTTCAAGAGGGCGAGAAAGCCATCGGAGCACCCACCACAGGCTCGTCCGAGGCCATCCACCTCGGCGGCTTGGCCATGAAGCGCCGCTGGCAGGAGCTCCGACGCTCCCAAGGCAAGGACACGCTTAAGCCCAACATCATCATGGGAGCCAATGCCCAGGTGGCCCTCGAGAAGTTTGCGCGTTACTTTGAGGTCGAGGCCCGCATTCTTCCCGTGTCGGCCAAGAGCAAATTCCGCCTGGACCCCGATCTCGTGAGGGAGAACATCGACGAGAACACCATTGGCGTGTTTGTGATTCTCGGCAGCACGTACACTGGGCACTACGAGCCCGTCGAGGAGATTTCCCAGATTCTTGACGAGTACCAAGAAAAGACCGGCATCGACATTCCCATCCATGTTGATGCCGCGAGCGGCGGATTCGTTGCCCCTTTTGCCCATGCCCAGGCTGGAGGACCCAAGTGGTAAGTACTCGACGTCCAACAGGCCAGTATACCAATCTAACACAACTTCAGGGACTTTAACCTCCCCCGTGTCAAGTCTATCAACACCTCTGGTAAGAACCCTCCCCCCCGTCAACCCTTGTCAACCGACTAACATCTCGTAGGTCACAAATACGGCCTCGTCACCCCCGGCGTCGGCTGGATCGTCTGGCGCGACGAATCCTTCCTCCCCAAGCACCTCATCTTTGAGCTTCACTATCTCGGCGGCACCGAGCAGTCCTTCACACTGAACTTCTCTCGCCCTGGCTCACAGATCATCGTCCAGTACTACAACCTGATTCACCTCGGATTCTCGGGCTACCGCCAAATCATCGAGAACTGCCTCGCCAACGCCCGAGTCCTCTCCCGCAGCCTCGAGGCCACGGGATGGTACGTCTGCGTCAGCGACATCCACCGCCCCGTCGATAAAGGAAGCAACCCCGGCGCCGCCCAGGTCGCCTCCGAGGCCCCTGACAAGGTCAAGGACGCCGTCACCAGTGCCATCGGCTCCCAGGAGAAACCCCGGACCGAGACATCAGCCGACTTCGTCGCCGGCCTGCCCGTCGTCTCGTTCCGCTTCACAGACGAGTTCAAGCGCGAGTTCCCGCACATCCAGCAGGAGACTGTCTCCCTCCTGCTCCGCGCCAGGCAGTGGATCATTCCCAACTACGCGCTGCCGCCCAAGGAGGACGGGACCGAGATCCTGCGGGTGGTCATCAGGGAGAACATGAGCTTTGATCTGCTGGATCGATTGGTGACGGACATTGTGCAGGTGACGGAGACTCTGATTGACCACGACGGGGGAGATTTGTCGATCTTGCAGAAGCATGTGCACAAGTCGCACCGGCATCCGGCGCAGAAGGGAAATCATCACAAGAAGGACAAGCACGGCGCGGTCAAGAAAACGGAGGAGGAGGTAGGGAAGGATGTCAAGAGGATGGCCGAGGGGATTCATAGATCTGTCTGCTAGTCGCACGGCGCGGTCAAGAAGACGGAGGAGGTCGGGCAGGATGTCAAGAGGATGGCCGAGGGGATTCATAGATCTGTCTGCTAGTCCTTCATACCCCATAGCCATACCCATCCATGGGTTGTTCGTCATTCCCATTCATCACCATCCTCACGCATCAAACACCAACGCCTCATTCCCCACCACCGACCTCAACACATTCCCTCCCCCCTGAATGCCCGCCACCACCCCATTCCCCCCCTGCATAATACTCCCAAACCCATCCACCACAACCTGAATCCCACTATCAAACCCCCTCCCATCAAACTCACAATGCCCCCCCTCGGGCTCATTATCCACCGTCTGCAACGCCCCAATCTCCGCCCTCGACAACCCTGCCGCCGCCGCCAAATCCTCAAACGCCGTCACCGCCTCCGGAATCGCCCCCTGCAAGCTCACCAGCTCCCCCCTCGTACTCTGATAGTGAATCCTCAACCCCGCAAACACCCCCCCTCCCACAACCCTCACCTGCGGCGCCATCGCCCCGCACATCAACAACACCCCCTTCGTCCCCGGAATCCTCGCCACCTGCCCCGGCATGAAAAACCCCGACAGCAACAACGCCCCCCCGGACACGCCCGTGAAAAACACATTCCCAGCATCAAACGCCACCATCCGCGGCAGCACATCCCGCACCAGCGCGGCGATCAGCGCCGCGTCGGCCGCGCCGTCGGGCCGGTCCAGCCCCGACGGCGGGCCCGCGCGCTGCCCCCACAGGAGGTTCTCCGAGGGCGCGAGGACGACGACACCTACTAAGGGGGAGGCGGTGGTCGGCGCGCCCTGGTTGGGGAAGGTGAAGAAGGATTGGCCGCCGTCGCCGTGGAGGAGGAGGTGCAGGCCCAGCGGGGAGGCGGAGAGCGGGGGGGCAAGGGCGCCGGTGATGTTGGTGGCGGTGGTGAAGAGGGTGAGGGGGGCGGAGATTTGCACGCGCAGGGGGACGGAGGAGATGGTGGTGGTGGTGGTGAAGATGGTGGAGAGGCCGTCGGTGGAGAGGGTGGTGGTGCCGAGGAAGGAGGCCGCGGCGGCGGCGTTGTTGCGGTTTTGGGGGGCGGCGTAGGTGGCCGGGAGGAGGCCGCTGAGGAGGAGGGTGAGGAGGTGCATTGTGGTGGTGAGGGGGGAGGCCTGTCCTGGAGATGGTCTATAGGGAAATGCAAAAAAAGAATTGCTCGCTCGCTCGCTCGTCTATACCGTAGAAAGAAAACCGTAGGAAGTAGGAAACCAGTTCCTAAGCTTGAGAAAGGAAGAAGAGAAAGAATGCAGAATGGGCATGACAGAGAAAGGATATCCCCCCGCGGCCGACACTGGTCTGGATCGCCCCGATTATCGCGCCACTCGTCCCAACTCTCCTACGCTCCCAACTGTCGCATCATGGAGCATTGCCAGCTTCGACGTTCAAACTGGGTATGCGCTGGTGGTGTTGTTTGGGGCGGCCCGGGAAAAGGGGCCGAGCGGCATGTTTCGGGACCTCAAGCGACTGGCTGTTCGCCTTTTTCTCCGCCGAGCTTGTTTGAGGTTCTTGTCGCAGGTTTATCCGACCTTTTTTTCGCTGCTGGCCCCTTGGGTCGGCTGTTCTTACCTCTCGGAGGCTCGAATGTTGATTTCTTCGGTGCATGTTCCAGGGGGGTTTTGTCAATCTTGGTTGGGGATCGCCCTGGTGAGATCTGTCCGCCAAGACGATCGATTGATCGCCTGGTGGGTGTTGATGGTTGCATGCTCACCGGTATAAAGTCAGATTGTAGTATTTCAGACAGATTTGGATATCGTAAAATGTGAATTGCTATGCCAGAAAAAGCACCATCCAAGCACCCCCCTCACAGCTTGGCCCCCTTTTCCCTGCGGGCCTCCCTCTCCTTGTCACGCAGCAGACGCCTCAGGATCTTCCCCGAAGGACTCTTGGGAATGACCTCGATAAACTCAATCCCTCCCTTGAGCCACTTGTAGTGAGCCTTGTTGTCCTGGACGTGCTTGTTGATCTCGGCCGTCAGCTCCTCATCGCTGCGCGACGCCGCGGACGCCGCCTTGACCACAAATGCCTTGGGCACCTCGCCGCTCTTGTCGTCTGTCACGGCAATCACGGCGCAGTCGTCGACAGCGGGGTGGGCGAGAAGGTGGGCTTCCAGCTCGGCAGGGGCGACTTGGTGGCCCTGTAGAACTATGTCAGTACGTAGATGGAAACTGGGGATACCGCGTCGTCTGGGTGATGCCTACCTTGACCTTGATCAGCTCCTTCAAGCGATCGACGACAGCAAAGTGCTCGTTGCCCTTGGGGGACTTGATGGCGATGACCTCATCGCCGGTGCGGAGCCATCGGCCGTCCTCGTCCCAGACATAGGTTTCGGAGGTGGCCTTCTCGTTGTTCAGGTAGCCCAGCGTTATGGACGGGGACTGGAGGTAGAGCTCGCCAGGCTTGCCGTACTCGGTGATCTCCTTTCCGTCTTGGTCAATGATCTTGGCCCGGACGCCGGGCACGAGGGAGCCCGAGGAGCCCTGGAAGATGTCCTCCTCGCTGGTGGAGATAACGACGGTGGCGCTTTCGGTGAGACCTGACCGTGGTGTTAGTAAGCGACACTTTCTAGATGTTGGCTGCAGTCCGTACCGTAGCCCTGGCAAATGTTCCAGCTGGGGTACAATTTCAACAAATCTTCCACCGTCTCCTTTCCTGTCGGCGCAGCGCCGGTGTACATCACACGCACGCTGCTCAGGTCGTACTTTTTGCAAGTCTCCCTGCTGCTCAGCATCCGAATCAAGATAGGGGGAACCTGCAGCAAACACGATTAGTAAGCCTCTTTTTCTAGACAACATCCTTAAACTTACGACAAGAAGATGGTTGATCTTGAACCGCTCAATCGCCTGCAGATACGACTCGAGCTCAAACTTGGGAAGCACGACAATCTCGTCACCTCGCCACGTCCCGGAATGGGCCACGACGACAAGCCCGTAGATGTGGCTGAAGGGCAGCAGGCCAAGCTCGACCTGGGTCTCGATGCCGAGCTTTCGTCGGGTGGGGGTCTCGTATGTGCAATACTGCATGATGTTGGCGATGACGTTTCTGTGGGAGATCATGACGGCTTTCTGTGAGTTGTTAGCATGTGTCGTCGTCGCAGGAGAGGGGGGACGGACTGGCAAGCCGGAGGTGCCCGAGGAATAGCAAAGGTAGGCGGGTTGGCGAGCTCCTTGGCCGGCGGACCACTCCACTGGCTCCAGATCAGGCACAGACCGGGCCAACTCGACCAGGTCATCGACCGTCTTGAAGCCCGGCTTCCTGGGGCTCTGGGGAAGATCCATGAGAAAGATCTTGTCCTCGGGAATCCCTGCCGCCTTGGCCGCCTTGAGGGCCGTCTCGAGGACAGGCACGCAGGTGAAGAGGGCTTTGGCGCCCGAGGACTTGAGCTGGTGCTCCAGCTCCTCGGCCGAGTACGCGACGTTCGCAGGGGTCGCGATGCCATTCACGCGGTGGACGGCGAGCAGCACCGACAGGTAGTCAATCTGCCCCAGCGTCAGTGGTTTCCCCCTCGATTCTCCTTCCACCAGAAACTTACAGTGTTGAAGGAAAAGACACCAATGACCTTGTCCCAAGGAGAGTCGACATTCACCTCCCACCCCATGACCTTGGAGAGGGCCTTGGCCACATTGTCAGAGCGTCGGTGGGCCTCGGCGGTGGTAAAGGTCTTGCCCGTGATGCCGCAGGTGAAGGGGTTGCGGCTTTTGGCAATTTCACGACGGCCGTGAATCTCGCTCTTCATGAAGTCGCCAATGGAGATGGAGTCTGGGGGATCTGCCGGGCTGTCAGCTGCTGTCTCACCGCGCCATCGTTTCACGGCATCGACAACACAACATACCAAACGGCAGCTTGGGAACCCATGGTGGAGGATAAAAGACCATCTTTGCTCGGATTGGCCTTTCTCAAACCGAACCTTGACTGTCAAGAAAAGCAACAGCCGGGTGAAGGGATTGACGATTGGCTTGGGGCGACAAGATGGAGGTCGACGCCGGTGAGGGTGATGGACTGGATGGGGACAATGGGAAGATGGAACGAGGCAAGAAAAAAGTGCAGACGAAGGAAAAGATGAAGGATATTGGAGGGCGTCGGCAGTCCTGAAATGGACAAGATCGGAACCCATAACCCAGGCGTCCGTGAAGGCTTCACAGCCCCCAGCCCCCTGGCCCTGCCACGGAACAGTGGATGGACAGTGGACAGTGTGCTGTAAAAGATGCCTGGGCATGAAATTCTCCCGAGTCGCAGTCCCGTTGCCTCGACAGAAATCCACTTCCCCGCACGATCCAACTGGGGTTGGACTCTGAGAATGCCGAGTGGCCCAGGCTTTGCGGGGAAGCCGGTTCTCCAACTCCAGGGCGACCGGGGGAGGCCGGGAAAGGGGCCGGCAACTTCTCCACAAATCAACACGTCCACTCCACGTCGCCATGCCCAGCCCACAACACCAAGCCTTTCGACTCCACGCCCGATGAGATCCTTCATCATCGCCCAAAATGACACCATCGACAAAGATTTTTGCCCACATGTACCAACCCCCGAGGCCGCGAGACCCCCGCTGACCCCCTTTTGAATTGAGGCAGACCTTCACCAGAACCGAAAGAGGAAGTTTGTGGACCATTCCGTTTGCCCCTGAATCCACCACGGCAAAGATGCGATTCCGTGTCCACCTCCACGTCACTTTGTGGGACAGGTACTGGTCAAACTTTCTGTGCTCATCGTCGACGATTTGTCCCTCCTGACAGAGCAAACATCAAAGTGATGGGCATTTTAAACAACCCAAAGATGAGACCCCATTCTGGATTCTGCTTCATCCCCCCCCGTCTTTCTGAAGGGCTTGAACCCCTGAGTTTCTGTCACCAGCACCATCAACAAACTCTCCATCACATTCAACATCTGTACGGAATTCCAATCTCTCTCCACGGCGATGGCTGGTCTCCCATCTTCTAATGTTCCGCAGCTCTTTATGTTCGTTGGTCGTGAAAACCCTGAGCCATGCTCTCTTGCTACAAACCTGCTGGGTCCGACGACGTTATGTGCTGGATAACAAGACCGCAAGAACCCTCATCTCGTTCCCGTGTATAGAACGAACCCCCATTTCTCTTGTTCTCGTGGGCAGCCCGTTTAGATGATGTTTTGGTATACCATCTGGTCAAAACATTACCAGATGTACTGTCTTTCGACCTGAACGCGCGGTCCGTTCCTCTGTTGCGCGATAAAGTCCCCGTCGCGCGTCGAAGACTTTCACCAAGCGTCGTCAGTGGCCGCGGCAGGCCGGGAAGTCCTTTCCGCACGATATAAAACTCTTGTCAATCGTTTTCCTATCCCATCGGGTGGGTTTTAGTCCATCGGGCTTTGGCGATCTCAACAGCCATGGTTGTCTGCTGCCGCGCGTTGAGATGTTCTCGTCGGGCGTTGGTGAGTTCCAACACCCGTTTTTCCCCTGCTGGCGCGCATTGGGATACTCTTATCGGGCATTCTTCATTCCACCGGGCGTTTGGAGTTTACAACAGCCGTATTTATCTTCTGCCGCGCGTTGGGATCGCGGTGAGCCGTTGGGATCGCGGCGAGTTGTTGGGATCGCGGCGAGTCGTTGGGATCGCGGCGAGTCGTTGGGATCGCGGTGAGTCTTTGGGGGCTTTCAAACGGGAATCTCGTGGCCCTCTACCGGTGTATTGCTAACATATCAACTGACGGCCGTGGAGTGGACGATGAGACGGCACGCCTTCAAGTCATCCGGCCACAGCCAAAATATCGTCTCTACCAACACAAGGAAACATTGATCAGATAGGACGGAAAATATGCTGTGGCGCGCAAAGGTATTTAGCGGCCTCTCCCTACTGTCAACCTTCACTCTCCTCTGAACAACACCTCTTAGCAAGCCAGCACTCGACCTGCAGTTATCCAACTGTCAGCGGCGATCCTTCTTCAAGCACTGCAGTTCTCACCCAGCATCTCGATATATATCGACCTCTCTGTGGCGGCAATCGACTCCCAACCTTCTGCTGCTCGGCGGCCCAAGAACAATGGATTTCCCATTCGACAATTCAGAACTCTCCCACCCCGACTCCAATCTCGATTGGATCCCCTGGGGATATATCGACGGCGAACTGGGCTTTTATCTTGGCACTCTCCAGCCAGTTGAGTTCCTTCAACCACGGCAACAACGACCACAAGACCTCCGAGAGTTGCATCACCACCTCGAACACGATGGGCAACTCCAGGACATGGATGTTGGGCTGTACCCAGGACCCAACCCAGGTCGGTTCATTTCAGTTTGACGCAAGCATTTCCAGTGTCCCTCTTCTCTCTGCACTCGTCTCTCGAACAACGGTGTCAAATTCTTCTCGGCGGCGCCATGGAAGGCCTGACCAACGGGACGGGACACGAGAGACGAGAAGACCGGACGAGCTCGTCTGGTCACCAGGGGTCTCGTGCACTGCTGGCAGGGCAAAAAGAGGGCATCAGTGGATGCTCTCTTGGGTCTGGGCCAACCAGGCTCCTTGACATCAAATCGTTCCTTCCCTCGACTCCAACTTGACCTCCAAACACCGGAGAAAGAGGACCGTGCCCCCTGGCAATGTGATGGCAATGGGAAGGAACGATGGCAGCGACTGTGCCCTTATATCGGCCGACCAGATTTCTCTGCCCACAACTTTTTTCCCCTAGCTTCAACGTGATCACTCAGTTCTCACCTACCCAGCGACCAGCATCTCCATGTTCAGAGTTTCTATTGTATTATTCGTTCCCTAGACTCAGAGACAGAGCCTCCACCAGACTTTCCAACCCTCACATCGATGTAAGTCAATTTTGCAGCACTCGTCCGATGCTCTTCTGGCACACATCCCCCGCCCGTTTGGCTCCGCGCCCATCGGTTTTGGCACCACGAACATGAAGCTTCTCGTTTCTGAGCCCCTATACCATGACGGCCTCTGGACTTCAGCGTTGCAAAGTTGGCAATATCAAATGGCACACACCGATCATCGGTCGCTGTACTCCGTGCTTCCTCCCCTTCAGCTTTTTCTCCCACCTCTCTCCTTCCACCTCCCCCTTTTCTCTCTCCCCCTGGCGCCGGTGAAGCACATTGAGCTGATATGTAACTGAAGCAACGCCAGCGCCAGCGATGGCTCCATTGCTTAGATCGGTAAGTCCCAGATTCTCTGTCGCCCCAAAGTCTTTTCAACCGTCTCAAAGCCTCTTATCGCCGACCAAGCCCCCAAGAGATTGAGCAACACTAACAATTGTTATAGAGGCAGATTCCCGACACATGGTATGGCGCCCCCTTGCCAAAGCGCTTGTGCGTAGGCTTGGAGGGAACTCCGATCGCTCCCTCGCAGAAGCCATTGAGCGTGGACTTCAAAGAAACCCCCATGGTCCCCTCACCGAAGCCCTTGAGCGTGGACTTGGAACAAACTCACATCGCTCCCTCGCCGATGCCTTTGTGCATGGGGTTGGAGGAGACTTTCATCACGCCCCCTCTCACACCTGAGAACCCAACTCTGGAGCCTCCAATCTGGTCGAACTTTCGCGGCGGGATTTGCGAGACCTTGCCGTACTTCAAGGCATACAAGGGAGGATTGTACACACATGATGTACTTGCAAAAGGATTCCTCATCGACAGGCAGAAAGAGGTCCGGGACCACCTTGGTGCCCAAGTCATTATCGCATCGCTGTAAGTTCACATATGCACATGACAGCTTGTCTCACGTCCATCACTGCGTCCACGAGCTGACTATGTGGCATGTCAAGTGGCGGTGGACGTGTGTCAGACGGCAAAGGTGGCAGGGTTCGAATAAGCGATGCCGACGAGGGCATCATCTACCGTGCCGTTAAAAGTGCACAGGACTCGAACAAGCCGGTTGGCCTCATTCTGGGTAACTGACTTGGTTTCTTTTCAATCTGAGTTCTGCTGACACTATTTGGATAGGCGAGGACTATCCTAACCACCCAGTACCCAAGAAGTACCGCCATCCGTACGCTGTGCTGGACTTCTTTCGCATCACACATCTCTGGAAGGAGAATGTTGTGACGGGAGAAAAACTGGTGAAAGTCTGGAAGGTTCGCTTCGAGAAGATTGACCTTGATACAACATCGTGGTGGGCCCCGAGCAGCCCTTCCGAAACCACAGAGAGGAATGCCCAGCCTCCCACCCAGCAGTGTAGCACTTGCAAGAAGGACTCGGAAGAGATCTTCACCACAGGCTGGAGGTGCTTGACGCACACTTGCAGTAAATACTTCATTGTGCCCAAGGAGCTGGCCGTGTCCATGGAGCTGGCCGCGCCTGTGGAGCTGGCCGCGCCTGTGGTGCTGGCCGCGCCTGTGGTGCTGGCCGCGCCTGTGGTGCTGGCCGCGCCTGTGGTGCTGGCCGCGCCTGCGGCGCTGGACGTCCCCGTGGAAGACCTCGTATATACCGAGGCATTCCTCAACCACTGTACACGGGTACAATGTACGATTCCAGACGAGTGGAAACAGCTGCCAACCCAATTCTCGACCGCCGATAGCCAACACGGCACAGAGAAGGAAGCACATGGTGGCTTTCAATGCCATGTTTGCGGCTGCTGCAGCCGCAGAATCTACTGGAACAAGCTGCGCTGCGAAAACCCCAGCTGCCAGGTTGAGGTATCCGCCAACATGAAGGTCATCCCGGATACTGCTTTGGAGA
The DNA here is from genome assembly GCA_030685255.1 of Podospora conica. NCBI lineage: Eukaryota > Fungi > Ascomycota > Sordariomycetes > Sordariales > Podosporaceae > Podospora > Podospora conica. The sequence continues at coordinate 96,869 of MU839429.1, read as the reverse complement.
CAGAGTTTTCCAACTTCGACAAAGCTCACCCCAGCGTCAATGGTGATCTGCTGGCTTGCAAAATCAACTCGCATTTCCCTATGGCCAGTCACACATTCACAGCTGGCAACTACAAGGTTACGCAGTACTTCCTGCCCACACCTAATGGCGGGACTGCTGGATCTTTCACCCTCATTCGCTCCAACGACGATGTCAACAGGGCTATGAACGGACCTGACTACCTCTTTCGTCAACTCGAAAGCACAGATATCGGTCTGAAGCGAAACCCCGCCGCCATCCCGGGCAGTAAGTCCACTGCACCAAGCCATCAAGATGACCATTGCTGACATGTTCAAAGACAAGATGGAGGGCCTCACCCGTCACTACCAGAAGAACTTTGTAAGTCTCTTCTTTCGATCCACACCTTGATCACCTCTGCCGTGCCCTCACTCATACATTCCACGTCCAGGGCGCAAAGTACAAGTTCGGAGTTCAGGTCGCCTCGGAGGGCTTCGACGGAGCTCCAGCCCCCATTCTCTTCTGTCTCCATCGCCTTGAATGGGCAAAGACCGAGGTGATACGCCAAGCGCGGGCCTACGCCACCATAAACCAACGGGAATACAGGGACATCAATGATGAAGTCGGAACCTTCAACGAGCTTCTCGCCCTGGGTTTTATGGAGGACGACTCCATCAACGTGAGTCATCCACACCCGGTGCCCCCTCAAGGCTAACACGGCATCCAGTTCCACGACGACGGCGAGAGCGACCTCGGCCCAGCTGTGGCCGCGCTCTCCCTGGGCTCGCCGTCCACCATGGCATTTCGCCCCAAATACGGAAGAGGCGCCGTCGGTCAGTTCGAAAGTTACGGGCTCCCGAACAGCACGGCTAAGAACAAGAAGTACTCGACTGTACTGGAGGTGCCCTTCCGGCACGGCGACATGATGGTGATGCATGGAAAAGACATCCAGAAGTACTACGAGGTAAGTTTGCTTCCTGCAGCGGTCTCCCCAGGTTTGGTCTGCGAACAGGCACTAATAATGTCTCCAGCACGCGGTGACTCCAAAGGGCATGAAGCGCTTTTCCATGACCAGCAGGACCATTGAGCTCACCAAGCTCCAGCCCGAAGACCGCGATGATGCGGTAGTGAAGGGCGCGATGCCTACCGACTGCTCCATGTATCTGTACAATGGAGAGTGAGAGGTGTGTTGGGTTTTGGCAGGTTTCAGTTTGCGGGGAGATTTTTCAGTTTGCGTCGGGATTTTTTGTCGGACTTCATTTCTTTGAGAAGGCATCATGGAACATCACATCGAGCATTACGACGGAGGGGCTTCATTCAGGGGCATCATTTGCCTGGCGAGGCATCGGGCACCAACAGCACTGGTTTCTATTCTTCTTTGGGAGTTACTTCATCTCTATCCTCCGGGGGCGTTCAAACGGTTTCATTTGTAGGAGAGGTTTGAGGGACCAGCATCGGGCACAGCATTGTTACCAAACAGCCCGCTTCTCGCGGTTTAGGAGGCATTCTTACCATGTAGACATAGCGAGAAGCATCGATGCAGCAGCAGCAGCAATTTCAACATCTTGACAAACGTGACATGCAGTGGTATCGTGACAACGCCTCCATCAAAAAGACAAGGCAACAGCTAAACATAGGTACATCCAGCTCTACACCCCCCCTCTCCCCCTCCCCGTCCCGGTAACAAGCAAAACCGCACTCGCCAACTGCCTCCTCACATCCTCCTTCTCGACATCATGCGTATCCTCCACCTCCCCCCACCTCCCCGTCTGCCACGCCACCTCAACACTCACCGCCCTCGCCGCCTCCTCGGCCCCGAACCCGACCTCCCCCGCCTCCACCCCCGCCCCGTCCTCACTCCACCCCGCCACCAGCCTCGCCGCCACCAGCAGGCTCTTCCCCGCCAGCGTCGCCCTCTCCAGCCCCGCCAGCTCCCACCCGCTCAGCCCCATCACCCACCCCTGCACCACCTCCCTCGTCCCCTCCTCCTGCGCCATCGGCACGATGCTATCCCCCTCCAGCACCGGCCGTATCCTCGTGCCCGGCCACACCCGCCCGCACAGAAACTCCACCACCGGCCTCATCGCCTCCTCCTGCAGCTCGCGCAGGTGTCTACCATCTTTATTCCCCGGGTCGTCCTCCTTGTGCGGTGGCGCCAGGCACAGCAGCGCGTCCGTGTCGAGGTACCGGAGGAGCGTGTCCGCCAGCGCGGCCTTTTCGGCGTCCGCGGCCTCGCACAGGTCGAGGGCCCGGCACGCGAGCGACGTCAGCGGGATCAGGTGCTGGCGCGTGGCGTCGGCGGCCGAGGGGAGGGCGTCCCACTCGGCGGCGAGGAGGAGGGCGAGGGCGGGCTTGGAGGGGGGGAGGCGGATGGGCGCTTTGGTGTGCGGGTGGCGGAGGGGGCGGGAGTCGAGGTGGATTTCTAGGGCGCCTTGTGGACGGGTTAGCTATTCCCTTGCTGGCTGGGGGGGAGGGGGGGCGACGTGCCGTTGACGGACTGCACGGACACGTCCTTCCAGAAGCGCTTGCGCAGGCCGCCGGGCGTGGTGCTCGTCGACGACGCCTTGCTGGCGGCGCGGATGTCGAGCGCGTGCCGGAGCATCTCGGCCTGCCTGCGGCGGCGGGCGAGGCGCGCGGCGGCGGGGCTGTACTCGGCGGGGGCGGGCGGCTCCGGGGGCGGGCCGGTGCCGTAGACGGGCTCGACTTTGGCGGGGTGGGGGGTGGAGGTGTGGATGAAGCAGGCGCGGGATGCTGCTGCTGCTGCTGTTGGCCGCAGTGGGAGGAGGCGCAGGCTGCGCGCGAGGGACGACGACATGGTGGGCGGGTGTGTTGAACTGGTTCCGGGGTTTGGTGCTGCGCGGAGGGGGAGAGACGGGGAGGTCCAATCTTTTTTTTGATAGAGGCCGATCGCCCCCAATCGGCGCACGGACGCGCTGTAATCGACGGCAGGGGTGCATTTTGACAGGGGCCTCGGGTGCGCTTGTCTCAGTGGGGATTGGGGGTTCTGGGGGTGATGACATCATTTGCAACAGTTCAACATCCTCATCTTCATCGTCTCTGTTCTGAACACCGTCAGGACCATCAGCAGGAAGAATCGAGAGAGATGTTCTGGTCAATTGATTTCATGTGGGCTCTATAATCGCTGTACTCTAGATAAAAATGGATTTCCAATCGGGAGAAACAATAGCTAGAATGACCACGAAAACCCGGCAGTATTTGTCTAAACCCGTCGCTTTTCCACACCACAGCACCTTCACACCCATTGAACTATTTATTTCTAGGCACTTTTGAAATAATGTGAGGTCCAAGTTGATTAGAGCCCCTTGGGCCCTCCTCGCCCCGCTCCACCAGAAGCACCCAGCTCCATAATGCCCGACTGTGTCTCCCATCCCCTCACCCCATCAAACGGGTTCAAAAAGGAAGAGTTGCCTCGATATTCTCTGCTCCCTGCATAAACTCTGGCTTCTCTCCCCGTCGGAGCACCTCCACACCGACTACCCCTTCTCCAGCACTTCTCCAGCACTCCATGATCTGTCCCCAACACAGGACCCCCTCCCCCGAACCAACAACACACATATAACGCTGTACTATCCGTACTAATACAAACATTCCCAGCAGAGCATCACTCAATTCCCAAACCCAACGCACCCCTCGTCACCCACCACCCCCAGCCCTGACAATATCAAAATAACCCGCCGAATATCTACCTACTCAACTCCCTGTTTCGAGCGCCTCACATTACCCCCCTCCCCACTCCACGCGCCAAGCAAAAACACCCCGTCAAATTATATACACCAACCCCCTAAATACCAAGGTACCTAGCCACCTAATACGGCGGCGTCGAAAACGTCCCCAAGCTCTTCTCCGGCGAGTGGCTATCAATCCCCTTCAGCAACGCCTGCAGATCCATCGCCGGCGCCGCCGACCCCTCGGACCCCCACATCCCCCCCGCCCCCGCGGCCGACGACGACACCGCCCTGTCGTTGCCGCGGCTCTTCAGACTCCGCCTCGACGCCGTCGCCGGCCGCGGCAGCGTCGCCGCGTGGGCGTGGTTGTGATAGTAGTGATGGTCCGCCGCGACGCTGGCCACGCGCACGCCCTCGATGCCGCTCGGGATGGGCGGCACGGGCGGCACGTTCTCCTCCTCCTCGATGGGGCTGACGCCGTCGGAGCGCACGTCGTCGTTGTCGAGGCTGTCGCGCGTGGGGTGCGAGCCGAGGGGCCCGCCGTTGCTGCCGCCGCCCAGCGACGAGGCGCGGTCCCGGGACTTGGGCCGGGAAATCATGTGCTCGTCGGCCGCGGCGGCGGGGTTGAATGACAGCTCGCTAGGCGCCATGTCGTAGCTGACGAGGCTGTCGCCGCTGTCGTCGTCGTCTTGCTGCTGCTGCTGCTGCATGATGCCGTGCGACGTGGCCGGGGGTTGGAGGTGGCCCGAGAGGACGAGCTTGAGCTGCTCGACCGACGTGACGGCTGGTTCTTTGGCGGTGTGGTGCGCGGGGTCGGGGGAGACGCCGCTGCGGATGCTGGACTTCCGGAGGCGGTGGTCGCCGACGGGCGATGTCGAGGGTCGCAGGTTGGTCTTGCTGCCGAGGGGCGACGTGTGGCCGTTGGCGGCGAGCCGGTTGCGGTCGGCCGTGATGCCGGTAGTGCGGGACCCGTTGAGTGATGCCGACTTACTACCTGCCTGCACCGCAGCCAGGATGGCCTCGCCGCTCCAGTCCCCGAGCATCTGCTCGCGGATGAGGACGGGGATTTCGTCGTCCGTCTCGATGGCAGGGATGGTGCTGAGCGTGGAGCCCAGAATGGGGTGGCTGAAGCTGCGGCCGGGGCTAGCGGCCGGACTCGTCGGCGGCGAGTTGACCTGGTGCAGGTAGCCGTCGCAGACGCTCTCCACCAGGCCGATGCGCTCGTCAAAGGGCAGCAGGGCCTCGGACTCGATCTGCTTGATCGGGAGTCGCGGCTGCGGCCGTGCCATGCCTGGTGTCCCGACCAGCTCTATGAGTGGCGGCGGCATGTTGATGCCCTCGACCCAAAAGTGTTTGCTCCGTCTCCTGACAATCTCATTGTGAATGGCCCTCCCGACGATGGACCCCTCAAAATCAAACCGTTCCGTGAGGGCCCAAAAGTAGCCATGCACCAGGCTGCCGATGCGGACCTTGTGGATGGGCGTCTCGGCATCCTGAATGTCCTCCTGGAGCCGGAAAATCATGGGGATCCCATACCGCGCCGCGTTGATGCCGAGCTTGCTGACCAACTTGGCCAGAAGCACATGGAGCAGCACCATGTCCGTCTCGTAATCGACATACTGAATCGCATTGTCGTAGATGGCGAGGTGCAGCAGCTGGATAAAGTGCGAGCGGGGGACCTTGACGGGCTTGGCAGACGCACTGGACACAACTCGGCGGGCGAGACTGCCTGCGCCGGCCACGTCGCGATTCTTGAGCGTGTGGCGGGCCGTTTCGTCTCTTGCCTTGGCGTCGACCTTTGTAGTTTCACGGTCCAGCCAGGTCACCACGGCATCGGCGTAAGCTTTCCGGACGAGGCCATCTGGGTCGCGCAGGAGCCATTGCGTCCCATCCCACACCTGGATGGGCACATGGTTCCTCGAGAGGGCGACGGTGCCGGTCATCCTCGATCGCGGGTTGGCCACGAGGAGAATCGACTTGATGGCACGGAGCGCCGCAATCTTGGCCACGGTGAGGGCGAACAATGAGTCCAGCTGGTCGACTCCTGCCGACCCACCACCATTTTCAGCCTTGTCTCCCTGTGGCGTAGAGCTCGAGGTGCTACTAGACCTCGAGGGCTTTAGTTTCCGGAGAATGGTCGAGATCATGTCCGAGATTTGGTCAGCATAGTAGACGTGCGTTGCCAGGTCGCCGATGCACAGCTGGAGGCGGAGAAGAAGGTCCTTGCGCTGCGTAGAGGCCTTCTCGGCCTTTTCCGCAAACTGAAGAGTCGTTGGGGATCGCGGATCTGGCTGGCCTGGGAGGGGAGGGTCGCTCCTCATGCTATTCGGATCGCCCGGCATCTGCACCAATCGCCGGATATGGGCCACAAAGGCTATCAAAACATCGTTGACACTCAGGCCGATGAGGTTAATGTCGGATCGCAGGAGGGCGCCAACCATGGCCGCCAAGACGATGTGCTGCCGGAGGGTCTCGTCCGTCAGGGGGTGCACCGCCATGGCCTCGAGCGCAGCCACGAGGATGGAGAAGCGGTTCGCCACGGGCGCCCAGCGGGTGACCAGCAAGAAGACCTTGATCGCCCACCCGCTGTCCTTGCCGCTGTTTGTCGTCTTGACCACGTCTTCCTCCTGGCTGACGCGCTCTTCGACAAACTTGAGCAGGGCCACGGCGGCGATGTGCATCTGCCCCCTGCTCGAGCCGGTAAAGATCTGCTTCAGACACTGCATCGCCAGCACGCCAATGTCCTCCTCGGCCAGCTTGTCGACGTCGACCGCGGTGCCAGAGAGCGCAAGGGGGTTGGGGCGTGGGTCGCCGGCCGTGTCGACCGTAGCGATGCTCGTCCTCCGTCTCGTGAGCCCACCCCCCTCGATCTTCTCGTCCACCTCGGCCCGGTGGAGGAGCACGTCGAGAAAGTCCTCGTTGTCGGTCCACAGATTCTCGAGGATCATGGGCACGGCGACGTCATACTGCTGGCCGGCGGCCGACGCCAGCGCGTTGGACGAGGCCACGCTCTTGATGGCCTCCAAGCCGGCATTCCTCCAGCGCAGCGCAATGGGGCGGCTCGGTTCTGTCTTGCCGGGGAAGGCGCGGGTCGAGGCGAGGGCGGCGTACTGTCGGACGACGGACTGGTATTGGCGAAGGTAGGCCTGGTCGGCGAGGAGGGTGGTTGGGTCGTGGTGCTCGCAAAATGCCTCAAAGGTGGGAATGGACGACTCGACCATGGTGATGTCGTTGGCCTTGAGGATCTGTTCGAGGATGTTGAGGACGCATAGCGCAAAGAGGGGGAGGTCTTTGGGCGCCTTTTCGATGAGGGCGGCGATGATCTGGAGGGTGACCTGCACATTTCTGCATGCGAAGCTGTCAGCTTGGGGACCGACGACGGAGTTCCAAGAGCAGAACTTACCCTATCCGCTGGCGATAGACATCGCTGGCCGTCTTCTTCTCCAAGAAGCTGCCGACCTTGTGGATCTTTGTGCGGCGCGACTGCACGTAGAACAGCAGGTAGCTCAGCTCGCTGGAGTTCGGCTTGACGTCGACGGCGCCCTTTGTGGTTCGGGGGTAGCATTTCAGCACGAGGACCTGGTGCTTCGGCCGACACCTCTCCTGTAGCGCATTCATGGTGGGCGATGCGATGTGGGAAGAGGTCGTGGTGGTGACTGGAGAGGCAGAGGCGGCGTGGGTGCCAATGACCGGGTCGGGAGTCGGCAATGTGCTGGCGCTGGCTCTGCTGAGTCTCGGTGCTCGGTCGGCGCACGTCGGTCGTCGGTCGTCGGTCGTTGGTGTTGTTGTCGGTCGTCGGTCGTCGCTCTGGGTCAGCACGAAAATGATCAAGGCTTCGCGACTTCAGCTGCTGCCCGTCAATTGCTCAATTGCTCAATGCTCAATGCTCACCAGCCCCTGGGAGCAAAAAGTTTGGCTGGAAAGAGCTTGGACGCAATTTGCCTGGGAAGGGGGTCGGGGCTCGGGCTCGGGGGGGCCTGGGGGCCTGGGCTTTGGGCGAGGTATCTCTGCCAAGGATTTGGGCGAGGGGGTACACGTCACAGGCCGAGTGCATCCATCCGATGGTTCATGTTTCCGTAAAATGTAAAAAAAGACGGAGCATCTCACGATGAAGGCCTTGCACTTGCACTGGATGGAAGACGGAGGATGCGGAGCGTGCTCCAGGCACGGAATGGTGAGCCTGCCAGCGTCCGGGTCGTCGTCGTGCCCGGCGTCATCGACCTGTCCTGTCCTGCGTACGGAGTATGCGTCCCTCTCCCGAAAAGCCGGTTCAACCCGCCAACCAACAAGAAGAGGAGCTCTTTTGCTGGAAGCTGACCGAACCGGTGGAATAGAGGCCGCCGCTGCAACCATCTCGTTGCTGGTTCCCGCGTGGCCCGTCCCGATCGATGTGTACGAGTCGGGGGCCAGGAACAAGTCCTGCCCGGTCTGCGCAGTACGTACGCATGTGCGACCCTTGAGTGTTTGCACTTAGCACTATCAACGGCTCAAGACCATCTCGAGGTACAGATATTCTCAACAGCTCGAAAATACAGGTCCCGGTAGAGTGGCATTCGAGCTCCGGCAACTCAGGACCCTGCAGTCTCCAAGACTCCAGCATGGATCATCAGGTGCGCATGCCATGCAGTGGTGACTGGCAGTTGCTGATCAGATGCAGTCCCAGTCGAGCCAGTTTGGGAGAGATGGTGCATCACATAGATGCATCACGGGTGGGTGAGCTGATGATGGGATCCCCACCACGTGATGGTCTTCAACGCAAGCCAGGGTTGGGGTTTTGTGTCGCCAAAATGGATTGTGGAAGCAAAACTTGAGGGCGAAAATGCTGCTTGACCAAAACACCCCCGCGAGAGTATCTCGATGATGCCAAATCCGAGATATTCTCTACAAGCCTCGATACACATCTTGCACATTCTCAAATCTTCACCAATTTAAAACTTCAATCAGTTCATCTTGACAGCATTTGAGTCCTCCTCTATCTCTCATTTCCCAGCCAGCAAGAGGGAATCAACTCTCGACCCGATCCATCCGTCAGAATCACAGCCTTGACAACCTCACGCACCAGCGTCATCCGTACCAGCTTCGCCCGACAGAAACAACGACCATCCGTCGTCGAGATAGACTGCGTCTTGGCACTCTTCAGCCCTGTGAGGTGTGGAGGGGGGGGTCAATCGGCGCGGATCCGAACGGATGCGGATGCGACCTCCAGTGTGTGGAGTCGCCGCCGCCCAGCGTTGGCTGGTCCGATCGGGCACTTTTACTCCGTACATATACGAAGAATACGAAGGACCGACCGCTCGGTGTATCACCGGCATGCGTTTGAAGGACAGCGTATCTCGGTGCCCTGTATCCAGTGTACTGCTGGACTCCGAACATACGCAGCCAGTCTGTATCATGGCAGGATATATTTCCAGAGGACCTGGGATATACCGCCCCCCCCCCCCCAAGATTCATGGCATATTCCCCCAAAAATACCGCCATATTTTGAAACCAACAGCAAATATTTACCCCAGACAATCAAATCCATACAGATCAAATCCATACAGAGGCCCCAGGAAAGACCCAAGCGCAGACTTCAAGATACATGCATGCATGCAGATCACTCGCGCCCAGTCCGTCCACTGTTGACTTCAACCCCCCCACCCCTTTTCTTCACCGTGCCCTCCCCTCCCACTCCTCGCTGCTACAAAACTCACCATACACCCCTCCCTATCCATCCATCCTTTTATATATTCCACCCCAGACCCCTTCTCCTCTTCATCCTCTCCCGTCCCCCGCGACACTCCAGCCCCACCAAACACCTCCAGTCCACCACGACACATCCCATCCCCCAGCCGCAACGCACACTACACTCTCCCGGGTCTACCACCGACCGCGTCACAGGCCGAGCATGTCCCCACCAGCACCTCCAACGAACCACCAACCGAAACAAACCAACCCCTGCGCCCAGCTCCTCCTCCTCCAAGAACTGTCCTCCATCCCAGACCGGGTGCCGGCGACGACGACAACCACGCCCGCTGTGAGCCCATCTCATCCAGGGCCAGGGCCAGGGCCATATGCATTCCTGGGCCCGATCATCCTTGCAGCGCTCCAGGATGCTATCCCGTCTTCGTCAAACTGAACAAGCCACTGTCAGTCCGGCTGGGAGAGGATCCAAGGTTGGACGTCATCCGTGTAGCATGTTGGGTGTAGCGGTGCCAAAATATCAGAGGTAGTCGACAGCCGGGCAGACCTCCGCCCACCGCAGATAAAACTCATCACAAAGCAAGCAAGCAAAACTCACAAGGGCATAACAAATCCCTATTCTCCTAGACGCCATGCTAACAGACACCCACAAGAGTCTAGCCATGCTTTTCCAAAAACTAATGCCCCTCTTATCCGTCTACTCTCCCCGCCAGACTTCACCAATATGCCCACTCCCTCCCGGCACCGACACATATCATCATAACTGAACAACTACCAAGAATCACATGATAACTGGGACCTCGCCCTCGCTCCGTCAGGTCAGATAAAAGCCGGAAGGTCGTCGTCGTGCGTCTCAAAGTACCCCCGCTCGCCCTCTTGACTCTCGTCGCTCGCCACAGAAATCTCCCTGCCGCCTCCTCGACCAGACTGCCGGGGGACCACCGGTCCAAACTGCTTCTGGATGGCAGCGCTCAGGCCGGGACTAGACGAGAGGCCTGGCGAATAGGTCCGTGAAGTGTTGGGCTCGGCGCGTCTCAGTCGTGATGGGGCATCCCGAAGGCTGCTCTTGAGCGGGATCGGGGGGGCAGACGAGGGGCTGTTGTTTTCATGCAACGGGGGGCGGTATGCAGGCGGCGTGCTGTGCTTGGCCGACCGTTGATGGGGCGAGAGCTTGAGCACGTTTTGCTCCACCGTCGCCAGGGGAGAGGTGGGCAGCGTTGGTTTGTGTGTCGGTGGCTCGGGCGAGTGGAAGCCGTCGTCGGTATCCTCGCAAATCTGCGCCTCTTCTCGAACATGGCCACCCGGGAAGCTTTGTGGCATCGCCGGCAGGGCGTACTCGACATCGGTGGCCTGGGAGGAGCCGGGGGAGAGTTCTATCTTGGCCATGTTCGCGGACAACCATGTCTTCCAGTCGACCGACGTGTCGGAGGAACTACCACAGTATCCCGCTGGTCGATGGTTTGCTCCGATGGCTGGTGGACTGGCGAGATCAAGATATCCTTTGCCAGAAGCATCACCGTCGTCAGAATAAACACTCTCCGAGTAGTAAGCATCATTGATGTCATCCGGGACTTCGCTGACACTCTCGGGAGGAACGATATGGATCTGTGTCCCACCCTCGGAACTGGAGTGTGTTGCTGTTGAGATCTGTCGCTTCCTAGTCTCGCGATCTTCATCAATAGTTTGTTTGAGAGCGCGTCGATAAGGGCTGGTTGTTCTGAAAAGATGGGATTTCGGACTGCCGAAGAAAGCCGAGGGCCGTTCCGCAGGAGACTCTTGTCTCCCCGCTGACTGAGTACCTTCGGCGATATCAGATGTAAAAGGGTCGGCCGAATCCCCAGCGACTGTGTTGAAGTTAAGCCGGGTTCCTTGGACTGGGGCAACAGCGAATTTCCGCCCGCCGCTCTTGATGGGTGCTGATCCAGGGCGGGTTTCCGCTGCCATGAGAGCAGCCGAGAAGCTGGAACTTCTCTGTCTCATCTGCTCTCCCAGACCCTCGCCATGGCCGCCTGTTTTGGAGGGACGCGTGGGGGTATCGAAGGGGTGAGAAGAAAAACAAAGATCGCGATGGGAGGCGCAGTTTCTAATTGTTCGAGGCGTGTCGTCGTCGCAAAACTCGTACCGGCCTCTGGCACAAGCCTGGGGCTTTTCCTCCTCCGCTTCTGATGTCCGCTCTTGTTCGTTGATGATCTCGGTATTCTTCCCATGAATACCCTGGACTCGCTTCATCAGAGCAGAATAGATGCGCTGGCCGTCCGGCTTGTGAGCTGGCTGGGACCACTCTTCTGTGTCATCTTCTCGATGCTGCAAGAGGTGAGTAGCCAGGGGAGGCCGTCGCATGGATGGTGATGGAGCATGCGTGCCGGTTTCTCCAATAATGGAAAGGCGCTGTCTCTCCCACTCACTCCATTCCTGTTGCTGCTGGCTGGTCAGCGTGCTGGGACCCGAATGCGCCCAGCTTGTCAACGACCTGTCGTCCGACACCTTGCGTTCCTGCTCGGTTCTTAGATTATCCATGCTCCCGGCGTTTGAGTGGTAGAGCTTTGGGGCACCGGAATGAAGCAATGGAAACGCCGAGGGAACACGGTGGAATGATCCCCACTCAGCGACGACTGGTGGTTCCTGGCTGCTGCCCGAAGACATGATGGAGCTGAAGCCCCCGGAGACGTGAGTTCGCTGCGACTCAATGTGTTGGGTTGGAAGAGATCTGGGTTGCTCTTCAGACCGTGATAGATTGAAGAGGCTCTTCAATTTTGTCTTGATCGACTGTGAAGCTTTCCTTGCCTTGACTTTAAAGCTTCCACCATCCTTTACCACTGGAAGACTGGGAAGAGGACCTTCGTCGTCGTCTGCCGAAGGTCGGCTGCGAAGAGACTTGCGCATGGCGGGCTCAGATCTTTTTGGCTTGGGGTCGAGCAATGTCGAGGCCTTGTTTTTGAGCAATGGTGAGCTTTTCGCCGTCGCAAGTGGCTTCTCGTCTGGCCGACTCCAGTGCTGATCCAAAGACCCGGCTCTCAGGGATTCCTTGCTAGCCCTAGATCCCGTCAAGATGCGCCGGTTCCGCAAGAAGTTCATCGACCTAGGGGTTCTCAACGAAGGCGTAACATTGACAGGCGTGCCGACCCTGGAAGAAGAATGTAGAAATCGACGGGGTTGTGAAGCCGGAGATGGCACCCCTCGGAAAGGAGAGCGCCCATCCTGACTTGGCCGTGTTGGGGTGTCTTCCGATGTAAACAACGATCTAGATTTGCGAAGACGCCGGTAGGAGGATGGGGCGGAAGCGATGTCGTCCTCGGGGGTGTAGAACTCGTCTCCAGCCTTCAGGGCATCCATGTAAGTGGCTGCCAACCCTGGAAGAGGGGCCAAGGGAGGAGGATTTCTGGGTGGTCGACGGGGTGGACGGAGAGGTCGAATGGGCGGCTGCAGGCCCATCGTATTTGGTTGGAAAGCATTTGCGAGGCTGTTTTCGTCATTGTCGCCATGCTCAGACGAGTCGATACCACCATGTTGACGATCTTGGGCTGAGCTAGCCCCTGAGTCTCGATCCGTATTTGCTTGGAGATAGGACGAACAGGGCCCGACAAAGCGTACGCTGTGTCGGCGGCGAAGGCTGTCGGCGCTCTCGTCGCAACTTGTATCCGCCAGACGGCGCCGGGGCGACGACTCGGGCGTGGGAGGAGTCGGTGGAAATAGTGGCATGTTTGCGGCGGCGGCCCGCCCTTCGGCGAGTGCAAAGGCCTTGACAGCAGCTGCCTGGGCGTCTCGCTGGGCCATAGCCTGGTCGATGTGTTCCAGATGGACGCTATGCACCGACGACGTCGACTTGCGGCGGTGGAGATCCGGCTTGGGCTTGATGCTGCGTCGTCGGAGCATCTGGTCGGCTCCCGCCGACTGGCGAGGATGGGAGGGGACGGTCGAGTGGGAGTGTCAGAGGACCAGTAAAGACTGCGCAGCTAACCGTATGGATGGACAAGGAAAATATGTATTCGCCGGGGGAGGGTGTCTGGACTCTGGTATCTGGTATCTGGCAGAGCCCACGATGGGAGCAAGATGGCGGAAACGGGGGCGAAATTCCGCGAGACATTTTGCATTTTCGATTTTGCATCGAGCCCGCCGAGTGACTGACTGTCGACAGATAACGGTGGATGGCATGGTGGAAGGTGCGTAGGGCAAACAGCAGCAACAGCTGGTCGAGGGCTGTGGACTGAACCGGTCTCGTGGAAGGTGCATTCTGTCTAGCATCCCAGACACGTCTGCTGAGTTTGGTACCACGTCGAGGGTGGCACGGAAATCATGGCAGGTTCAGACACGGCAATTGCGCGCCTGCTGGCCATACCACTGTCTCCCAAAGGTCCAACATGGCGGGAGGTCGGAGACGGGTAGGCACTCGTGTCAGACCCTGCGGCAACACCGTGTCGTTGTGCGATGGAGCTAGTGAGCGGCTTATTAGACACATGACAGCAGCACTAGGTAAGGGGATGACGGACGATGGTGCAGGAAATGATGAGTGCAAGATGTGATGAAAAATTGGCATATTGTACGAATGACCGTGACTACCAGTGTGCCAATGCAGACCCTCCAAACGCGCCATCTCTGCTGGCCCCATATTGCGTGTACAGTACAAGGAAACTCCGATGGCCCCTATACAATTTCAAAAAAAGCAATGCCCTGCCCTGCCCCATCCATACCCATGGTGACTGAAAGAGAAAAGCTACTCGCTAACCACGTGATCCAATGTTTAGACATCAACCGCCTAGGCCTTGATCTCCTCGATGAACTCCTTGAGCTCCTCATCCACGAGGTGCTGGATCTTCTCCGAGAGCTTCTCAGCCTTGCTGAGGAGCGACGACGCCTCGTTGACGACCTTGCCCGAGACAACCTTGAAGTCGTGCTGGATGGCCTTCTCGAGCTCCGAGATGGACGCCTTCATGTCCTTGGTCTTGGGCTTGGCCTTGTAGCCGCCAGCCTCGAGGATGGCGGTGTAGTTGCTGCAGCCGCCGCCGTTCCAGGCGAGGAGGTTGGGGGTGTCGGCGGGGATGTCGCTGAGGGTGCCGACGGTGGCGACCTTGAGAAGGTTGGCCTTGAGCTTGGCGGGGGTGATGGGAGCGAGCGAGTACTCCGAGTCCTCCGCGGGCTGGAGCGAGAGGTAGTAGGCGAGGAGACCGGCAATGTGGGGCGAGGCCATCGAGGTGCCCGAGATGGTGTTGGTGGCGTACTTGCTGCCGATCCAGGTCGAGAGGATGCTCAGGCCGGGGGCGAAGATGTCGGTGCACTTGCCGTAGTTGGAGAAGTAGGCACGGCTGTCGTCGAGCGCCGAGGCACCGACGGTGACGGCCTTCTCAGCAGCGGCGGGGGAGTAGTTGCAGGCATCGGCGTTGTCGTTGCCAGCAGCGACGGCGAAGTGAATGCCGACGGAAACAGCAGCGTTCACGACATCGTCGAGGGTCTTGGTCTTGCCACCGCCGAGCGACATGTTGGCGACGGAGCCCTTGAAGCCCTTGCGCTTGCCAGCCTTGGCCTGCTTGACGTTGGCAATGTGCTCCTTGGCAGCCCACTCGACACCGGCGACGACGTCGGACATGGTGCCGGAGCCGTTGGAGCGGAGCACCTTGACGGCGTAGACCTTGGCCTTCTTGGCGACACCGTACTTCTTGCCAGCAATGGTGCCGGAGCAGTGAGTACCGTGGCCGTTGCCATCAATGTCGGCATCGCCCGAGGGGATGGTCTTGCCCCACTTGGCGCGGCCCTCAAAGTCGACGTGGTCAACGTTGGTGCCAGTGTCAATGACATAGGCATCGACACCCTCGCCGCCATCCGAGGCGAAGAGGTACTTGTTGAAGGTGCCAAAGGTGAGCGAATCCCGGTGGGAGACGCGAGCCAAGCCCCAAGGAGCCGACTTCTCCGTCTCGGGATCACAGCCACCCGCCTCCTCCTTGAAGCTCATGTGATGGACAATCGAGTCCCGCTCAATGTACTCGATCTGTAGAGGGCGGGGTTAGCGGCAGTCCAAGAAACCGTCAAGGTGTCAAAGGGGAGAGCTTACGTCAGGGTGCCTCCGGACCGCCTCAATCGTCTCCTCGTCAAAGTGCCCGGAATACCCCAAAAAGTCCTGGCCGACCTTGTATGTGTGCTTGAGGCCCTTGAAGGCATCCTCGATCAAGCCTCGCTTCTTCAGGTCCATGTGCACCGACTGGCGGTTGCCATGCAGCTTCTGGATCCACATCTGGTGGTCCGAAGCCGAGCCAGCGGTGACGTGCTTCTTGAACTTGATGATGTACGAGTTGGGGATCACCTCGGCGTTGGCCGAGGAGAGGATGGGGGCGGCATCGCCATGGATGGACTCATGGCTGACGGATGGTGCTGCGGCAGCGCAGGCTGCGAGCGAGAGGGCGACGATGCCTCTCATGGTGACTGACGGAAATGAAGGGCGAAGTCGATGACCTGCGACTTCAGAGAAGGGGAAAATGATTGAAAGGGCGCAGAAGTCGATGGTGATGGGGGCGTGGATGGTGGGAGATGGGGGAGGAGGGAGGGCGGTTGATGGAATGAAGGAGGAAGAAGGGGGAGGAGCGGGTTTCGGAAGGGGGTGACGCTGCTGATAAACAGTTGAGGAGGCGCCGACGAGCCGACGCAAGCATGGACCAGTCAGACCCGGGGTTGCCTCAGCCATGGCCCGCCCATTGCTCACAAGGCAGGCATCTGAGGGGCTGGACTTTGGGTGTGGGTCCTGCACTAGCTGCATTGGGACGTGCTCCAACAGTGTCGCACGGCCAAGGAGCTCCCCCGCAAACCATGATAAGAGCTGTTTGGTTGTTATCTACGCTCTCGCCTCCACGCAACCAGCCCGGAACCCGTGGACCGATTCATCCTATCGTCCGTCAGCAGAGGGATGAGGAGAGTTGGAGAAGGGGCGGGAGCTGGGTGTGTTTGCCACGGGGACTCCATGTTTGGGGGGTGGCTCGGTGGGTGGAGGTACGGATACTACGAAGGCGACGGGAGTCTTTGATGATGTGCTGCTGGGACACTGGACACTGGAGATGGAACAGGGAAACATGGACGGCCAACATACTGATGTCGCCTCAATTCAGCCCGTATCGGAGCTCTCTATCTGCTTTCTGCGGAAGCCCCCGATTGATTTGCAGTCGAGGCGCAGCGCAGCCGAGCTTCCATGTTGTTGGAGTTGCTCTTGCCGAAGGCTCGAGGTGGCTCGGTGGCTCGCTGTGACACTGCTGATTGCAGGCCTCGCGCTGGCACCTCTTTGGTTCCCTGCTCGGCTGCTTGCTCGCGAGTCGCTGGTTCCCCTGTCACCCACCACCCATGCTCGCATGTCACGCGGGGTTCCGGACTGACTCCAGGCGATACGGCACGTGCCAGCTCCTGCCTCCTGGCAGCACCAGTCTCCAAGTGCCAGCCCGCCCAATTGTGCGTACCTACTTTTGGACGCTTCCATTCCGGGGACAACCTGTCTGTTTGCAGTGGCTCCCAGGGGCCAGTTATTGCAATGCCATGGCCATTACTTTATCGAAACTCGTCCATCAACCCATCGGGGCATGTTGGCCTGGGAAGCCGTGTGGCCGTCATCATTCATGTTGGCCGCGAGCCATGATTACATCATAGCCACCTCCCAAGCACGCCAGGGGTGACGGTCCCCAATCCGCCTCGCCTGCTGCAGTGGACCGTCTCGTTCCGGAATGGCGCAGTGGACGGGGACATGGGGATTGGGGACGAGGCTTCGGAAACCCCATTCATCAATGCATTGCACCATTGACCGCGATCCATTCGTTTTCGGGGGTTGGGGTCAACACCGACCGAGTCGGAGGGAGGCGTGAAGACAACACGGAGGCCCGAGGCCATCTGTGATCTGACTCACGGGACACTCAACGCGGCACGTCCATCATCGGGGACGGCTATTGTCTCATCGGGGTGGACTCCTTCCGCTCTGGGTCCCGGTTCGCTATCTGCTATCTACCCCAACAAGTGGTAGCGGATTACGACGCCGTGTGCCTGCCCGTGCCTGGCGAGCTTGCAAGTTGCAGGCATCGGGATTGACAAACAACACTTCCGCTGCCAGCAAAGCAAGCATTGGCGTCGAATGCCATGCCCTGTCTTACTGATCTGTCGGTCAAAGGCGGGATGCCGCTGATGCCAAAGAGCAGGTGACAGCCTCATTCCATTTTCCAGCAGCTCTGCTTCTCGTCTCGGCCGAGGCGAGACGTGGTGAGATGGGGGATCTGAGTAGATCTCTGGGCAGTGGGCACATCTTCAATGACTCGGAGTCTCGTGAGACGATAAGCACAAAGGAAACCTGACAGTCAGTACTTGCATGCACATATGTACTTGGATTGCCTTTTTGTTTCGGGGCGACTGCATATGTCTTTGACAACTGAACGTATCTTCTTTTCTCCGGTATCCTCGGGCACTTCCGAGCTCGAGGTCCTCCCAAACCCACTCGTTGAAGATTTAAAACACCTCGAGAGTCGAGACTCGAGACAACTGTCAATTGTTCTCGATGACGTTTTGTTGCACTCGACACTTACACGAGGGGGACTCGACACAGAAAGAGGCTTCCAGGTTGTTATTTTGAAGGCTGGTCTGAAATTTGAATGGACAGAGAGAGGTTGAAAGGGGGAGGTCTCTCACCGCTGTGCCACAGCAGTGCAGTGTCGAAACAGTGCACCGCCACAGCGGCCCCTCCAACGTCTCCGACTCCAAATGTGGGTGCCTCGACCAGGCAGGCGCAGCTCCAACATGGAGCTTGGCGGACAAGCTGGAAGACGACGACATCACGAGAAGAGAAGCTGTGCTTCGATCAAATTCAAATTCCATGCAGCTTTTCTCCCAAGGGCGATTCACTTTTGGTTAGGCGTAATTCACCCAGGCCCTCCAACTTCTTTGCATTCACTGTTGGCGGAAGACCCGGCAACCATGTGGATTTCGCTTTTCGATTTCCCACTTCCTTGAAAGTTGAAACTCGCACGCGAGACCCACGACAACGCCCTTCACTTCTCTCCTCTCTCGCCTCTCGTCTCCCCTCCTTCCATGACGAGCACTCCCGCCGGATCCTGGACCCTCGATGGGTGCTAGGAACACCTAAGACCACCAGATCCGCGATCATCGCCATCCAACAGCGACCCCGAGCGAACCCCTCTCCCTCTCCCTGCCGCCAGCAACAACATGCTCGCCGTGCGATCCCGCCGCTACCGGTCGTCGACGTCGGCATCGGGGCACCAGCTCTCCAAGGCCTCCGAGATTCTCCAGGCCCTCCTCGACCGACTGACCACGACGGTGCGATCCGCCAAGCCTGGCGAGTACCCAAACATCGACGCGCTTCTCGAGCACGCGCGCCAGATCCATCAGCATGTCGCCGCTGCGAACCCCCCCTCCCCGCCACAAGACGACTTCCGCCGCCTCAATGGCTTCCAGGCCATCCTCGGTGTCCTCAAGGCCTTCTCGGGCTTCTACAACCCCCAGAAGCGCACCGTCGCCGAGAGAAAGAGCCTGTTCGACCTCCTCCACATGGTGCTGGCCGTCATCTCGACCGCCTTTCGCGGCCACCCCGGCAACCGGCGCTATTTCCAAGACAGGGCAGAGGGGGGAGGATGGGAGGCGTTGGAGCAGATAATAGCTAGCATTGGTGTGGGCGACAGCGACGCAGACCTGTGGACCAACAGCCAGCTGTTTGGGAAGCTGTTGTCCTTCGCCCTGGATGACCAGCGACTCGACGAGCTCTGCGGGCAAACAATACCGGCCCCCAACGACGATACCCCGAGCGAGGAGCCCGAAGTAGCCGATGTCGAGACTTCTACAAAAAAGGAGGATCCCCGCCCCGTTGATCTCGGGGCCATGGAGGCCAAAATAAAGGACATCATCAGACCGACAGCCGTCATCCAGAACCCCGAGATCTTTAGGACCATCGTGGGCTTCTGGGAGTCAATCCCACGCAGGAAAGGGGCCCCTGTGAACCCAGTATCTATGATCGTCCTCAACACGCTCCTGGCTGTGGCCTCGGCCTCCTTCTTCAACCTCTCTGCCATCCACGGTACCGGTGCCCTATCCCGGTTCCTGCGCCTGCTCTTCGCACAGGACTGTGTGCTTGCCGATTCTGAGAGGGAAAAAGTCCTTCCGCTTTGCAAGTCTTTGATGTCTCTGGGCATTGACCAGCTTGCAGATGCTCAGTTTTTGCTCAAGAGTGGTGACCCGGCCGCTTCCGAGTTCTGCCTGACCATGGCTGAGCAGTACCGCGGGCCCGCCTTTATTCAGTTCGACCTCTCACTCCACGGACATGCCTCCGTTGAGCTTCCCACCCTAGGGCGGCCATTCCCACCACCATCGGCTCCCGGATATTCCTTTACCTCCTGGGTCAAGTTCGACAGGTTTGACCCAAGGTCGCATACCACCCTGTTTGGTGTCTTTGACTCTACCCAGACATGCTTCCTGCTGGCATACATCGAAAGGGACACCAAAAACTTCATTCTCCAGACCTCTGTCACCTCCTCCAGGCCAAGTGTCAGGTTCAAGTCAGTGGCATTCAAGGAGGGGGCTTGGTACCATATTGCCATTGTGCACCGACGGCCAAAGACCTTGAGTGCGAGCAAGGCAAGCCTCTATGTAAACGGAGAGTTTGTCGAGCAGATTCGCTCAGCATACCCGAACCCGCCCCCACTCTCCAATGCCAGCACAGAGAGCTTCGCGTCCTTCACCTCGAGCAGCAACAAGACCAACCCTGTTCAGGCCTTTCTGGGCACACCTCGGGACCTGTCCACACAGATTGGTCCCGGGCTCGTGCTCTCAAAGTGGTCCCTGGCCTCTGCCCATCTCTTTGAGGATGTGATGAGCGATGATTTCCTTGCGGTGCATTTCCGCCTGGGGCCGCGATACCAAGGAAACTTCCAGGACTGTCTCGGCGGCTTCCAGACATACGAGGCTTCTGCTGCCCTGGGGCTACGAAATGAAATCTTCCACCCCGGCAAGGAGGAAAGCTCGGATATCCTGAAAGCCATCCGCGATAAAGCGAGCACCATAGTGCCCGAGAGCAAGGTGCTGATGAGCACTCTTCCGAGAGCCGTGTTTCGCACAGATGGGAAATTCATGGACGCACTTCTCTTTAGGTCCCTCTCGAAGAACTCGGCAGGCAGTCTTTTTCACTCGACGACCAAGAATGGCACGGCCGTTGCGATCAACGCTGCAGTTCCCTGCATAAATGACGCCCTGGTGAGACTGAACGGCGTCTCTCTTCTCACGGGCGACCCCGTGGTCGCCACCCCTTTTCACTTTGACGATAATCTCTGGCGACTGGGTGGATTTACGCCAGTCGCACTCAAGCTTATCGAGCGTGCGTCGACCGCCGAGGAGCTCCAACGCTCGGTTGAGCTCATGCTTATATGCATCAACTCCAGCTGGAGAAACAGCGAAGCTATGGAGAGGGACGGTGGATATGCCATCCTAAGCATGTTGCTGCGGGCCAAGCTGGGATACAGCACGGCCGCTTCAGACAACCCATCCTGGCGTCTTCAACTGACCAGTGAGGAGAGAAACAGATTGAGCTTCCAGCTTCTGAGCTTGGTGCTCCATTTTGTTGGCTACAATAGCACCGAGCCCATCGACTCGTTCATCGTGAATCCCCTTGCTTACCGCATCTTGCTCATCGACCCGGACACATGGCGAAAGTCTGCCCCCCGCACCCAGGAACTGTACTACAAACAGTTCATGACATTTGCCCTGAGGAGCAAGCACCATCAGTTCAACAGTCGGCGGTTGCTACGAATGAGTATGTCTTTAGCTCCCCAAAGTAACAGAAATGTACTCATCAAATGTGGCACAGGAATTATCAAGAGGCTGCTGGATGCCTTGAAAGCAGAAGCAGTCTCAGAGGACATCCTCCCTCACTTTATGGAATCCTTTGAGACTCTTGTCAAGTGCAACTACAGCGCAGAGGTCCATCGATCCCTGGCGCTCTTCATCACATATGCATTCCACACACCATCCAACTCTGTTTCGAGAACCCCCAGGCCTGGAACCCTCAGCCATTCGAGCACCCCTGGACCCGGCATAATGAAGCGGCCGACACTCAATCTTAACTCTGACCCTACGGCGAGCGGTACAAAGCCGCTGACCAAGAAGCAACTTGGAATTAAGATTTTGGAAATGTACACGCGGATGCTGTGCACCAAGGGCAATGTCGCCGATATCCGCAGGTTTGCCAAGACAGTCACCAACAAGGTATGTTTGACGAAACTCCCAAGCATGGAACAGAATAACGCTTACTAACCACTTACCAGTGGCTTCTCTATTTGCTTGCCGAAGACGACCCCGAGATTGTTGTGTATGGATGCAAGATCCTGGCTCGCCTTCTCGTCACACACCCTTCCGGTTACACGGCCAAGTTCTCGACCAAGACCGGTGGGTTTGCAATCATGGCCCATCGCCTCAAGCAGTGGTGGGACATACCAACTCTTTGGACAATCCTGTTTGCCGTCTTGTTCGGGGTTGACGTGGCCACCATCGACTTCAACAAGCCCTTTGACTTTTTCAGTCTCATAGAGATCTTTGGCAGCACCAAGGTCGTCCACCAAGATGTTCTGCTTGTCATCACCTCGATGCTTCAGCACGGACTTCGAGACATCCTCAAATACCAAGACGACCCCGACTCGCCTGCTGGGGATCCGAACAAGAGCTCCAGCGGCAATTTGGATGTGTTTCAAACCAGGCCAAGAGCCCGATCTATGGAGTTGGGCTTGGCTTTGGAACCCAGAAGTATGTAGACACCCCAGTTGTTCAGAGAGCAAACTGACATGACATAGGGACCCGGTTACCCGACAAGGAGAGGGTCAACTCCCATGGAGTTGTGCTCCAAGCCGTTGTGCGGTTCCTAGCAGACATGCACAACCGCTCCACCAGTTTCCGAGACTTTGCCTTGGCGTCGGACTATGTCCGCCTCCTTCTTTCGGCACTCTACCCCATCATTGTCAGCGCTGATCCAGTTTCCCCTGACGCTGAGCTCAACTCCAAGGACTCGGCACTTACCTTTGAAGGTGGCGATGTCATCATACGCCCGGTTCCTGGTTCTGCCTCCAAGACAACACCCATTGTGAGGACAGCAAACCCTGTCGCGGCTGAGGCACCACCCCCATCTCCTGGGCTGGTCCGCGGTACCCCACTTCGCAGGCCCTCTTCCTTCATCATGGTCGCTTCACAGCAACTTTCCTCGCCGACACCAGTCCGTCTGAACCACGTCATGTCCCCCAAGAAGAAGGTCACTACTCAACAGATCAGCAATGTTGTCCTCGAGGGAGTCTTGGAGCTCATAATCAGCGTCTTTGCTGATCAGATCATGGTTCGCAAAGAGTTTCCCGGGTTCGGACTCTTCTCGAAAGTGCCACCAGGTTTCCAGGAACACCAGGCCTACTTTGAAACCTATGTGCTCCGGAATGCCATTACCCACCTGGGGGGCACCGTCCAGCTGGACCAGAAATCTTTGTTGGAGCCCAAAATCCTGCAAAACATGGCGCGCCTCAACGTCCACATGGTGGAAGCAATCTTTGAGGGGTGGTTCATCAACGGTGCCGCCACCATGATTGACTTTACGGGAATGCTGCTCGAATACCTTCAGCGACCAGAAGTATCCTCCGCCAAGAGTGTCCGGCTCTGTAGCCCGGCTGTTGCGACCATCAGGACCTCGTTTCTGAAGCTCATCATGCTGCAGCTCTCCGACATGGACGACCCCCAGACTCAGGATGCCGATGCCCTGACAATGATGGAGAAGCTTCTGTACTGGCAAACCGTGCTTCTGGGTTGCCTCTCCACCGAGGACGACTTTATGAAGCTTCTTTGGTACCAGCTCTACAACAAACTGGTCGATACGCGAGAACCCATCCGCATGATTGCATCCATGCTTTGGCGGATCATGCTTGTCCAGAAGCCTGAAGAATGTGCCGCGCTGTTCCGGCAAACCATGACTCCTGACCAGCAGCCCCTCGCCAAGGGCTTCAAGAAGCTGACGGAACTGGACGATGCTGCCTTTATCGAATGGGTGGACCAACACCGCCCGTCTTTGGACGTCCTCTTCTTTGGGGGCATGTCAAGGACCTGGGAGGATTTTGTCGCCTCTGAAAACCAACGGACAATCGACACTGCAAAATCTCGACTCAGGAGTCGCAAGGATAAGCTGAGGCAATGGCACACCGAGGGCTTGGAGCGCGAGAATATTCTTCTGCGCCATGAGATGGCCAACGGAGCATGGATGAAGAGCATCTATATTGCCGAGCACTACAAGCACCAGCGGCTCCTGCAGGACCAAAATGACGACAACGCCTACCTGGCTTCGACATTTGGAAAGATGAACCTCGATCTTCGACGCCCCGGGGCTGTATTCAGCGAGCCGCAGAACATCAAGTGGAGGCTTGACCGGACCGAGGGCCGGAATCGCATGCGACTGAGGCTTCTCCCTGATTATTCCAGTCAGGAACAAGATGAGTACCAGCCCAAGAGAAGAGTCGGAGATAATCTACCGGCCTCTGCTCTCCGAGTGAATACCGGGGTTGGGTCAGCCTCCCCGAGGCGTGGGATAGGCAGGACCCCGATGACGGCATTTCCTGATAAGTCCGGAAGTAGCATCGATGGTGAGGCTGATTTGTCCATGGATCCCGAGACGGTGTCTGAGCAAGCCAGCCAGCAGGGTGTCAACCTCGAAGAGGATTTTGAGCTAGTCGACGACCCCAACGACCCCGAGGCAGAGGACACGTTCGAGGATAAGAACCGAAAGGTGATGCGCCGACTTCAACAAGGCGATGCCGTTCAGAATGTCTTCAATATATCTCGGATCGTCGGCCTGAACGCCAGCGAAGGTATCCTGATCATTGGAAAGGAGGCGCTCTATATCATGGACAGCCTCTTCCAGAGCGCCGACGGAGAAATCATTGACGTCTGGCAAGCACCCCCCGAGGAGCGCGACCCATTCTCCATCATCATCGCTACCACCGGGACGAAGGCGGGAGAAATGCGCCCCGCTCAGCAGCGTATCGACCAGGAATCTCGCAGCTGGAGATGGCACGATGTGCTAAGCATCTCGAAGCGGCGGTTCTTGTTTCGCGATGTCGCGATCGAGGTCTTCTTTACCGACGGGAGAAGCTACTTGCTCACCGCGAAGAACCCGGCCATGAGAGATGACATCCACGCCAGACTGTCTGCCAAGACTCCGCACACCAACGGCCCCAACCTCCTACCCAACCCCGAGGATGCCTGGCGCCTAGAGGGGCTCAAGTTCACGGAGGAATTGCCGCAGACCTTTGGGTCCAGGTTCGGGAGCATCTTCAACTCGTCAGCCTGGAACCCCTTGATGAGGAAATGGCTGAAGGGCGACATCTCCAACTTTCACTATCTCATGCTTGTCAACACGATGGCAGGCAGGACGTTTAATGACCTCACCCAGTATCCCGTCTTCCCCTGGGTGCTGGCCGACTACACCAGCGAAGAGTTGGATCTCACCAACCCCGCGACGTTCAGAGACCTTTCCAAGCCCATGGGCTGCCAGACTGCTGCTCGTACCACTGATTATGGATTGCGGTACAAGAGTCTGGCTGAAATCGGCGAACCTCCCTTCCACTACGGAACCCACTACTCGTCGGCCATGATCGTTTCTTCGTTTCTGATCCGGATCCCTCCTTTCGTGGACTCGTTTGTCCTCTTGCAGGGCGGGACCTTTGACCACCCCGACCGGCTCTTCTACTCGTTGGAGGGAGCGTGGGCGTCGGCCTCCCGCGACAACGGATCCGATGTTCGTGAGCTGATCCCCGAGTTCTTCTATCTCCCGGAATTCCTCACCAACATCAACGGCTACAACTTTGGCATGCGTCAAGGCGGCGCAGGCAAGGTGGACAACGTCATCCTCCCACCGTGGGCCAAGGGAGATCCCAAGATTTTCATCGCCAAGCACCGCGAGGCCTTGGAGAGTCCATATGTCAGCCAACGGCTTCACCAGTGGATCGACCTCATCTTTGGCTACAAGCAACGGGGTGAGGCGGCGGTGGAGGCGCAAAACGTCTTCCATCCGACCTCGTACAAGGGTGCCAGGGACCTCGACAGCATCTCGGACCCTCAAGAGCGAGAGGTTGCGACTAGCATCGTCCACAACTTTGGGCAGACACCGCATCAGGTGTTTACCAAGCCGCATCCTGCAAGGGAAAACGATCACTGTCTCGTCAAGCGCCTTGATACGTCCGTCAGCGCGCTGACGAAGCTACCTCACCCACTTCTGGGTTCGTATTCTCGTTTTCTCCAAGATGATGTGCTGGCTAACTGGTTTACAGAGAGCCACGAGAGGGTAGCATCGCTCATCTATGCCCCCAAACTCGACCGTCTCCTCTGTGCATCGCCATTCCGAGTCAACCTGCCGCCAAACTACGACAAGTTCCTCGAGTGGGGCTACGCCGACAACAGCGTACGCTTCTTCTTCAGCCACGACAGAAGGGTATGCAACCCCCATTATTCCCTTTCCACTGACCGAGGAGAACTAACACCCCCCTCCCCACAGCCCGCCGGCCTGTTCGAAAACCTGCACATCGGCCAAATCTCCACCCTCACCTTTGCCGACTCCAAGACCCTCATCACGGCCGGCGAGGACTGCGTCGTCTCGGTCTACACGATCCACTCCTCGCCAGGCAAGCCCGTCGAGCTGCACCCGCGCTCGTCGCTCTTCGGGCACAAGACGCCCGTCACCACGATCGCCGTGTCCAAGGCCTTTAGCACGGTGCTCACGGCGTCGCACGACGGCATCGCGCTGCTCTGGGACCTCAACCGGCTCGAGTTCCTCCGGCGGCTGCCGCTCGCGCGGCAGGTCGAGTGCGCGCGCATCCACGACGTGACGGGCGAGATGCTGCTCGGCAGCGGGCCGAGCGTGGTGCTGTACACGCTCAACGGCGAGCTGGTGCTCGAGCAGAACGTGTGCGAGGCGCCCGACGACTACGTGCACTCGTGCGCCTTTTACGAGGGCGCCGGGAACGAGTGGTGCGAGAGCACGATTGTCTTTACCGGGCACAAGCGGGGGAGGGTGAATGTGTGGCGGAAGGTGGTCAAGAGGGGCGGCGGGTGGGGGCTGGAGTTTTTGAGGAGGTTGGATCACGTGGATCTGAAGAGGGAGGGGGGAGGGAACGTCGAGGCGGCGATTACGTGTATCGCGCCGATGCCGCAGTTGGTGTATACTGGGGATGATGACGGGAGGGTGGTGAGTTTTTGTCCCCGTGTTTCTGTTTTTGTGGGAGATGGATGCTAACCGGTGACAGTATGAGTGGAATCTGGTTCAGAGGGAGAGGTGAAAGGGAGGGATGGTTCAGAGGGAGATGTGAGGAGAGGGGGCGGGAGTGTTGCTGGGGTGGAAAAGGAAGAGAGGAGGAAGGCATTGCTGATGGCGTTGGGGGGAAATGTTGACCTTTTTTTCTCTGCCCCTTTTTCTTTTGCAAAGTGCAGTGATTCCCCTGTTCAGGAAGTGGTCGGGCGGATGGGTGGGCGGATGGAGAAATCGTTTATATATGTTGTAGCGGAATCATAGAGTGTCGGCGGTGGCTACGCACAGCGCCGTCCCTGAGTGTCTTTTTCCCTTGATGTTGATACTGTTGATTTTCTGGCTGGCTGGGTGGACTGCTCTGTTGGGTATGCAAGCAGCGGTGCTGATGGCGGGTAGGTAATGGGCCGTGAGTTTGGATAGGGGTTCATGGATAGTTGATCTTTTGTTATCGTGGGATGATTCTGGCGTTGGTGTTGACCGGGGCAATGCCGATTTGCCCCGGGGGCCAAGCGGCATTTCCACACCAAGTGATCACAGTCGCCAGGCATATGTGAGGGGCTTGAATTGATCAGTTTTTTTGTATTTATTCCACTGCCCTGTCTCCCCCACAGGACGGACGTTGGCAAGGCCGCGATATCGTCATGTTGATGCCGACCCCCTTCTATCCCCCTGATCACGCCCCCCCGCCAGTATGTACAGCCATCCCTCACCCCACCACATCGCTCTCTTCACTCGGTATCGTCGTCATAGCCCGTCAGCTGCTTCCGTGGCCCGGTGGGAACTGTCGCCGTGTCAGTCAATCGGTGGTATACCTGGTTCGACCGGGAAGCATACTCGGATATGTCATGGGGATCGGCTTGGGCGTCTCGGCGCCAATCGACCGGCGGATGGGAGGGATGACGAGGAGCGAGATGGGCCCGGACGCGCCGATGACGACGGACCAGAAGTACGAGGGCCGCTCGCGGGCGGACCAGCGCAGGTAGCGGAGGGGCGCCGCCCAGAAGCGCGGTGCGGTAGGGCCGGAGGCGGACATGTTGAGGTTTCTGGGGAGGGGGGAGGGGAGGTCAGCTGGCGTCGAGTGTGGTGGGGGGGGGGGGGGGCATACATACTGAATTGACCTGTCCTGTCGTCGTGGAAAGTTGGGTGAATCCTTGTCCGGTCCTGGGCAGAGGTGGGAGTTGGACGTTCAATTGACCCGGCAAAACTGCGGCAGAGGGAAGGGGGAAGCTTGAAGCTGCGACAGGCGCGGTACGTACCGCGTGGGGCTGGAACAGAGACCCCCCCACACCCCTGTCGAATCTTGGGGGAACGGGGCTTGGCAATGGGCTACGTATCCCGAATGCGCTGCTGCTGGCCACTGTGAAAGTGGAAGCTGGATTGTCTCCATCTCGAATCGAACCGCCAATTCACATCGCAATCGCATCTGGCATGACCACTCGACGCGTCCTGTGCCTGTGCCTGTCGACTGTCTAGCCTGCTTCCCCATCTTCTTCTACCGGTATAGGAGCAGTGGTCTTTTTTCATATCTCTGAGCAACCATGAGGTCGCTCCTTTCGTTGGCCGTCCTGGTGTTGGCGACGGTGGTGTCGGCCATCAGCACCACCGGCGACAGGCTGCTCGTTGTTCTCGACGACACTGCCGAGCAAGCAGGGTATTCCAAGTTCCTGGGGGATCTGAAGAGTGCGTTTCCCCGTCCGTTGACTCCATGGGAACGCCCTGGCTAACCAATTGCACGCTGCAGGCAGAGGGTTCAAGCTGTCGTTCGAGACGCCAAAGAGCGAGTCGCTGTCGCTGTTCCACCTCGGCGAGCGAGCATACGACCATGTCATCCTCTTCCCGTCCAAGCTGAAGGGTGAGCAGAACCCAGCATCCCCAAATACATACTTCAACTAACCCTCCATCGCAGGCCTGGGCCCCAAGTTGACCGGCCAGCTCCTCCTCCAGTTCCTCAACGCCGACGGCAACCTCCTCGTAACCCTCGGCTCCGACACCGCCGCCTCGACCGCCCTCGTCTCCCTCCTCACCGAGCTCGACATCCAGCTCCCCGCTGAGCGCACCGGCCTCGTCGTCGACCACTTCAACTACGACTCGGCCAGCGCCCCCGACAAGCACGACGTGCTCCTCCTCCCGCCCCCCGGCAGCCACCGCCCGGGCGTCAAGGACTTATTCAGCGCCGGCGCCCCCGCCGACCAGCTCATCGCCTTCCCCCGCGGCGTGGGCGCCACCCTCGGCGCCGGCGAGCTCCTGACGCCCCTCCTCCGCGCCCCCTCGACGGCCTACAGCTACGACCCGGCCACGCAGGGCGAGGGCACGGTCGACGACCCCTTCGCGGCCGGCCAGCAGCTGTCGCTCGTCTCGACCTTCCAGTCGCGCACCTCGTCCCGCTTCACGCTGCTCGGCTCGGCCGAGCTCCTCGCCGACAAGTGGTTCGACGCCGAGGTCCAAAAGCCCGGCGCCGCCAAGGCCGTCAAGACGTTCAACCGCGAGTTCGCCAAGCGCGTGGCCGGCTGGACCTTCCAGGAGATTGGCGTCCTGCGCGTCAACTGGATCGAGCACCGCCTCAACGAGGTCGGCGGCTCCAACGAGACCAACCCCAAGATCTACCGCATCAAGAACGACGTGGTACGTCCCCCCTCCCCCCCTCCCCACCCCAACCCAAACTAACCCCCCACACACAGACCTACACCATCTCCCTCTCGGAATACGCCTGGTCCGCCTGGTCCGCCTTCGCCGTCCCCCCCGCCGACGTCCTCCAGCTCGAGTTCTCGATGCTCTCGCCCTTCCACCGCCTCGCCCTCAAGCGCGACGCCGCGCGCTCCACCCCCGACGCCGCCGCCTTCACGGCCAGCTTCAAGCTGCCCGACCAGCACGGCATCTTCAACTTCAAGGTCAACTACAAGCGCCCCTTCTTCACCAGCGTCGAGGAGAAGGTGACGGTGTCGGTGCGCCACATGGCGCACGACGAGTGGCCGCGCAGCTTCGTCATCAGCGGCGCGTGGCCGTGGATCGCCGGCATCGGCGCCACGGTGGCCGGGTGGCTGGGGTTCTGCGCGCTGTGGATGTATAGCGCGCCGGTGGCGAGGAAGGAGGGGAAGAAGACGCAATAAGCGGTTAGGTGGTTGGGGTTGGGAAGTTTTAAGTAGGGGGAGGATGAGACTTCTTCTTGCTTTGTATAATGTGATTGTACACCTGAAAAAGACCATGGGAGCGCGTGAAGATACACTTGGGGGGTGGTGGGTAGGCGTCTCAAAGTTACGGGTTTGCAGCAGGTTCGGTGTCTCAAAAGAATATCATAAAAGATAGGTAGGGGGCAGCAAGCAAGCAGCAATGTCATTTTTCTGGTTCACGCTTTATCCCCAGGGTATCCGGAGCTGGGATATAGCTGGCAGGGGCAAAGATGTCGTTATCCATGAGAGGGAGAACCGAGTAGTATCTGTCTGAATAATCATTTATTGGAAAGTCTGGCTGCCCAAAACGCCTAGAAGCTGCTACCCAGCTTGTGTATCCGCCTTTCCCTTTCCTATATACCACCAAGAAGAAAAGATGCAAAAGACAGAAGGAAAAGGGGAGCACCTCAAACAACCAGCCAAAAGACCAACACCCCCCGAAGAGATAGAAGCAAGAATGGGCCCTCAGATCAGCTTTCTCTGAAATTGTTCTCACCGGCAACCAGCAAGAGAAGACGGTCTCCCGCCATCCCCGCGGCTGCCTGCAAATTGGGCTTTCAGATCCTTTTCGTCATCACCGGGCATTCTTTTTTTTTCCCTCATGCGACAGAGCGTGAAACCAGCAAAGGGAAAGAGGTCGAGAAAGAGAGAAAAAGAAAGCAGCAGCACGAGAAGCCACCACTCCGAATATCCCCCCTCCTCCTCCCCCGTTCCCCGCCGCCTTCACAGCCCGCGTCCTTCCTCTCTGCCCACCCGGGCCCCTCGGCCCACGCCGAGCCCACCGAACAGACGGCCGAAGGAGCGTACCCCCAACGACACCACCTGCCCCGCTCCGATTGAAAACTACTTTTTCCATCAGCGGTGCCGCGCAGACGCGTCCGTCTCACCCCCTGGCATCGGTTTCCGGGGGAAACCAGACGCCGGGGGGGAGTCAATGACGCCGGCGCACCTCCGGTTTGTGTTGCTTGGTTCTCGTCATGGCGGGGCAGAATGGGCGCGGGGGCAGTTCCCTCGGCAGCCTGTCCGCCGGATCGGCGTGGGACGCGGAGATGGGGTGAGCAGAAGAGGAAGAGCGAGGGGGAAGACGGAAGGGAAGAGGGAGAAGGGGGAGGAAGGTCCGTAGTGTTGACCGCTCATGCTGCTACCCCTTTTCCCCTCTCTCTTTCTCTCCTTCTCTTTCCTGGCCTCCCGCATCGGTCGCACGCGGAGGTTGGGGGTCTGCTCGGATATCCGTTCTTTGTGCCTTCATGTTCGACCGGACCGCGCCAGCCCCGTGTTCTACGACGGGGAGGGGGTCTGGGGAAATAAAGATTGTGTGGCCTGGTAAGAGCCAGCGGGATAGTTTCGTCATTGCAGAAGCTGGGGCGGGAAATCTTTGGACGGGGGCTTGAGGAGCTGGAGTATCAACGCGTAGAATCGGCAACCGTACGGTAAAACAGAGGTCGACTCGGCGGCGGCTCGGGACTGGTGTTGACGGGGTGGCCGCTAGCGCTCAGGGACGGTTGATGCAAAACGTCATGGACAGCGATGCTGCGAGGCGGAAAGATGTAATGAAAGAAGGGAGTCTGGACACTTCGTGATTAGTCCGCTGAAAGCAGTGAAAGTTGCTTAAGAATAATCTTCGTGGGCGGAAATGGCTGTCTCGTTGCTGCCACTCATGTGTCCCAGGATCCAGCGCCGTTAGTTCAGTGGTAAGTGAAGGGTGCAACTGAGAGTTGACGTTGAAAAAATAAATGTGGCGATTTTCAAGCTCCTGTCTGCGTCCATGTTGCATGTTGGAGTGGGCATCATCTCGGCCTCGAGGATGAAGTATATGGTGTTGGCGTCTGGTGTTCTTTTCCGTAGTTGGCCATGGTGTAGTTCAAGTACTCAATGTCCATCTGTAGCTGTAGACTGTGACTGTACTGGATGTCCAAGAAGGTGAGTCCGTGGGATAGTCCAGTGCTCGGGGACCATCGGGGGGTCTGGGAAACGGGGTCTTGTGCGAGGACTGCGATGCCTTTCTGGGGAAAGAGACTCTTGAAAGATGCTGGGAACGACGAAGGAGATGGTTATGGGCTAAATATTTGAGGACTGTAAAGGTGGTCGTGATGGTTGACGCAGAAGACAGGTAAATGCTGAAGACTGCTGTGGGTGTTCAATGTTGGAGAGAGGAAAGGAATGGATGGGGGACGCGTTGCACCGCGTCAATTTGAATGCGCAGAAGCTCGGGCACGCACCAGGTCACGGGGAGTTCCCAACCAACCACAGCGCCCGACCCACCTAAGCTTCAGGGACCCTTGTAGCTGGCGCCCGCTGGCGGCTGGCCAAAACTTTGGGCATCCTCAAGACAACGTCAACTCGGCCAACTTTTCGCATCGCACCCAGCTCCCACCACCACCTCCAACCACCGCCGCAACCCAATCCACCAGCGCTCCCCCACCAGCGCCAGCTCGCCCCAGGGAGCACACCTCCCCCCCCACCACCGAACCCTTGTCCCACGACCGACCCCCCCCCCCAACCGCCACCATGGCCCGCAACGCCGAAAAGTCGCAGTCGATGCTCTACCGCTTCCGCGAAGCGCAAGCCGCCGACCTCGGCATCATCGACGCCGGGCGCACGCGGCGGCCGCGCGTCATCTCGGAGCAGGACTCGCTCCCGGCGTGCGAGAAGTGGCGCGGCCAGGTGCTCAAGGAGATCTCGCGCAAGGTGTCGCGCATCCACGAGCCGGCGCTGTCGGACTACCAGATCCGCGACCTCAACGACGAGATCAACAAGCTGATGCGCGAGAAGCACATGTGGGAGGTGCAGATCCGCAACCTGGGCGGGCCCAACTTCATGCGCGGCGGCGCCAAGGTGTACGACGAGGCCGGGCGCGAGATCGTCGGCGGCGGCAAGGGCTACCGGTACTTTGGGCGCGCCAAGGAGCTGCCGGGCGTCAAGGAGCTGTTTGAGGCGGCGGCCAAGGGGAGGGAGGAGAAGCCGCTGGAGGAGAGGGCCGATCTGAGGAAGGTGGTGGATGCGGCGTATTATGGGTATGCGCCGGGGGAGGAGGACGAGATGCTCTTGGCGTATGAGAGGATGAGGGAGGTGCAGGCCGAGGAGAGGCTGGGGGAGGCCAAGGGGAGCGAGTCGACGCCGCCGGGCTGGGAGCCGCTGCCCGGGGATGCGGGAGACGGCAGGGGATGGGAGCTGCCGACTATGGATGAGGTGCAGCAGGAGCTCATTGACAGGCGGAAGAGGAAATTGCTTGATCAGTTGTAGGGTGGTTATTTTGGGTGGCGTTTAGGTCAAGGTTGAGGCGTCTTTTTATACTAGCATTTCCATGGACTGGTTGGCGTTTGGTGATGGGAATGGAATCCTGCCCGTCCAGAACGAACAAATACTTGTGTTTCATCAAGGACTTCCCTCTCATAATTATGTGCTGCTCTCTGCTCTGTTGTTGTCATCTGTGCTAAGTATGTGCCCATTCCTGTTCCAAGTCATGAAATAAAATCATCCCCTCTCATACGCCCGAACAAGCGCCTGATCGCTAATTTAAACAGACCCCTAAATCAGAAAATGCTACACCAACCATAGGACATAAGAAGATATATCAGAGACACCCTACTCCCCGTCACCACACTTCTTGGGCCAGTTCTCCTTGATCCAACCCGCAAACAGCTCTGTAAACGTCCCATCCACATACGACCGGACATGCTCGTTGGAATATCGAAGGCCGTTCATCTTCAGCGCCATCAACACCCACGGCTGGATAAAGTCAAAGAAGACCAAGTCCACCGACTCCGGCTCGTCTTCCTCTGGTAAGTTGACCTCCGACTGGATGCAGTTGGGCACGACGTAAAAGTCAATGCTGGCGTGGACGGCGTCGTCGCCGTCGGTGCCAATGTCATCGCGGGTGGTGTAGCCCTGGACGAGCACCGGCTGCTTCCTAGAGTCGCCGTCGTCGTCGTGCGTCAGGGGCTTCTGCATGCCGTTGTCTCTCTCGGCCGTCTTGGAGTAGACGATGGACTCCTTGATCGCCCACTGCTCCGGGATCGCCATGTATCGCGCGTCGAGGCCGTCGACATCCATGATGTTCCCGGCGCCGTTGAGCAGATCTATCACCTTGCGGGCGGCAGCATACGGCACGTCGGGGATGTACCGAAACACGCTGAGGAAGGGCGAGATTATGTAGGTGGTGTCGATTGTAAAGGGCCCCTTGAACACGTCAAATCGGATGGCGCCGGTGTTGACAATGACCAGACGCGGGACATCCTTCCGATTTGGATTCACGGCCACCGATGGAATGACATCTTCCTCCAGCAGAGTGTAGATGCTGTCCTTGTGGGGATACGGTGTGCGCGTCATCCAGTAATCCTGGGGGGCGCAGCCGAAGGAGGAGTCGAGACTCAGCTCCTCACGAGCCTTGGTTATCATGGCCGTTACGTTTCGCCCATGCTCGGTAGGAAAGGTCTCAGCGTCCAGGCCGGCGTGGTGTTGCAAGCCGAGCAGATTGTTGTCAATGTATCGGCGATGGAAGGTGGGAGAAGATTCGGAGTTGAGAGGACCGTCGACAGACATCCAACCAATAGTCTCGAAATAGCGCCCGCTGGCGATGGCAAAGGAGTGGGAGTCGTAGTATGTGGCATCGCGGATATGGACATGACCACCGAAGAAGAGGACGGGCGTGAGAGGGTTCTGTTGACGGATGGCGGCGAAGATGACCTTGAACTCGGGCATCTGGACGCCTACATGGCCAATGACAACAAAGACATCGGGGTTCTCGCGGACAGCCTGCTGGAACCAGGGTTCCCTGACCGTCTCCCGCACGGGTTGAACCACGGTATTGTTGGCATTGCCTGTAAAGTCGAAGAGGAAGCCAAAGGCGACGATATCCAGCTTCTGGTTCTTGGTCTTGAACCGGCGGTATCTCTGCGCCATGGCCCTCCGCTCGCCCGTCTTGGGGTGTATGTAGTCGAGATTCGAGGCGATGTACGTGTCGTGGAAGTTGGGCACCGTCTTCTCGTGCTCGCGATCGGCTGTGCTGGCAATGTAGAGCTCATGGTTGCCGGTGCAGATGATGTCGACATGCTGCTGGCGGTAGATGTCGTAGTAGTGCTGCCCCTTGGGGTTGGACGCATCGTAGAGGCCGTTGCCTTCGACACGGTCGCCCGTGTCGACCAGCAGAAGATCAACACCCCGCTCGTCTGCCTTGCGGCGCATGTGATGTGCAAAGGAGACATAGTCGCCCCAGTCGGCCGAGTACTGTGATTCTTGGAGGTGGCCGCCGTGCCAGCCGTGCGTGTCTGTGGTGTGCAGGAAGTTGAGCTTGCCCCAGACGAGGTCGCGCATCGGCGCGCGGACGGGCTTCACAGCGCCGGGCTGTTCTGCCGCCACAAACCCCGCAAGGGCTGCCGCGGCACCGAAGAGTTGGAGCGCCTTCGACGCCATCGTGTAGCTGTGGCTGATGTTGTCTTGTCGATGTCTTGTCGAGTGTTGGCCGGTGGCCGGTGTGCCGAGACGACTCACTGCGTTGCCCCGACGGCAACCGGCCGACCTCTTATCTGCTGTGGAGCCTGGAGGTGGTCCCGGCAGGCATCACACCCCCATCCCCTTGCCATCGACAGGGGGATCGCCCACCACGAGCACGTGCAACCTTGCCCACTCTGGTGTTCGACTTCACCACTTCGCAAGCAGGGCAATCCCGAGTATTTATGAAACGACTTGAACCTCCGTATGCCCTAGCTGCATTCTTATTTCCACCGTCTTGGATCCGTTTGTGCCGAAAGCTCCGGGGAGCATCGGGCGGCCGCGATGCTTGCGTTGGTAGGTACCCCACTGGTGGCAGCATCTCTCGTCCTACGTCAGGCCCAGAGGCAGAAATCCGGAACGACCTACGAATCACGATGCCTTCAAACGGGGCCCGGGCTGCCCGTCTTCTGGGGGCGAACCCCCTCCTTTAAACCAAGACGCAAGCCAAGTCGCCCCCGAGGCACCGTAGGGAGCGTATAAGAGGGCGTACTGAGAGACGTGGTGGGCCTGGTGCTATGGACTGCTTCTTGCGCAGTTCTGTACGAGTTTCTCTCACGTGCATTTACAGCCCCCAACCTGGAAAGGGGCGGAACACGGCAAGCTGACCTAGGCCAGGCGGGGAACTCGGAATTTATCCTGTGTCGGCGTATAGGTCCGGATGACTGCTTCCATGGCAACCTACGGATACCCATGGGATGGGACGACCATTGCCCGCTCCGCTCGAGCAGGGTCGAGGCAGAGAGACATCCACGGGCTGTGATGCTGTGATGACCGTCTTGAATCTTGATTTAATCGATAAGAAGACATCTGATCAAAACAGAACAACCATCACCACGCCAGCCCGACCAACGGGAATCAACACCGATTCGACTGGCCGTCAGATGCCCACAGCAGCACACCCGTCCTGCCGTCCCGCGAGTGAGGTGTGCTGGACAACATCGTGGGGAGTCGTCCCAAACCTGGCCCAAAGGTACGCCAAGCGGGCGGGCACTGCTGCCCCACCACCCCGCCGTTCCTCTCGGGCACTCCAACTGTTCCCCCCTCCCGTCATCCTCCCCACCCACTACACACCCACTGCAGGTATCCTTCGGGCTTCTTCCCACCACAACGATTAGCTGACCCGGCCCGGCCAGCGAGACACGACCAGAAGCAGGGCACCTCGGGCCTGCAGCTGGTCTCTCCCTGGATGCTGCGTGTTCCTGCTGCCCCCCCTCCCTCCTTCCCCCTTCCAGACGGGTGTGGGTGTGTGGCTTGGATGCGACGGGACCCCGAGCCCAGGCCCCGTCCCCGTCCCCGTCCCCGTTCCTCTTGAATAAATATACCTCCGGGTTGGTCCCGCAACCACTCTCACGTGTCTCCCTTCTCTCCGTTCCTTCTCATCCCAGTGGGAACCTACGGCTATCGTTCGGTCTCGGGATACCTCAAAACATCTTCTCGCGGCTAACAGCTTGCCAAACTCGTCTGGAGGACCCAGAAGACCTGTTTTGTCCCACCCCACAGCCCAGCTTGCCCAAGCCAACAGGCTCTGCCCTGCCGTCTGCGGTCATCGTACTTGAGGCTGTCGATTAAATGGCCGTTGTGTACCTTGTCCCACCCCAGCCCTCCTAGTCTTGCCGAGAGCAGCGGTCATTGTCCTACCTTCTCTCTCAGCCGGCCTCATAGGGCCTCTTTCCTCCGCAGAAATTCAACCGCCCTCGAGACCAACGTGAGCACATCATCCCAACAACACCATGGCAGCCGTGGAAGCACCCCACTACCTCCAGGCGACCCTCGAGACGACCCTCAGTCCAGACGACTTTGAGACGGCCTCTATCCGCTCCGCAGCGCCTTCCTACAGTAAGTCCCCTTCCCGAGCAACAACCACCAACTCCCACGACACTCTCGCTCACACCCGCCTAGCCTCGGACGCCCCCTCCTACCATTCCACCATCATAAACCCAGACCCCCTCCCCCCCTACACCCCCCGAGAACCGTCCACCAACTCCACCACCACCACCACCACCCGACGGCCCTCCCTCCTCCCCTCCGACCCCAGCCTCCCCCGGGCCCCCGGCCTCCCCCCGGTCCCCACCGGCCCCCTCCGCAACCACCACACGCCCACCATCCCCACGCTCGGCCACTTCCGCATCCCCTCGTGGACGACCATCTCCTCCCCGGCCGCGCGCGTCGCCCTCCGCCGCAGCTCCTCGGCCGCCCCCGGCAGCCACCACCACCACAGCAGCACGCGCGCCCACATCCAGGACGCGCGGCGGATCATGCTGCTCGACCGCATCGTCGAGGAGGAGAGCGCGCGCGAGCGCACCCGCCGCCTCGAGGACCCGTACCTGGTCGGCGAGCACGCGGCCGCGCAGGCGCGGCGCGAGCGGCTGGCGCGGGAGAGCAGCCGGGACGGGGACGAGGTGCTCATCCGCGAGGACAGGCGGTGGGATTTCTTCCTGGGGGAGCTGTCGGGGCGGAGGGCGCGGGGGGGGAGGTTGGCGATGATGCGGTGAGGTGCCCGGCGGGGGGAGGGTCGCGCGATTCTTGTCGGGGTTTCTTTGGGAGAAATGTTATATGGGATCGGATCTTGGTCGCATAGGGCGGGCGGACTGGCATATGGGGAGGGGGGTATCGGGTTAGCGAGGAGGACACAACATTGCACAACCCCCCTCCCTCTTTTTTCTTTCTTCACTCTCTCTTTACCCATCTACGTGGGTTACCTACCTAGGGCGGAGTTTTTTGCTTGTTTCGTGGGTATACCTTCCTAGGTACCTACTCGTTCTCATTGCAGGCGTCGCGCGGGAAAGAGGGAGGTCGGGCTCTCTGAGCATCATTACCGCATGGCTTTTCCCTCGCCCACACTATTGCAAAGGGTTGGGCGATCTCTCCTTGGGGGGGATGGTCTTTGGGGGCAAGCAGGTGGGAAAGATTGGCACAGCGGCCGAGGAATCGTCTGTCGTGGCGGATGGAGCCAAGAATTCGGTGGTTGACGCGCACATTTTTGCTCTTGGGCGAGCAACTGAACCACAAGCACGTCCGGTGATTTTGAGGGGTGTCCATCGCCTGTAACATATTCGTCAACCCAGAGTTATATAGTCAAAACCTCCTGCGTCAACTATTGCGGGTCGTGAGTCAGCCACATGCAGACAGGTTTTCTTCCCCTTTCCCGTTGGAGCATGCCGCGAGCTGTAAACATGTGGTATTGGTAACGTCGTCTGTTCCCCAGTGCGCCCTGATTAGTACACTGCCCACCCGAAGCCTCCTTTATGCGGCCCTACAAAACAATATTAACACATCCTACAACGCCAGGCCAAATGCTTCCATCAGCCACTCTCTCGCCCGCGCGTCGTGCCCGTCCCCCATGTCTAACACGCACACGCTCTGTTTGTACAAGAAGGGATCTCGTCTCCGAGCTGGTCGACCGTGGGGCAGAGGGCATCAGCCCTTGCTCTTGGTGTTGAGAATGAGTGCGACGATGAGCCTGATCAGGTGGGGTCAGCGATGTACTGGTGGTGGGAAATAGGGGTACTCACCCGTACAGCCCGAGGACCTCGCCGAAAATCAGGATCAGCACCATGCCGACAAAGATGCGCGACTGCGACATGTAGGCCCGGACGCCCTTGTCGCCCACGATGCCGATGCAGTAGCCCGCCGCCAGGCCGGTAAGGCCGACTGAGAGGCCGCATGCCAGGTGCATGAAGCCGCTGGTTTGGGTTAGATATCGGGGGAGCGTATTCGGGGGAAGAGGGACGTACTTGAACAGACTATAGTGCCCTCCCGTTGATGGTGGGCCGAGATCCTGTGCGATCAAGACGGAGATGACGAGCGAGTAGACGGCGATGATACCGGACATGACAACGGGGATGAGGCACTTTGGTTCCTTGTCAGCTTCCCTCCTACGCGTGTCTAGGTCGCCTTGCGCGTGTGTTCTCACCTTCATGATGAGGTCCGGTCGGAAGGTTGCGACACCGGCAATGCCGATGCCTGACTTGGCCGTGCCATAGGCGGCGCCGATGCCTGGGAGAAAGGGGTACGTCAGCTATCGGTTGTGATGGGAGGGGGGTCGGGAGAGGGTGTCGGGGCGGTCGTCAAGCGTCGGTCCTCGGGGGACAGGGGAGGGGGTGGTCATACTGCCAAAGATCATGGCCGAGGCGATGCCGGCCTGGGAGAAGCAATTGTCAGTTCACGAATGCCACAGGTCCTGGGAGAAGGGGACTCACCATGCCGATGAACGGCGCAAACTTGGGACTCAATTCTGATTCGGCCATGGTGGGCAGATGGGGTGCGGTCAACCAGGCCTCGATGATGGGTTGAGTCCAAAAGAAGATGAAGGTTGCGAAGCCCACTTCAACACATCAGCGTGCATCTCCAGCGGCGGCAACGAGCTCCACCCGCCAGGACAAGCAGCAGGGTCACGTGACTGGGCGGTTCTCCAACTGGTGCCAAGCCGGGAGGTACGTACCCCAACACAGCTCAAGCCTCAGATCACAGATCCAACGGGCCGCCTCCCTGTGGCGTCGTAATGAAGGCAGCTCTCAATCTCCT
Source organism: Podospora conica (assembly GCA_030685255.1). Lineage (NCBI taxonomy): Eukaryota > Fungi > Ascomycota > Sordariomycetes > Sordariales > Podosporaceae > Podospora > Podospora conica. The sequence goes on along the minus strand of MU839429.1, from coordinate 57,042 downwards.
CACCAACAACGGGCAAGGCCGTGGTCGAGTTTCCAAGTTCCATGTGTTTGACATTGACAAGGTTTTTCTACTGCAGACCCCTCCTATTCACCAGGGCATCCGATGCCTCGGTGTTTTCACTTGTTGCACTGCCCCTCGGGAGCCATCGCCAATCAGTCGACATTGGGACAAGCCACGCGCAAGGGCAAGATGAGATGGGGTTGCACACTGCAGGAGGAGGATTTAGTGATCTTTTTTTGTTTGGGGAGGTGGCTTTGTTTCGTCAAGTCAACAGCTTGGGACAAACTGATGAGGCGACCAGGCAATCCAGCGAGGCCAACATCGGTGCATCGGACAGCGGACAGCGGACAGCGGACAGCGGGCAACGGACAACAGCCCGCGAAGCGGCTATTTTGAAGTTATCTTGGTCGGCCATATTGATTTGCCCATCACCCGGCACTCTGGGAGGACGGGATACTGGGCACAGTATTATCATTGACTGGGCAGTCTGGGCCGTTCTTATCTCGCTGTACCAAAACTCCCGGGGGCAGCTTGCAGGTTCCCTCCCGCGGTTCATTGCCAAATGCCAGGCTGCTGCGGGGGGAGACCCAGGCCAATCCCGTCGACCACTTGTGTGAATTTGCACTGTTTCTCTCCTTTGCAACCTCTTCGCCTCTGGTCATGATCACAACGTCTCATGACCCAAGCTCCGCAATTGCGAGGTGAATGAGACGATACATGCCTGGGGACTTCCTAGGTACAGTCAGGACTCAGTCGGCTCAAGACGGAGACCCGACTGCCGTCCAACCAGAGGCCAGCCCAACGGTCCCGTCGCTTGCAAGGTGCGCGCAGGCCAAAATTTCTGCTGTTAGGGGCTCGCATTCCCGATAACGTCACCTTCTCCTCCTGCAACCTACGGATACGCTGCAACACCAACCCTCAGCGCCGTCCCCGTCCCCGTCCGCGTCCCCTCGATAGACCTACCTAGCGCCGGCCACCACGCACCACGCGCAAACCTCGTCCTCATTCGAGCTTCAGTCCTTGGCTTCCGCCTGTCACTCTCTGCCCTCCGACCTCCGACCTCCGCCCTGCTCCCTCCACGCCGAATCCACGCTGCGTCCCGTCCTGACTGTGAGGTTACCTGTCCAGTCCAGTGCAGTCCACTGTAGCTGGCCCCTCCTACCAGGCACATAAGGACTGTGTACGGGTCAGGGTCGTCGGCAGCCCGTCGGCGCCGAGAGACGAGTGAGTCCACTTGCCCCCATCTCCGCCTCCGCCTCGGCCAACGACCGCCGAAGGCCATTGAGCCCATCGTCCACCATCGCCGCCACCCCGGCCTACGCCAGTCATCGAGCCTATCCACGAGATCTTTGGTCGCTAACCCGGTGCTCGTGTGGCCAGACAGGAATGCCCGACTATCCCCAGGATCGTATGCCGCCGCCGCGGCCGAACCAGAACCAGTATGGGGCCCCGAACAACTACCAACGAGACGTTCAGCGAGATGCCGCCTTTTCCAACATCTTCGGCGCTGCGCCGCCACCGGGCCGGTCGCAGACGATGACCTCCTCCGTCCCCCCGCCCTCAATGTACTCTGAGGGCCGTACCCAGACCATGTCGTCGACGGCATCCCACGCGGGCATGCAGAGAATGCCACCGCCACGGCCGCCGCCTCAGCATGGCGGATACTCGGACCCGAACCCGCCGCGCCAGCGCCCGATGGACGGCAGCCAGGGAGGCGGATTCCCTCCCAGCCAGCGAATGTATCCGGGCGGCCAGCAAGTCCCCTCGCCTCATTACATGCAGCAGCAGCGAAGGCCTCCGGGTCCGCCCTATTACCCCCAGGGCCCGCCGCCCATGCCTCACCAGCGAGGGCCGCCGCCACAGCGAAACGACACAATGCGATCCGATAACATGCGTTCCGACTCGATGCGTTCCGACTCTATGCGAGGGCCGCCCCCCCAGGACTACTACAATAACAACAACATGGGGCCGCCACGAAATCCCGGGCCTAGGATGTATCCAGGCGGTGGCGGGCCCGGCCCGGCTTTGAACTCGGACCCATACCGCTCCCAGTCGCTTGCCAGCGTTCCCAGGCCCCACGCTTACCAGCCGCCACCGCAGTCCTACCAGCAGCATCCAGCTCCAGCCAATGCTTTCCGTCATCCTCAGCACCACCCTCCGAACGGAAGCCCCTCTGCCCGAACCACGGCCCTGGGGCGAGTGGTCCCCGAAAGGCACGGGGATGACCGCTCCATGTCCATGACGGGATACCATCCCCACGATCGGGATCAACACCAGACGGAGAGCGGGCGCGTTATTCCCAATCGGAGGCCTCCCGGCGTCGGCGTCAACACGTTTGAACACGGTGGACCGACGCATTCCCCGGCACACGGTCAAGGACACAACGACGGATATTCCAACGGCTATGCCCCGGGAACCCAGACACGCACGGCGAGCATGGTTTCCAGTGGGGACAGCAATAGGACAATGTCAATGGCTTCCACCATTGCGCCCTCGATCGCACCTTCTGCCGCAACCGACAGGACGCTGGTGCACCGTCCCTCTGGTTCCGGCTCAGCCAAGAGCGGCGACCGCCCCCCTACTGCCAAGATTCGACCTCCAATAGTCTATCCGGCGCTGCTCTCTCGTGTTGCCGAGTGCTTCTATCGGAAGATCAACACTGGCGACAGAACCAAGAACGAGCTGACGTATAAGAACGCGTTTAGCGGCGCCGAAGCCGTCGACGTGATTTCATACATCATCCGCACTACTGATCGAAACCTGGCCTTGCTTCTGGGCCGAGCGTTGGATGCGCAAAAGTTCTTCCACGATGTCACGTACGAGCATCGCTTGCGGGACAGCCACTCGGAAATGTACCAGTTCAAGGCCACATTGACGGAGGATCCTGACGAGAAGCCATATGTCAATGGCGTCTTCACATTGCTCTCCGAGTGCTACTCGCCAACTTGCACGCCTGAAAGGCTCTGTTATTCCATAGCCTGCCCCCGCAGGCTGGAGCAGGTGTCCCGACTCAACATCAAGGCTGCGCCCGGTCTCAAGAAGGAGGGCACCGGGAACGTTCACGACGATGATGTAGACCAGACTGACGAGCAGAAGCTCTGGATCAACAGCGTGCCGAAAGAAATTGCCGACAGCACTGGTGATCGGGAAAAGAAGAGGCAAGAGGTGATTTCTGAACTCTGCTACACGGAACGCGACTTTGTCAAGGACCTGGAGTATCTGCGCGACTTTTGGATAATGCCCTTGAGGAGCAGTCACGGCGGTCTTTCGGGGCTCTCGCAGCAACGGAGAGAAAAGGTCGTCAGGAGTATTTTCAGCAACATCATCGAGCCCCCGAGCCTCCACGCCGTGAGCTCAAAGTTCGCCAAGGCTCTGACGGAGAGGCAGCAGAAGAGCCCCTTGGTAACCAACGTCGGCGACATCTTCTTGGAGTTTGCGCCCCAGTTCCAACCCTTCATCATCTATGGCTCGAAGCAGTTGGAGGCTAAGTACGAATTCGAGTCGGAGAGGGCCATAAACAAGGAGTTTTCCAAGTTTGTTGACGAAGTGGAGCGGCGGAGGGAGTCGAGAAAGCTGGAGCTCAACGGGTATCTGACCAAGCCAACGACCAGACTGGCTCGGTACCCGCTCCTGCTGGAGAACGTGCTCAAGTACACCGAGGATGGAAATCCGGACAAGACGGACATTCCCAAGGCTCTTACCATCATCCGCGACTTCCTTGCCTCGGTGAACGAAGAGTCGGGCAAGGCAGAGAACAGATTCAATCTCCGCAAGCTGAACGACCAACTCAAATTCCGCACGTCCGCCGACAAGGTCGACCTCAAGCTCACGGACCCGGGTCGTGAGATAGTGTACAAGACGCAGCTCAAAAAGTCACTCACGGAACCAGCCGACATCACCGCCTATCTATTCGATCACGCGGTTCTCCTCGTCCGTGTCAAGCAAATCAACAAGGTCGACGACGTCAAGGCATACCGGAGGCCCATTCCGCTCGAGTTGCTCGCCATTCGGGAAATTGAAGAGGTCATCCCCGGGGGGGGCGCGGTCAAGAGAACATCGTCCAGTCTGCTTCCTGCGCTTCGCACCCACGAGGGCAAAAAGACTGACGGCTATCCCATTACCTTCCGCCATCTCGGCAAGGCCGGGTATGAGCTCACACTCTGGGCATCCACCCAGTCGGGCCGTCAAAAGTGGCTTGAGCATATCGATGCCGCTCAACAGCGTCTGGCGGCTCGCCTCGACTTCCTGACCACGTCGGCCGTCTCGAGCGGCTTCTTCACCAACTCGACCAAGATTACATGCGCAGTGCCCTTTGGTAGGTTCCAACCGGTCTACGTGACTCTCTGCCTCGGCACGAGGATGCTAACCTTTTTGTAGATGGCGGTAGAAAACTCATATATGGCACTGAGAATGGTGTCTATATCTCGGATCGCAAACCCAAAGACAAGGCCTTGCCCCCAAGAAAGACGATTGACGTCTCCCAAGTCACGCAGGTCGATGTGCTCGAGGAGTATCAGCTCCTTCTGGTTCTTGCGAATCGCTCGTTGTACTCCTTCCAGCTCAGCCAGCTGGAGGCGAACGAGGTCTTGTCGCCCAAGCGCGGCAAGAAGATCCAGAGCTCCTGCAACTTCTTCAAGGCGGGCATCTGCCTGGGCCGCCACATGGTGTGCTGCGTCAAGAGCACCGCCCTGTCGACGACGATCAAGGTGTACGAGCCGAACGACGCCATGACGAGGGCCAAGAAGCAAAAGGGCCTGAGCAAGATGTTCAACAGCGGCCAGGACGAGCTGATGCCCTTCAAGGAGTTCTACATCCCGATCGAGTCGACATCGGTGCACTTTCTGCGCACCAAGCTCTGCGTGGCGTGCTCACGCGGCTTTGAGGTCGTCAGCCTCGAGACGCTCGAGACGCAGTCGCTGCTCGACCAGGCCGACACGTCGCTCGACTTCGTGGCGCGCAAGGAAAACGTCCGCCCGATTAGGATCGAGCGGCTGGACGGCGAATTCCTGCTCAACTACTCGGAGTTTTCCTTCTTTGTTAACCGCAACGGCTGGCGCGTCCGCCCCGAGTGGCGCATCGACTGGGAGGGCCAGCCCACGGCCTTTGCGCTCAGCCTGCCGTGGATCCTGGCGTTTGAGCCCAACTTTATCGAGCTGCGGCACATGGACACGAGGGATGTGCACATCCTGAAGCACAAGAACATCCGGATGTTGCACAGCAGCACGCACGAGGTACGTTTGGTTTTGATGCGCGGCAGCGATACAGATACTAACACGGTGGACAGATCATCTTTGCCTACGAAGACGAGCGCGGCATGGACGTCGTCGAGGCCATTGATTTCTGGAAGAGCCAGCGGAAGTCGGAGATGTACCCGCCCACGCCGCCCGCCGCGCTCATACCGTCGACCTCCAACTATCTGCAGGTGCAGGTGCCAGGTTCTCACGGGGCAGGGGGGGCGTCGTACAGGACGGGGCTTTAGCGCAGCAGTCCCGGCGAGAAGGGGGACTTTGAGGCCAGCGAGGAGGAATTCCGGGTCAGGACATCCGTCGAGACCAGGAACTCCATGGGGCACCGCGTGCGCAGGGCCTCGGTCGGTCTCCAAAAGAAGCATGTCAAGTTCTAGGTGTGGTTGACATCAAAGATGGGCGGCTATGATGGCTGAGGAGGAGAAGAGGGAGAAGAAGAAGAAGAAGTGGGAGGGTTTAATCGGCTGTTTGTTTGTTTTTCTTGTCTGCAGCGTGTGGATTTCTACTCTCTTTTCGCCGGGGTGGGAGGAGAGCAGCGGCAGCGATGCTCGCTTGCAAGGGGTTTCGGTCTTGAAGGAGCCCTTCTTGTATGTACTATTATCTTTTTTCGGGGGGTCAGCGTTGGTTGGGATTGGAGAAGGAAGACGGGAGAGAGAGAGATGGCAATTTGGTTGGAGAGATTGGGGGTGGGAGAGAGAGAGAGAGACACAGATGGATGGGAAGGATATTTGGAGGACAGAAAGAGAGGGGGTAAGAGAGAAAACAACACACATGAGAAGAGAGAGGGGGGAGGGGGCTTGCCAAAACAAAATATGCTGGCTGCTGCTGCTGGGCAGGCTTCGGTGTGCGGTGGTGTGTGTGTGTGTGTTGGAAGTCTCCGGGAGAGAGGGACGGGCGGGCGGGCAGGACACGGCGAATATGAAATATAACATTACATTACATCACCCGCGACCACACATACACGTCTAAACCCCCGTTGAGGTGAAGAGATGCCACCAATTGGGTTTTGCGGTAGTCTAGAACCGATCAACATGAGTGTATGTGTGCACCGTAGCTCCTTGTTGTGTAACGACGGCGGGATCAACTAGGGCTGGGTGGTGTCTATGGTTTCACAGGACAGACAGACAGACAGGCAGACTGGACGGGGTTGTTGATGGACCCTTGGTTGGGAACCGGTGGCTAGGTACCTAGGTAGGTAGGTAGAGAGAGAGGGTTGCACCACGTCTCGGTGGAGAGGCAGGCGGGGTGTCATTGATGCAAGCGTGGAAGGTCGGGGTGAGAATGAAGAGATATGGATGGGACGAAGGGGGGGTTCCTCTGGCTACATCTCGGCATAGTGCGAGCAATACTTGATAGGTCGTCTCGGATATGCTATGTACGGGTACGGTACGGTAGCAGCAGGAGTATTCTAGAAATGGAGAGATAACGTCTAGAAGACGGCATGGAACAACTATTTGTGGGGGCCGGCCCCCCCGGGTCGCCGGGTCTGCTTGATCGCCGCCTGGGGTTCCAGACACGCCGCCGACGACGGGGCTCCCGTGGGGTTCGTCTGATGTACAGTCTACTGTGTACGTTTTCTGGGTTGGAAGATTGGTGATTGTCTTTGGGTTCTGGAACATGGTATTGAAAGGGGGGGCACGGTCTTCCGCGCTGAGGGGGTCTAGAGAATCCGAGTTTGAAGTCGGGGTCGGATGCGAGCTCGGGGCGAGGGAGGTTGATGTATTATGTCATGGACACTTGTGATGGCTCCTACCTACGTAAAAATGAAGCGACTGGGGAGAGATGCATGCCAAATCACAAGTCTGCCGCCGCTGGGGGGGGGCAGTTTCACCGCCGCTTGATCATGGCGGGCGGAGGTGGGGTTGGGCGTCGTCGTTCGTGATAAGAGCGGGCTGCGGGAGGCTATCTCGACGAGAAGAGGCCCGCGGCTTTCCGTGTCTTCCGTCTCGGAGATGGTGGGTGGTGAGTCGGCGTGATTGAGCAATGGGCTTCCTGGGCGATAGGAGGGGGAGGTCTGTCGTTGGAACATGGTCATGGACCGGTGAGGACTCGATTGGCCTGTCGGGCAGAGGTGAGGGTCGCACGACGAGACGAGGACCTGTGGAGAGGGGAGAATGGCCTCGGGCTCACCGGTCGTGGTGATGGGTGGTTCGGGATGCGCAACAATCGGACGGAGGTCGTGTCATTGCCATTCATGCTCGGAGGAAAGACGGCGTGTTGCGGCAGATGGATGGAGAGGAGAAATCTGCCCCACTGTAAGGCGAGTACCGGGGGGGGGGGGGGGTCGCTGGTCTGGGCACCTCTTTCCCATGCCCTTTTTCCCTTTCCTCCTATTTTTCCATGTCCAAAATTCCCGTCAAGTGCCTGGAAATGCCATGCATATGACCCGCATGTGGCCAGAACAACAGCCAAGCCGATCTCTTCCTCTCTCTTCCTCATCACACCCATTCCATTGCCGTCTTTCCATTGCAGCTGTCGTTGGCCTTGGCAGGACGGTTCCCGGCAACCGTCTGCCGCCGTCGACGTCCTCGAGGGCATCTTCAACACGAAGACTCTTCTCCAAGAAGACGTTGAAGTGAACACATCGTCATCACTCCCGGGGCCAAAAGGACAACACACAAAACAAAGGGACGCCCACCATCTCGATGCCCCGGCCCTGTATCCCCGGCCCCGGCTGTTGCGGCCGTACAATCTACGTGTGCGTCGTGTGCCACGCCAACCCCAGGTTTTCCTCGATTTCCCTGCTTCTTGCCTCTCCTTGTTATATTTCCCCATCTCTGGCCTGGTTTCACCCACAGCTTGGGAGCTCCGCATTTCCCTGGCAGGAAAGTCGGTACCTAGTTAGGTGGCTAACCACCTAGGAGCCCGGCGAATGGGATCAAGACGGAAGTCCAAGCCAGCAGCACAAGACGTCTCTCCCAGAGTTTGGTTCTTGTGTATCAGAGCATGCAGCTAAGGGTCTCCTCTGCCAACAGCAAAGCAGGCTGACGGTCGTCTTCTCCGGGTTTTCCTGTCGTCGTCACTGGCCCCCTTCCTCACACCATTGTCTCCCGGGGGTCGGCCGATATACCCCCCCGCGGTCTATATCGTTCCCCGGCGCGGTGAGAGCGGTCGTCGCGGCTCGGGGATCCTCATCGGCTCTCGGATGACAGCACACACACCAAATCCAAGGAGGACATGGAGACCCCGGTGACCAGGCGGATGGGATGATCCCCGCACCGCAATGCCTTTTTCCTTGCGTGCTGCGTAGCTTCGGTTCGCCCTTCCACCGTTGAACCCCAGCTGGTAACCAAGCTCTCCCGTCCGCGCCGCAGCCCGCGGGAATCTGCCACCCACCACATCATCTGGTACCCCGTCCATGACAGTAGCATGGAAGTAGCTTAACTCGAACCATGATCCCACACGGTGCCTCGATGCACCCTGTCGGCTCTGCCTGCTGCTGCTCGCTGCCTTGAAGATCCGTGGCGGCCCGTCCGGTATTAATCTAGAACCTCGTCCCCGTATCATCTCCTCCGTCCCCTCCCGCCTGCCTTATCTGTTCCCTCTCTCTTGCAGAATCAGTCCTCAGTATTTACACGCTGCCGTCTCATCATCCCGCATTGCTTCAAGTCCCTCGTCGTCATACTTTTGCAATCCGCTCCAGCCGGCAGATATTTGTACATATCGCCTACCTCACCCATACCATCTCAAACACCTCCCTACTTCACCACCTACCACCTGTATATCTCCCAGTTGAAACCACCACCGCCAATCCCACGATCGACCCAACCCCCATACGATACGATACGGACCACACGGTACGACACGATACAATGAGCTGCTACTGCGCCAACTACTACGTCCGTCCCCACCCCCCCCAAAACCACCACCACCACCGCGGACTCAGCTCACAAAAGACCAAACCCCAGGGCTCCATCGGCTGCCGCAACACCGTCTCCAAATTCGGCGAGCGCTGTAAACTCTGCGTGGTACGCCCCCCCCCCCCCCCCTCCCTCCCCCCCAACCAACCCAAAGCTAACCCCCCCTGTCCCAACCCCCCAGGCCCTCAAAAGCGGCGCGTCCATGAGTAACGGCCTCCTCGACGAAGACGACCTCTGGATGGTCCCCGATCAGCACCAGCACCAGCACCAGCAGGGACAGAGCCAGGGGAGCAGCAGCGGCAGCGGGGGCGGGGGTCAGAGGGGGTGGGGGACGAGCGGCGCGGCGGGGACGGGCGGGAGTGGGAGTCACGGGCACGGGGGGGTGAGTGGGAGGTTTGGGAGGAAGTGAAGAGGGAGGTGGTCAAGAGTTGGGATGTAATGGCGTGGTAACCCCGTCGTCTGGTTACGGTGGAGGATTCGGCTGGGCTAGGGGCTTGCGCGGAGGGCGCTGGGATTTCCCTGGTTTTTATACCCCCGTTGGGAAAGCGTTGGAGGTGTATTGGTATCGGTGTTGGGTTTCTGGGCTGGTCTGGGGAAAGGGCACCGTTGGGTTGGTCGGTGGTGCAATGGAGTTCTTGGGGGACTGCTTTTGGTCAAACCTGCTTTCCTCTTGGGTGGGACGCGGGAACAAATTGGTTGAGATACCTCGTGTAGAGAGACGACGATGCTATCGTTGTTGCTTGGCAGAACTGCCAGATCAGAAGGAATGGTACAGCGGAAGTTGAAGCTATGCAATACTATCTTGATGGCGTGATAGGCGAGGGGCTGTATGCAGTCAAGCTCATCCGGCTCTTCAAGTGCGGCGACGATGCAGGTGACGGAATCGTGGCGGTGTTGCTTGTGGACTTGAATGTAAACACTGCATAAATTGAAACATAAATACATGAATCGTGACGACATGTCATGCTGGAAGCCCAATATGACGATTTCAGAGCCCGAATCCCGAGGGGCCCCCTTTTTGCCAAACAAAACAAACCGGAACAACCAACAAAAACTCTAACCTTTTCTGCCTTCAGCCCATCTACCACCTCATCCCAACGATGTGGATGCGGTATTGTTCTCCCCAAGACCCCCAGTCGCCGCCTCCTCATCATTGCCCGGCGTCCTCATCCGCCTCCTCGTCAGGTTCATGGGAGGCAGACGATCCCAGATTCTACATGTTTTTGGCCGCTGCCCTGATTCTGTCGTCGTCTCTGCCGGCCTTTCGGCCTCCGTTGAGCCGTGTCCATTGGCAGGAGCCTGTCCATTTGAAGCCACAGACAAAGTGTTTCCATCCGCCTCTGACGAAGAGGCGGTCTCCTTCCCACCCGTGTCAGGAGGCGACATCTTCTTCCCGTCTTCTCTCAGAGATGAAAGCCACCCCGTGGCTTCGCCGTATCGAGCGAGGAGTGCAGCGCGTCCCTCGTTTCCATACATGCCTACGATGGCAATGCCGTAGGTAAACAGCGAAACTGTGATGAGAACTGCCCAGAATCGGTCCTTGGACGGGATGTCGACGAGTTCTTCAAAGAGGTTCATGCCGTAGAACGTCTGGGATGTGGTTTGTGAGCATGCCGGCAGAGTGGCAGAGTAGTTATGAGTTGAACCTTGGTAGACTTACGGAGACAAACGTGGGGGGGAGGAAGAGAACTGTGACGACAGTGAAGACCAGTAGTCGCTGGTTGAGCTGAGAGCCCCTCTGACCAATCTCGGTACTCTTCACGGCTTCTCTCACTGCTATCGCGTTGTACAACTATGATGTAAGTCAGTTGACTTGTTCTCTCTCGGGGTGAGCCCCCCCTTTCTTGGCTTTTGGGAGGCGGGGGACGGGGGGCGTTCTTACACCGGCTCGCAGACTCGTAATGTCATCTGTCTTTCGCGAAATTCGAGAAAGGATGGTGCCTGCGACCTCCCTTTGATGCTTGAGGACCCTTTGCCAATTCCGTTCCAGTACATGATACTTTTCATCATCCAGGTCTGCGACGTGAACATTCCGAATTCCGAAAGCTTGATTGTGTGCGAGACGCTGCACAAACTGGTCGTGGAGTATCTCCAAGTGGCTGGAGGTCTCGCGTATGGACTGCGCAAAGATGCGCAGAAGCTGTAGTAGAGCAAAGTAGAGTTCTGATTCTTGCATGCTGGCGTCGCCGTACATCAACGACTTTCTTGAAACATCGTCGGTGATGTCTGTGATCTGTGGCCGGGCCAATACAGTTAGCAATGCTTCTCAGCTAGCCTACGCCGTTGAACTAGGAAGAAATGGCCAAGTATGTATCCCACCTTCACGTTTAGACTGCGGTCGATCTCGGAGAGGACGTCAGTCCAATCCTCTTGCCTATGCTTACATTAGCTTGCTGAGCTAACGTCTCACTGACTAACAGGTCTTCAGTAAGAGAGTCGAAGCACACACCATGCATCCAATACGGTACATAGAGTCTTTTGAAACTCCACAACCCCGGAATAAGAACCACAAAGGACAAGCCGGTCCCGAATGGCTGTCCAAGCGAAGTCTCTTGCACCTAGCCTTGTTTGAGATGTGCAGGAAATGTCTGGAGCCGCGTTCACGGGACTTGGATCCCGAATGTAGAGGATGCCGGAAACTCCATATGGATAGATGTCCCGGGCGCGATATCTAGGCATTGCACGCCCAGCTACCGAGTATCGCCTTTCCACAAAGGACAGAACAGTGCCGCACAGGGACATCTTCCCCGCCTCTCTCTCACATCGCAAACCGGGCTGGGTCACGGTGGACGGCGCCTTACATGGGTCGGTATTCGGTGCAAACGAGCGCGCCAAGAAGATGAGCTGGAGACCCCCAGAATTGCTGGTCAAGATTCGTGGAATGCTGGGGCCTGAGGAAGTTGTGTTATCCCAAGAAACGGCATGCTGGGCGAAGAACTGGTAAGAATCTCGCCCTGGCTCATCGTCATCCCCAAGTCGCAGAATCCTTGACAAGAATGCCATCACATCAAAGCCGAGCACCAGCGTGCCACTCTTGAGCCTTGTCGTGCTCAGTTGACTAATGAACACTCAGTTAATCAGCCAAACCCGGTGGTGAATTTCGGAGAGAAGGCTCACAAAGCCATGCCGTGTAGATCACCACGTGCATCCGGCGGTTGGGGACGCCGAACGAGGCAGGATATATTGTTGTGATTCTCCATGCCTTGCGTGAGATGGCTAGCCACACACGACCGTGATTCTCCCATCCGCATCGGAATGTGAAAGGAGTCCATGGAAAAGACTGTCGCCGAAATTATCAAGGAAGTCTGGAAGGCAAAGGAGGGATGGGGAGATCCGGGTCCCACAGGTTCGTAGTGGTAGAAGGAGCGAAGCAGCGGCACTGATTTTGGCCAGACCTTGGCGATTTGATCTTTTGCATGTCTGTGATGGGTTGTATTCCTTGAATCTATCCCGATGGCGAGTTCCAGGAGAGGGACCAGGTTGTCATCCTGGAAATAGTGTGAAGTAAAGCAGTCGAACCAAGGCGCACCGTCCCCGCCATCCACATCTTCACCGACTCGAGCAAAGTCTTGGAAGAGTGCTATTCTTTCATTACGAAAGCCGGTAGACAGTTCCCAGTTCGTGAACTTGCCAGTGATTTTGTCGTATGTTGGCAGTCCTGGGTCCGTCGAATTCGTGGGCGGTGCGGGTGATGCGATGCCTTCCTCTTCGGACAATAAACCCGTCTCTTCAGAAGGAGCACCATTATTGCCAGTTCCCACGTTGGAGTCTGGAGGAGGAGGAATCCTTGTTGTGGCACTCTGGTCCGGATCTCTGTCTCCTGGTTCATTGGTGGTTGAATCGGCTGTATTCGAGTCTGTGAAGGGAAATGGCGTGGTGGCGCTGTGGGATGTCAACTGGGGAGCTGTACCCGGACCCGGCTCTTGGTCGGGCATGATGGGGGTGAGATGGAATAGCAAGGTGTGCTGGGGGATCTGGAATGGTGGCTGTGGAAGACGAGAAAGCAAAGGCCATGCTAGAACTTTTGAGGTGACGATGGCCGCCGCACCTTCTTGATTTCTTGGAGGGGTCAGGCATTTGAAGAGGTATCGAGGGAGGTGGCATTGACTGTCCTTTAAAAGGCCTTGTCAGCAATGGAAACTCTTCCAAATGTGCCTGGGAGGCAACCTACGGATACTATTGCAGCACAGTGATCTTGCTGATATGGACTGTGCACGCTGTAAGGTCGAGTTTGATATGTTTGCTGTGCCGATATATGATATAATTCGTCCATGATGCATCGTGGCCCAATCGCTATCCCGGGACTCCTGTAGGCATCCAAAGCCAGTGCGACCACCCGCTCAACCGCCGGGGCCTTGCTGGGTGGCGCCCCCCCCCTCCCACATCACCACAACCGCCGCTGGTAGTACCCCCTCTCCTCTCCCTCCGACAGCCTCATGATCTCCTCCTTTATCCTCCTCCGCCTCTCCGCCCTGCTGATTGGCTTCTCCACCCTCTCCTCCTCCCCCTTCCCATCTCTTTGCGTCCGCGTCGGCCCTTCAGCCTCCCCAGCCTCCCGGACCCCCACTGGTTTCTGTTCCCCTCGGACCGACGCATCCCCCACCCGCTCCGGCTCTGCCACCGTCTGCTTCACCTCCACCACGATGCCCCCATTCTGCTTCCGCCTCCTCGGGACATCGTCCTGCACCGCGACAATCGTCCCGTCGTCCAACTCGGTCGTCGACTTTTGGAACCGGTCGGGCAGGAATATCTTGGGTGACGGCCGCGGCGACGGCTTGATGGCCGCTCGGAGGTCCCGTAATGTTCGTTGCTGGATAACGTAGCCGCTGAGGAAGAGGGCGGCGGTGCAGAGAAAGACTGGAGGGAAAAGGGGGCAATGTTAGCACGGTGTAACTGGGGAGACGGATGGCTGCGTCAAAACGTACCGACGCCGGAGGATACGGCCACCGAGACCTGGGAGGATGTGAGGAGCATGGCGGACGGATATTCGCGTGTTTGGATCTCGTCCCGGTTGTTTTCGTGTGCGTGTGACTGTGGGTGAGTTTCTCGGGGCGAGTTGCCTCGCGGGATCAGTATCGAGTCAGGGGCAAGAGGGTAGGGACGAACTGGTTTTGAAGCAGCAGTGTGTGTGTGTGTGTGTGTGTGTATGTGGGAGGTTGGTTGATTTGTAGCTTGGAGCTGGGAGAAACCCTGATGCGATGCGGTGTGTTTCGGCGAATCGAGAGTCGGATGGATGCAGCAGAATCAAGGAACATCGACATTCGTCATTGCCCATATCATCCGACACATGGGGGGGAAGGCGCATTGTCAATAAGCTGGACTGTTGACAGGGCAACAACCCCTTATCGCGGCTATCGGCACCGCCAAAAAAGTCGAGATCCCTGTCTCAACTTGCATCGGCGGGGTGGGTCTCTTCTCCAACGCCTCCAAACCGCCCGTCGCATCTCCAACGCGTCACCCAACAACCACCACGAACCACGACACACCAACCGCCAAATCCCACGATGTCGAAACACGAATCCAAACCCCAATTCCACCAAGCCAATGAGAAGAGTTTCGTCGACGAGCGCGGCAGCGCCGGCCCGCTCGCGCCCAACGGCCTCAACCCGGCCACCATCCTGGAGAAGACGGTGCGCGAGCGCATCACCACCAGCTACTTCTACATGGAGCAGTGCTTCGCCGTCAACGAGGCCGACATTGTCGACCGCGTCGTCGAGTACGTCAGCTTCATCGGCGGCACAACCGGCACCGCGCGAAAGCCGAGCCCCTTCCTGTGCCTCGCCTTCAAGCTGCTGCAGCTCGCGCCCAGCGACGCCATCCTCGACGAGTACCTGCACTTCGGCGGCGAAAAGTTCAAGTACCTGCGCGCCCTGGCCGCCTTTTACATCCGCCTGACGCGCCAGGACAAGGACGTCTACACGTGGCTGGAGCCGCTGCTGGAGGACAGGAGGAAGCTGAGGTACAAGCGGAGCGATGGCACGTCGCTGACGTTTGTGGACGAGTTTGTGGATGGCCTGCTCACCAAGAGCCGCGTGTGTGGGACGAGTCTGTGGAAGATGCGGAAGAGGGATATTTTGGAGGATTTGGAGCTGCTGGAGCCGAGGGTGAGCCCGTTGGGGAACATTGAGGATTTGCTCGACGAGGAAGACGAAGAGATGAAGCGGGAGGAGGAGGCGAATGGGGATAGAAGGGGGGACAGCAGGTCGTCGAGGTCCACGTCGAGGTCAAGATCCAGGTCAAGGTCTAGGTCATGGTCTGGCTCGCGATCACGGTCCCGGTCCCGGTCCCGGTCCCGCCGGAGGTCATATTCACGATCACGGTCCAGATCGAGGTCTAGGTCAAGGTCGATAAAAGACGAAGACGCAGAAGACGGGGAGGTCATGGACATTGACGAGCCAGAGAACGAAAAGAGGAGGGATCGGAGCCCTTGAGCTCAGACAGACAGCCCGCAACTACCCACCAGACAACTGACCACCACGTCAGACCCAGGGCACAAGATAGACGCCCATGGTAATTAATGCGACACGGCATGCCACGAGCAATACCCAAGGTGCAATCCGCAACAGCCAACGCACTCCGCGCAGGACTCCGACGTCCCACAGCAGCAGGCGAAATTCGACCGAGGTCGCAAGAAGAGACCCAAAAGTTGGTCCACAGCTCTGTGGCGAGAGACAGCTGCAGCAGACAGACAGACAAAACACAACAGCTCCATCGTGCAGCCCAGTCAATTGAGCGCCCAACAACCAAATACAGAATCCAATGCAATCAAATTCCAAACCACACTCCTCCCCCAATGCATTTTCAGCCTGGAACCTCCTCCATCATGAGTCACTCCTCCCCGAATGACTCCATCACGACCCCATCCGCAGCCATCACGATCCACCGCCCCTCTCCATTACCGAGGCAATTGCCGTCCGTCTTGGAGAGACTTTGTCCAGCGACTCCCCATCAACTAGCATCGGTTCAATGGTCTAGTGGTATGATTCGTGCTTCGGGTTCTTCTTTCCCGGTATCCGTCTACGGATGCTTCTATTGTGCGAGGTCCGGGGTTCGAATCCCCGTTGAACCCTTCTTTTTGCTGCCAGGTCCTGCGTGTGCTCGTGGCTGGATGTTTTTTGGTCACTGTGATGGTGTGTCGTGTCTAAACGGGTGTTGCTGGTTGGGATCGTTGACGCCCCCTTTTTCTTGGATGTGCCTGTATAATCAGAGGCGAGAAGACGACGGTGTCGGAATCTCACCAGTGGCTTCAGAAAGTTATGCATCATCACACAAATCTCATGTGCTGCTTCACTATATCCAGAAACAAGAAGGCAACAAGAATTCCCTTGATCGATTCGTGGTATCTTCCCGCCCGACCTGTCTATGTACCTTTTAAACTCCATTCCCGGGGTCATGAGTCCACGAACCCGCCAGACCCCCAACATAAACTCTACACCCAACCCCCTCAACCCTACCACTCCCCCTCCCCCCCCCTCTCCCCAACCCCCAGCACCCCCCTCACCTCCCTCGCCACCGCCAACAACCTCGCATCATCCCAAAACTGCCCCACCACCTGCAACCCCGCCCACCGCCCATCCCCCTCCACCCCCAACGGCACGCTCACCGCCGGCAGCCCCGCCAGGCTCGCCGGCACCGTAAACACGTCATTCACGTACCCCTCCAGCCCGTCCCTTACCTCGTCCGCCCGCGGCGCCAGCGTCGGCGCCGTCGGACACAGCAGGAAATCCACCTGCGCCGGCCCCAGCTTGCTCTGCATCTCCACGCCCTCCGGCACATCGCTCAGGTCAAACGGCCCCTCAACCTCCCCATCCACAAGCGGATTCCCCAGCCGAAACACCCTGTCAAAGTCCCGGCGCACCACGCGCCGCACCCGCTGCGCCTGCAGGAAGTAATTGTCCATGGCCTCCGCGCTGAGGGTGTACGCGCCGAGGAGGATGCGGCGCTGGACCTCGGCGCCGAAGCCCGCGGCGCGGGAGGCCGCGTAGTCCGAGGCTGCGGTGGAGCGGGACCCGTAGCGGACGCCGTCGTACTTGGCGAGGTTGGACGAGGCCTCGGCCGGCGCGAGGACGTAGTACGCCGGGAGGGCGTGGCGGGTGGAGGGGAGGGAGACGGGGACGATGGTGGCGTGGGCGGCGGCGAGGGCCGAGGCGGCGGCGGCCCAGGCGGCGCGGATGCGGGGGTCGAGCTCGGCGGGGTTGTACTCGAGGGGGAGGCCGATGGTGAGGGTTGGGAGGAGGGGGGTGGTGGGGAGCGGGGCGGAGGGGGTGTAGCCTTGGCGGAGGGCGGCGCAGCGGCGGCGGGTCGAGGGGGGGAGGGAGGTGGGGTCGAGGGGGTCGTGTTCGGACCAGAGGGGGGTGGGGGCGGAGAGGAGGAGGTGCTGGAGGGAGGTGACGGTGCGGGAGAGGAGGCCGACGGTGTCGAGCGAGTTGGCGTAGGGGATGACGCCGTGGCGCGAGAGCATGCCGTAGGAGGGCTTGTAGCCTACGACGCCGGTGTAGGCGGCGGGGAGGCGGACGGAGCCGCCCGTGTCGGTGCCGAGGGCGAGGGCGGCTTCGCCCGTGGCGACGGCGACGGCGCTGCCGCCGGAGCTGCCGCCGGGGGAGAGGTTGGAGTCGGGCTGGGTGACGGGGCCGAAGGCGGAGTGGGTCGAGTGGCTGCCCATGCCGAACTCATCGAGGTTGGTCTTGCCGACGACGACGGCGCCGCGCTGCCGGAGCTGGGTGACGATGGTGGCCTCGAAGGGGGAGGTGTAGGGGGCGAGGAAGGCGGAGGCGCATGTTGTCGGGAGGGACTCGGTGGCGATATTGTCCTTGACGGCGAGCGTGAAGGCACCCTTTGGGAGGTCGGAGGGGATTTCTTCTGTGGCAGCCAGTTAGAAGGGTGTCGATGGACGACTGAGGGGAGGGGGGGTGCCTTTGGAGATGAAGTGGTTCAGCAGTCGGCGCTGCTGGAAACCCAGTGTCACACCATGGCTACGGGGGCAGCGCAGACACAGGGTCCGCAGGCGGGATCCTGTACGCATGTGGGAGGACCTCGGGGCGCTCAATTGGGTCAAAGGGAGGGTGTATCGACAGCTCGGAATGTGGTGGGCTTCAAGGTCGCGATCCGTTGATGTTGGAGCCGATAAGGGGTACCACTTCCCGGATAAGGGTTGGGGTCTGTCACTTGGGAGCTTGATTCAGACTTGGCATCCCTGACATCATCTCGAAAAGATAGCATGCAAAAAAATGGAGCATTGTACAGATGAGAAACCAAAAAAAATAAGAATCTAGCTTGGCCTCGTTTCGATCGAGGGACCTCCGGGTTATGAGCCCGGCGCGCTTCCGCTGCGCCACCAAGCTTTTGTTCTTGAATTTGAATGGAGTTTAGATGCTTTTGTAGCCCAGCTCCCCCTGCATTGGGGTCCAGCAGATGTGAGTCACACAGCACGCTTTGCGTGAGTTCGAGTAAGCAATGCTATTATTCCTAGGGCTTATATCAGAGCCCCTATCCAATGTTGATATAAACCCCATTTCATTATACCCAACCCAAACTTCCAGAGAAACATACATTCTATCATGGTATCAATCGCGTCAAATCATGCCCCCCCCTCCCAATCCTCATTCTCACTTGCGGCCGTTGAGGTGCCAGTCAAACACCTTTTCAAACGTCTCCTTGGCACCCTCCTCAATGACGTCTCCGTGACACGGCACAATGATCTTAAAGTCCCACGCCGCAATGCGCTTCACGCTGTCGTTAAATCCGGCGCGGTTGCCGCGGCTGATGGCGTACCAGGTCAAGCGCTTGAGCCCCTTGACCTCTCCCTGCGTCGACTGGAGGCTCATGAACTGGCGGGCCAGGAACCCCGGGTTGGGCCGGTCCTTCTCGGGAACGCGTGAGTACTGCTCGGTGGCCGGGAGGTTGAAGAGCAGGTCGGCCTCGATGAGGACGCGGTCGGGCTTGTAGAAGAAGACGAGCTCCTTGTTGGCGTGGGCGTCGACGTACTCGTACTCAAAGTCCTGGTCGAATTCGGCGCTGATGGAGGTGGTGCGCTTGGTGTCGGGCTTGAAGACGACGTCAAAGGCGTCCTTGCCGATCTTGGGGTCGTTTTGGGCGGCTCTCTTCTCGGGAAGGCCGTCGACGCAGATCAGCGTGGCGCTGGGGAAGGCGGCCTTCCAGTCCGAGACGAAGATGTGGTGCTCAATGTCGGGCGCGATGATGTAGCGCAGCTCGTTGCCCAGCTCGACCAGCTTGGCCTTGACCTCGGGGGTCAGGGCGACGGGCGAGAAGACGGCCAGGGCGCCCGATGAGAGCCGTACTGGATAAGGATTAGCTGTCGGGACTCCCAGGTTGGGTCACAGAGGAAGGGGCAGCTCACCAATGGTGCCGCGGCCACCGATGGGGATTCTGTTGAAGCGCAGAAACGGGACTGAAAGCGTCACGACGTTGGGTGTGACGTCACGGATAACCATGACATCGGATGGGTTCGAGGGAATCAGAGTGTCCGACATGGCAGCGTTATCGGAGTTTCGGTTGAAGCGGTTGAATAACAAGAGCGAGTTGGTGAAAGTCAAGGCCAGAGCCCAAAAACCAAGGCGGTAGCGACGAGAATTAAAAGGAGGAGGAATTCGTTGGAAGAAGTTCCTGTTGGGGCCCTTTGACTTGAGTCTCGCTTGGGTTTGGTTCAGGGGAGTTGCTATGATTGGCTGGGTGCTGGTCAAGGGGGTCGGGATGCTGAAGTTGGGGGTGATCTGATGTTGGTGTGGTGAGAAGCTGGTGTTTAGGTAGGTTGGAGGGGTTGGAGGGAGGGATCAGTTGAAGACGGGTCGGGCATCACAGGGTTATATACTCGCATCTCGATCACCCTCAATGATGCGCCATGTCCAAGATTGTACGACTTACAAATCGGCCTCCGAGCAGTGCGCGGTTGCGACCGGTAAGGGTCCTCTTAAGAGTGCTCGTCATTGCTACCAGGCTAGTGGGTGCTGTGGGCTTAAAGGGAGCTCAGGTGCTACGGATTACCGTATGCTCTCATGAAAGTAGTGGAATTCCCCCACTTATTCTGCCAAGGCGCCACGCCTCGCCAAGAATCTGGACAACGAATTGGACAGCCCCCTTTTATCCACACCTATCCACCTTATTACACGGACTATCTGGGCTGGATTTAGGCCCACTCACACTGAATTCAGAGCCTCTGGTTAGCTAAAACAGACTCGATCTTAGCCCAGGGCCGTAGAATTCTGCCGCCTCTCTTCCCCTCTCGACAACTAACATCTGTACTATTTTACACCTTTTTTTCCATCTGCTATCTACCCCTTTCTACCTTATAATGCCGTAACAGTCTAAAAAAACACCTTAAGATAGCTATACGTATAGTTAAAGTCGGATTTATCGATATAGTCTGTAAGTATACCTCCTCCCCCCTCCCCCCTATTTACCTTTAACTAATAATAATAAAACTAACTACCTACCCCCCTATCTTTATATAGATATAACCTACGATTTCGATAATATAGCTTAATTTACCCTCGACGAAGAATATTATATATAACCCCGTACCTTATTATCCCTAGGGGTTACGTTAAGTCTCTCCCTCGCTCGTAACGGTACCTATTTTAGCTAGGTTAAGGAGTATAGTCGGCCCGTTATAAAAGCTACTATTATATATTATCTTATTACCGTACTAGTCTATAGACTATCCTTTAAAGGAATACGGTCCCTCTATCTATACTCTTTTCCCGCGCGAACGGTCCTTATTTAAGGCGTTATCGGCCTCTTCCATTATTCTTTTCCTTTAATCTACAA
Organism: Podospora conica; assembly: GCA_030685255.1. Lineage (NCBI taxonomy): Eukaryota > Fungi > Ascomycota > Sordariomycetes > Sordariales > Podosporaceae > Podospora > Podospora conica. Next base: position 36,152 of record MU839429.1, on the reverse strand, counting down.
GTCTAGGTCTCTACTACCTAGTATAGTAATAAAGGAGTATTATACCTATCTAGGCGTACGTATTATAAAGGAAATAATACGTATATATATATCTTCGGCCCGCCCCTAGTCTTCCCTCGTCCTAAGGGTTTCCTACTTCTTCGTTCGTATTCCCCCGTTATATATCTTTATCGTCTTTTTCGCCCTCGTTCTTATCCGTATATACTAACTACCCGTATGGGTAACTTATACTTCCTTCCCTACCTCCGTAACTCCGTTTCTAGTCCTTAGACTTATATTTCCGGAGGTCCTTCTAAGGGTATAAAAAGGTCTCCCCCCTTTTATCCTTCCTTCCCTTTTCTTTTTTATTTATCGTCTCCCTATATATAAATACCCCTTATACCCCCCTTAACCCCCTTTATTTTTTTCTATCCGCCTTTAGGCTTTTTTCTAATATCTCCGGTTTTTCGCCCTTTACTTAACCTTATACCGATATTTACCCTTATCCTTACGGGTAGCGGTACCCCTTTAGGTACCGTTTTTATTAATAATAACGTTTAAATTATTAGTTCGTCCTTTAAACGTCTTTCGGCCGGTTCGTCTACGGCTCCCGCTCCGAAGAGAACTAAGGCCGCCGTCTCCCGTAAAAAGGTCCTTACTAAGGTTACTTATTATATTATCGACTTTAGTAATATATTAATTCTCCTTCTTATCGTCCTTTACTTATATATATATTATTAATATTTTTAAAGCTAAACTTCTTATTACCTTTAAACGCGTTTACCTTTAATATATTAATACTTAAGGCTACTACCTCCTTAATACTTTTATCGTCCTAGGTTTATTCCGATATTATAAGATAAAGCCTAGTACCGAAAAGTATTTTAAGTACTAAACTAGTTACTCGTCCTACTTAATAGTTCGTCTCCTTTTACCCTTCCTTTTACCGATCCCTTATTAATCCCTTTTAAGTTTCCGACGAGTATTAGGAATACTTTAAGGTAATTATTAGTTTATTTACTCGCCTCGAGGATAACCCGACCTCGCCTACTCTTTACTTTACTTTCCTTTAGGTTTAGAATTCCTTAAAGAAAGATCTCCTTATAAAGGCCGAGCTTACTACTAAGGTTAAGGCTATACGCGCTACCGTTATTACCTTCCGTAGCTTTACTTCTACCTACGCTTATATTAGTTCTAGTCCCGGTTATATCCTAACCTTTAACGCCCCTTAGGCTATTTCCGATATCTTTAATCTTAATATCGGTCTTTATTTTCTTTACTAGCTTACTACTCCTAATAATCCTTTAGTTCGTCCTCTCGTCGTTATTTATCTATATTTTATTTAACTAACTTCCGTAAGTAGCTGTAATCATTAGCTATATTAAGTATATTATATTTAACGTTAATAATTATCTTAACTTACTTTAATTTAGCCTCGACTCTTTCTCGGAGTACTTATCCTTCGAGGATATCGATAACGGCGACGACGGTTTTATTATCGATAACGATAAGGAGATTAAGTATAAGGAGGATAATATAAAGAAAGAGGATAGTAAGAAGGATAATATCGTTTTAGGTAAGGTTTAAAGTCTTATCGTTATCTAATCGCCTTCGGACTTTATACTTAATACCTTCGGTTCGGGGTTATATACGCCTTATTCTCTTTTTATAATAATTTTCTATAAGTTAAATCCGGCGTTAAGTATCCGCGCCTTTATCTTTACTTACTTTACTCTCCTTTATATTATATCCCTTCGTATTACTCCCTTCCTATTTTCGTTCCTCCCTTTTACCGCCCTTTTCCCTATCTTCTCCCCCCTCCTTTTCCCTCGTTATTTAATCTTATAAGGATTTACTTATTTTCCCTTTCTCTCCTATACTCCTTATTACGTTCCCCGACCTCCTTCTCCCTATCTTCGTATCCCTCTTCGAACTCCTTTACTAAGGTATACTCCTTTAATTTACTTATCTTTAATACTTAATTTATTACCTTTTACATAGTATTTACTTACGATAGTACCTCCCTTAATCCTTCCGCATTTATTACCTACCCCCTTAAATCTAGTCTCTTCTTTCTTTCTTCCTACTACTCGTACTTAAGTATTAAGTATACTATTATCTCCTCCTTATATCCCTTACTATACCTTAGTAACGTTATATCCGGTATATATATCCGGTATAGGAACGTATTTAAGCCGATCGCGCTTATTCTTATCTACGTTAGGAGCGAGCTCCTAACTTTAGATAACTTCTTATACCTTTTTAGTAGTTCCTCCTCTCCTTTTATAATATCTATAAAGTCCGCCGCCTCCTTATACTGTAAGTTTTATTATTATACCTTTCTTATTTTCTTTATCCGTCTTATATACTACTCCTTTATTATTAACGATTCGACCTTAAGTTACTATTATAACGGCGGCTAAGGCTTATCCGGCCTTAAGTCGTCCGGCTTATCGCTTAGCCTTATATATTTCTTAATTTACTCCTTTACTTATTTAGTTTTTATTAGGCTGTTATTTAATAGTAGTTGCTTCGGTTACGGTTCTTTCCCTTTTTTCCTTCTCCTTTCTAACGGCCTTACTTTTAGGATAACCTTTACTCTCGGTCCAACCCTTCTTAGTAAATCTATTATCCCCGTACTTTCTAGCCTTCTTTCTATATTTACGACTTATCTCGATAACTAGATATCGATTAATAAGTACTACGCCTCCGTCTCGATGTTTTAAACTAGTATAGCCTTATATACTTTAACTATCGTCCGAAGGTATTTCGACTACGCTATATTTATCTTTCTAGCTACCCTTCTCGGGTTCCCCCTTAGCTTAGTAGGGGTATACTATACGTCCGTACCGTAGTAGATAACGTTACGGATTACCTTCGTATAGATCTCCCTAGCTTTAAGTATCTTTATTCCCTACGTTTTACCGGCTAGTCTTGTAAACGTTAAGGCTTATATATCGAGCTTCCTTTTTACCTCCTTACTATATACTTTAAAGTTTAGTTTATTATCGAGTTATACTCCGAGGAACCTCGCCGAGGGGACGGGCGCTAAGCCGTCCTCCTTTAGCCCGAGAATATAAACCTTATCCTATAGTTACTCCCTCTTCCTTATAAAGTATAAGAGCTTGCTTTTCTTCGGGTTATAGGTTATACTTACCTCCTTTACCTAGTCGTCGTATATCTTATATACTACTTCGAGCCTCCTATATACCGTCTTTATATTATATACTATTACTAATAGGTTCGTATTATCGGCGTATCTTACTACTATTATACTTATTATCGACTCGAGTCTTTCGTATAGTAGTATAATAAAGAGGATAAATAGGATTAACGAAAGTAGTAATCTCTATAATATTCCCTAGGTAATATACTATTTTAAGGCTATTTTACCGTCGAACCGGAGTTAGACTTTTCTCGCTATAAAGTAGCTCTTTAGCTAGTCGATTAATTTCTTCTCGAATCCTTACTCTCGTAACGTATAAAATAGTTAAGTTTAGTTTATCTTATCGAACGCCTTAGTTATATCTAGTTATAAGAGTACTACGATCCCGCCTCTCCTTTAGGCCTTGTAGACTATATTTACTATTACTTTAATCGCGATATCCGTCGATTTATACTTTCTAAACCTTATTTAAAATTATAAGAGTATTCCCGCCTTCTCTACTACGTTAGTTAGTCGTAGTACTATTAACGCCTTAATTACCTTACCGACTATATTAAGGAGTATTATCGGCCGGTATACTTCCGCTTCTTTCTAATCCTCGATTATCTTTCCTAGCTTCCTAAGTACGCTTATAATCGCTACTCGTTAGTCCTTTAGAAAGTAATAAAGCTCGAAGCTTACTTCGGCGATTATAGCTAAAGCTTTTAATAAGTACCCTTCTTAGTTATATCCCTTAATAAACTTATTTAATAGGTTATTTAACCCTAAGGCTTTATTATTCCTAAATCCCTTAAGGATCTCCCTTATATCGTCCTTAATATTATCCTAATCGATTTTAATAGTTTCCTTAAATAACGTTACCGGTTAGTCCTAGTCCGGTATACTATCCGTATTCGTATTTACCTCGGGGAAGAATCGTTTACCGAGTACCTTTACCTTTTACTTATATATTTATATGTCCTATAAGCCGTTTAGTATCGTCTTAAGCGTTAGTAGCGTTAAAAAGTCTAGCTTTTAATAGCTCCTTAACCTTACTTATCTCTCGATATTTTATATATTTTTTAAGTTTATCTCCCTTCCTATAACGTCGAGTATATTCCTTTACGTCCTTTTCTTTACTACTACTATTAGTCGGTCGCTCCTCGCCTCCGCCTTTTTCCTCTCCTTTATAACGCCTTTTATCCTATATCTTCGCTATCTTCTTTCCGCCTTTTTTATTTCCTTAAGTATAATCTTAATCTCTTATATCTACTATATCGCCTTACTCCCCTTATTATTCTTTCTCCTTAGGACCGCGTCGTTTATAATCTATTATAGTTCCCTTATTAACTACCTTACTACTCCCTTTAGCTCCTTTATCGTATCGATTCTCTTTAGTATACTAATTAGCTTTACCCCTAGCCTTACCTTTAGCTAGTTTATCCTTACCTAACTATATCCCCCCGTATCGTCGTATTTTTATATTCGGGACGCGTATACCTTAATTATTGTCGTTACTTATAAGGCGTAGTCTAAGCCTACGTATCCCTCCGCCCCGTTATAAATAACCTTTATACCTTATATTACCTAGACGTAGTTTATCGTTCCGTCCCTTTCCCTAGCCCTCCTTCCTCTCTTTATCGGTTCGCCTTTTAGTATATATAGGTCGAGGTTCTATACGTTTATAAGCCGAAGTAAGTACTTTACCGTTAATATCGTCTTATCCTCCTTATCCTATATCGGATAGTATACGTTTATATCCCCGATAAGTATATCTCTCCTAGTCGGCTCCCTATCGAGTAAGTCTTTAAGCGGTAATATTTATCCGTCTCTCCTATATTACTTTAAGTAGATCGAGTAAATAATTATTACCTTTACCCCTTCCCTTATCGTTACTACCGCTTAATCTATCCCCCTTTCCGTAGTTTACGACTTTTTATTTATCTCCTTACTAATATATATCGCCGCTTTTCCCTTAAAGAAAACTATATCGTATCTTCCCCCTCTTAAGTACTGTAAGGCGCTTATTCTCGTATCCTATAGTAGCTCCTATACCGTTATAACCTTATACCTTTCGTTATTTTTTAACGTTATATCTAATTTATTTTTATTATTATTAACGTTCTAGTAAAGTATTTTAATAATATTTATTATTAGAACTATATCTACGGCTATATCCCCGGTACTACCTTTTCCGTTTCGTTATTATCGATCTTTATTCTTACCGCTCCCTCGCTCCGCGTTCGTATATATAATGTAACGTACTTACTTAAGTCGTTACCGTTCGTTCTTCCTACTTTTATTAATACCGAGGAAGTAGTAGGCTTATTTTTCGTTAGTTTTATAATACCTATAAACGCCGCCGCTACGTTTATAGCGTTCGCCCTTTAAAGCCTCGTCTAGACTTTACTACTTATTACTACGGCGTTTATATTAATTCCCCTCCTTACTTTTATCCTTTTACTTACTCCGTTCGTCTAAGCCTTAGGGCATTATCGTTACTACTACTATTATTACCGTTTTTATTACTATTATTATTCCTATAGTTATTACTAGGCTTATCTTTATTATCGTTATTCTTCGGTTTATCGTTCGTATCGTAAGTTATATATCGATAGGCGCGGTATTATCCTCCCTTATCCCTTAAGTAGGATACTTAAGTACTACATTAGTCGCCTTAAGTATCTCTCCCTTACCCTTTTCTTATATTCCTTCGCTACCGGATATTCCGTATTAAACGCCGGGTATCTACCCTTATAGTTAAGGTATAATAGTCGGAATATCGTCGGCTTTATCCTAACCTTATATAACGCCTCCCTCGTCCTAGTATTAAGGTAGTCCGAGTACGCCGCTATACTATATAGTATATACGCCTTCCTTTCTATATAAAACCTTACTTTATACCCTTACTTACCGTAGTTAAAGTACTAATTAGCCTTTATATCCCTTTCGAATCTTTTATACGGGTATTATCCTACGGCTAGGTATACGTCTTTTTACGTTAGTTTAATTACGTCCTATAGTTATATTACCTTCGTTAGTAGTTATATTATCTTTATTAACGTCCTATTAATATTCTTACTATCCTTCTCTCTTACTATAACCCTTTTTAACGCTATCTTATTCGTTATCTCGAGGTTAAACTTTAATCTTACCTTATCCTAGTTAATATATTTTATTATAATCCCGCGGTCTAATCCCTTAATAATTACCGTAAATATCTTCCTCTTAATTTAAACTCTTACCCTAGGGAAGTACTTCTTTACTTACTCGCTCTTCTCGGGGTTATTATATCGCTTTTAAGTTACTTCGTCGTTAAAGACTAATACGAATCCTCCGTTAAGGGGGAGGTATCGGCCGGCTTTATACTTATTAACGTCCTCCCCTCTCTCTACCTTCGTTACTTCGTTAAATTCGCTTATAATATCCGTAACTAACTTATTTATAAAATACTTCTCCGGCGCTGTAAAGGTAATCTCCCTTATAACCTTATTTAGTACTATATACTTTTTAATACCGGTTAATATATATATTATAATATTACCCTTACTTCCTACCGTAGCCGTAGCGATAACGGCTTATAACCTAGGCCTTATCGGTATACCTACGACTTTTATTCCCTTTACTTATTAGCCTATAATAACCTTTTTAATCTTTTTTAATCTCTTATCTATTATATCTAACTTATTATTAGTTATCGGGGTATACGTACTTAGTATAATAGTAGTATTCGGTCGCGTTTTATTATAAAAGTATCCGAAGAGATTATTAACCTCTTAGATTACCTTAAGTAATATCTCCTTTACTATTATATTAACGAACTTTTCTATTAATATCTTTATTCTAGTATCCTTCCTCGTTAACTCCTTTATCTCGCCGAGTACGTTCCTTTTTTACGGCGTAGTCGTACCGCTCGATTATTATCTCGTCGCGTATACCGCGTTCGTATATTAACTATCGGCTAACCCGGGGTCGGGACCGCGTTCCGGGCCTTTATCGCTATTATCGGTAGCGCCGGCGTTCCGCCCTCGATGCGATATCGCTGGGAGGGGGAATCGATTACGTTAATTCTAATGTAATTGGTCTCGTTCGTTTTGGACGTGATTTCGAATGTTAGGGGGGGGTTTAGTGTTTTTACGACGCTTTTTTAAGGATATATAAAGCTACTATTAGTTAGGGATATAAGGTTGTATATAGGATTTAAAGGTATAGAAAACGTTAGTAATAGTAGGATAATAGGTTAAAGGTAATAAGGTAATAGCGTAAGGGTATCGCTACCTATTATATATACTATCTAACTATACCCTTTACCTCCCCCCCCTCCCTATCGACTACCTCGTTGTTATCGTTAGTATGGTAGTAGGTATACTTTTCCTCTACTATCCGGATAGCCGTAATATACTTATACTTACGTTTTAACTTACTATACTTAATACCGAGATATTTATATAACTCTTTAAGGTTAGTAATAACTAGTTTATCGAAAGGTTTCTTAATCTCTATAATCTTCTACTCTAAGGCTTTATCTACCTCCGGCGCCGTATAATTCTAGGTAGTCTCCTACCCCTCGAATGTAAAATAGTCTAAGGGGGTGTTTTTAATTCTAATTAGATAATCTTAACTCCTATCCTTCGCTATAGCGAGCCTAGTATCGATAAACGACTTAGTAATAAGGTTTAGCTTCTCCTTATTTAACTACTCGATCGCTCGTACTACTAGATAGGTAGTTATAATCCTCTTTTTAAAGGGATCCTACTCGTAGATAACGTCGGGGTCCTTACTAGCTATCTTATTACAGTAAAGGTTATACTCTTTATAAAGTAGTATTTTAAAGGCCTTATTAAAGTAGGTATTGTAAGGCTAGTATATAGAAGTTAGTCCGGCCGGAATAACTACCTTCTACGCCCCGGCGGCGGTAAAGGTATCTTTAACGTTATCCGTAAGGTAGAAGCTAATAGTATTTATTATAATAAGTACCTTACCGCCTAACTTAGTTTATATATACGGCTGTAGCTCTTTAATTATCTACTCCTTAAGTAACTATTCGTTATTCTAGGCGTAATCGTTAAATTTAACCTTAATATTAGGATAGTAGGTATCGAGTTCCTTTACTAATAGGGTATTAGAGATAGTACTAAGGTAGCCGAAAGGGGGAAGGAAATAAAGGGGGGGATAAGGAAGATAACCGAAAGAGGGAAGGAAAATAGGGAAAAGAGGGAAAAAGATAGCTTAGCGCGGTATTATAGCTATAAAGCCGGACTAAAAGTCTAAGATAGCGAAAATACTACTACCGTAGAGAGGCTAAGATAACGAAAAAGAAGCCTAAATCTTACCTTATTTTATCCGCTTATTTTTCTTATTTACCGTAGCCTTAAAGATAACCGTTACCGGTAGAATAGTACTATCCCTATATAGATAAATAACTACTATTACCTACCTATTAACCTATCTAGACCTTACTACCTTTTCGGATACTATTTTAGTACCCCTAACCTCGTATATACGGCCGTTAGTAAAGATCTAAGGGATAGGGGTTTCGTTAAAGTTAATAATATAGATAGGGCGGAATCTAGCGAGCTTAGGGGGGACCCCTTTTTTAATATCCTTTACGTACTTATTATAGTACGATTTACGGATAAATTTAAGTAACTAATAGGCGTAGTAAAGGTATTCGTTAAGGGTCCGGCTAGCGATTCTAATAATACTACGGTATAATAGGTTATAACGGTTAAGGAAGCGCCGGAACTAACCTATAAAGAAGCGAAAGTCCCCCTTTTCCTTACGTTACTTTAAATATAACTACTAGAATAAAAGCCGGGCCTTAAGGCGGAACTAACCGACCCTAACTGGCTTATTACGACTATACTTCTCGCGAAAGGCTATATATAATTCAGCCTCTAGCTTTAGCTAAAAGGGCTAGAATACCTTCTCTTTCCCTATTACGATCTCGTCTCTCTACTTCTACTACCTTACAATATTAGTCTCGGCTATAGAGAAGTACTTAACGGCGTATTTATATATTAGCGGTCTAGAGCTAGGCTTGTATATAATAAGGTATTTAAAAATAAAGTTAACTTCGCGGTCGGTAGTATAGCGGCGCCTACGGTCGCTTACCCTATTAACGGCAGCGTAGGTAAGGTATTTTATTATATTAAGCTTAAAGTTACGCGAGCGGAAGTTCTTAAAGGCTTTCCGTAGAAGGGGGGGAGTATAGATATCTTAGGTATAACGTTTACCGAGGGGCTTAGGCTTATACCCTATCCTTTTCCGTAAGGCGGGGACGGTATATTCCTTAGCCGGTAACGGCGGTAGCGGCGGCGGCGGCGGCGGCGGTACCGGCGGTAATACCGGCGGTAATACCGGCGGTATAGGGGGGTCCTTATAGATAGGGATAGCCTTAAAGTCTGGTATATTATCGGAGTATAGGAGCTCCGAAAAGGAGGTATTTATAGGGGTATAAGTACTCTACGGGTAAGGCGTCGAGTTAGCCTAATAGATAGCGCGGAAGTCGGGGAGGTCGTTAGAGTATAGGAGGTCGGAAAAGGAGGTCGAAAAGGAGGTCGAAAATAAGCTATCGGTAGTACTCGCCGTACCGTTACCGTAGAACTAGTTAGGGCTAATCTCGGCGAAGGGGATATAATAAGGCCGTAACGTAACTAATAGTAGGTAAGGGGCGGCGCGGACTATATTTTCTATAAGTAAAATCCTATATAAAAGTATATTAGAGAGTATAGGTAATACCCGTAATAGAAAGGAAGACTTAGATATCCTCGATAGGCGTATCTAGCTCTTTTAGACTATCGCGTCGCGTATATAGATCTTTTTCGACCCCTAAGCTCCCCTAAGCTCCCCTAAGGTCCTTATCTTTAAAAAAACAAAGCCTTACCGCTTGCCTATTGAAAAAAAGAAGCTATCCAGGGCCCTGGCTATAGGCTGAAGCCTTAACGGCCAATAGAAAAAGCAGAAATCGCTGTTCGTGATGGTGGTGTGGGCACTTTAGATAGTGTAAATAGTTAAAATGGTCGCTAAGAGCGATGTGGATAAAAGGGGCTTGTTGGATTGGGTGGCCAAGCCCTTGGCTGCAGATGGCGCCTTGGCAAATAAAGTGGGGGAATTCCACCACTTTCATGAGAGCATACGGTAGCGATGGCCCCGCGGCCTCGGCTCTCTGGGGAGCTGTTTGCAGAAGGGCCTGGAACCTGGAAGCCTGGAAGCCTCTTTGACGTGATTGAACCAAGGAACTCGTAACTTCAGCCCTGCAGAAACCACGCTTGCGCTCGCATGCGGCCAAGCTAGCCGACCGATGCAATGGGACGACGACGGCATTCGCTGCGATTTGGAATTCTGCAACAGACAAAGGGCTGCGGGCTGGTGTCAGGTGTCAAGAGTCAAGATGCAGGGCAGCTGTCAGGGCCCAAGACAGCGAGAGACCCCACCTTCTTGGCGCCGAGGATTTCGATTGCCTGTGCGTGGATGAATAATCGTCCCTCCCCCACCTCTTCATCCTCTTTCTGCTCAACACCAACACCAACCACATGATGGGCGCATCGGGCACATGCATTACCGAGTACGCGCCAGCGGAAAAGTCAATTTCACTGTCACCGCCTCCATATTTGGAATGTTCTTTTGGAATTGGTTATCGCTGCCGTGGCTGTCATCCTTTGCCCGGCCGGCACTGCCTCTGGGGCCCGGACCCGGACCCGGACTTGGCCTCATCGTCCCGACAGCTTTCCACTTCCACCTCGACCTCATGATGGACAATCACGTCCCCGAGACCCACCAGATGGTTGTGGTTCTCCCCCGGTCCTCCCTTTTCTTTCCCCGGCCAGGGCCATCGCCAGCCTCTACCTGGCCCCCGGGACCTCTTCTTCTCAACTGCCCCAGCCGGTCTCAACCTGTCAAGAGAAGCCATACCAACCATGTCGCCTCGTGGGGGGTACACCCTCGTGTCAGAGCGATTCCATAGCGACACCACGGTATCCAAATTCATCGTGACGACGTACGTGAGGACGCAGAGCACCGGCATGGTTGCCGCCAGCGCCTGGAGGCTAAAGATCTCGTCGTTGACGCTCCAGAGCGACTGCTCCTGTCAACATCGATCCCACCCAAAGCAACGGGGCAAAGAGGAGAAGACTCACTGTACAAAATGAAAGAGGAAGGAAAAATATGCTGACCCACGTCAGGAGCCTAATGTTCTCGCCCAGCTTCGTCGACATGCGACTCTCCATGACGGCGCTCGCGTTGAATAGCCCATCCCGAAGCGCAACCGCCTCCTCTCTTTTTTGCATAAACCTCACCCTCAACGCCTCGAGTTTTGCAAGCGCGCCCTCCTGCTTCTTCAGCCTCGTCTCAAAGTCTCTCGGTGGACGTCCGGCCGGCGGCGGATTGGCACGGAGCAGCTGCGACAGCCGGTCGACCTGGCAAATATTGTCCTGCACGCTCTTCTCCATCTCCTTGAGGAACTCGATGGCCCAAAAGTACTTTTTCGACCGCGACAGCGTCACATCGTCGGTCAGCAGCGTGTCGTGAAAGGCCGGGTGGAACAGGGCTCGCTTCTCGCACAGCACCTCGTCGAAATACTCGGCCAGCTCCTCCCACTTGTCGAGGACAGTCCGCAGACACGTTAGTACCACGTCGTTCACGTCGTCCACCATTTCGTGAAAGTTGCCTTGTGAGAGGTCGTCTCGTCGCTCAAAATAGTAGGCGTGGGGGAACTTCATCGGTCGGAGACATATCATGGTCCAAAACACAGTCCTCACCGCGTTGGGCCCCGGCAACCCGCCGCTTGGGACGGCGATGATCTGCGACGTTGGTCAGCCCGCCGTCCCAGTCCAGAATCCCCAGGATCACTCACCGTGAGGGCGCTCTCCCGTATCCTCCTCTTCGCCTCCCCCTCCCGTCCATCGCTATGCAGCTCCCCACACGGCCACAGCTCCCGCAACCCGGTCTCGTAGTCCCCATCCAAGATCTCGTAGAACGTGACATGAAACAAGATGCACCCTTTCGTCAGCAGCTCGGCGTGATTTGCCTCGGCTGCCCGTCGACACCGCAAATGACTCCGCACCGCGCGCCAGACCATGTCGTCGACAGGCAACTCGAAGATGGCCCCCTCCGTCTGCGGCATCAGAAACGGACACAGATCCTCCTCGGCGAGCGTCTCGGGCGCGGCCCGTCGGAGGGACGTCAACCCTTGGATGTTACTACTCCCGTTAGCCTCTTCCTCCCCGCCCCAGACATGAGAAATAAACACGAGAACCAAAAAAAAAACGCACATCACCCTCCTCCAAGGCGCCACCATCGCATCCACCACCCCCTCCCCCACCTCCCCCCGCGCCGCCAGCTCCCCCTCCACCCGCCCCCTCTCCTCCACCCCCCGCTGCCACTCCCCCCTCCCCTTGCCCGGGAACCAGTACGCCGACAGCCCCCCGTCGAACCAGTCCCACACATTAACAAAACGCCCCCGCGCCGGCGCGTCGTCGGCGTGCAGCGCGCCGAGGAACTGCCCGGCGGCGGCGCGCGGGGAGAGGAAGTGCAGCGTCACGCGGTTGTCGTGCGGGAGCGGCGGCCACTGGTCGGGATGCGGGGCGGCTAGGGCTGGGGGCGTGAAGTGCGCGCCGTAAAAGGTCGACCAGTGCGGGACGGCGTTGGTGCGGTGCCGCCGGAGGGCTTCGTGCAGGAGGGGGCCGAGGCGGGTCGCCGGGGAGGGCGCGTGGGGGTCATGGCTGGAGGGCCGAGGGGGAGGGGGGAGGGAGGGCGGGCGACGGTGGCAGGTGGTGCAGCGGGGGGTGGGGGGGTGGTGGTGGTTGAGGGCTTGGAGTTCGGCGAGGATGTTGGTTAGGAGGAGGGTGGTGGCTGGGTCGGGCATTGTGGGGATGGGGCATGGTGGTGGATGTTGAGGAGGAGGTGTCGGGGTGCACGGGAGGGGGGGAGGTTGATGATATGGGCGGGCACGGGCTGGCTTCGCCACTTTGGTGGTGATCCTTCGGGTCTGCCATGGTCTGACCGTCGGAGGGTTGGCGGCCGCGCAGCTGACTTTGGGTCGGATGCAACCACGGCAGTGGCTTGGAAGCCGATCGTTGTTTGTTTCCCTGCACGCATGTGCAGTTGGGGTATACTGTAGGATCAGGAAGGCAGAAATAGGGGAAGGGAGTTGAATGGATTGAATGGAAGTTTGAAAGCATGGAAGACAACTCAGGCACCTGGCATCAATGCACTTCACATTCTTTTTTGAACATGAAAGGAAATATCATGGAAGGAATCGGACAGCAAACCTCCATTCATTCGGGATATTATCATGAGAATCCCATCATCATTTGGTCGAGAAGGCGTGCCTTTGGAGAGAGATGAAAGATCTAGCTTCTAGCATGTCATGTACAGCGGGACGGCCCGCTATAGACCCCCCCAATCTCGGGCCACCGTCCTCCACTTTGGACGGACCCAACTTCCCTCTCAACTACCTCCCTCAAAAAACCACCTCACCACCGCCGCCGCCGCCCTGTCCTCGCCCTCAACCAGCGCCCTCTTCCGCGGAAACATGAGCTCCTTGATCCCACCAAACAGCCACTGCAGCATGGGCTCGTACGCCAACCGAAAGTCGACCTCCATCGGCCACCCCCCCCAGTACGGCGGCGCGTCCTGAATGTCGACCAGATACGTGCGCCACCTGTTCGCCCGCAGCCAGATCGTCCTCTCCTGCCGCACCGCCTCGGCCGACAGAAACGTGAGCACCAGCACCGTCGTGACCACGACCCCGACGAGCCCCGCCGCCGACGGCCGCTGCAGGAGCCAGAGCTTGGGCGGCGCCGGCCTGCGGTCTGGTCGGAACGGGAGGTGCAGCCGTATCCACGCCACGCTGATGCCGAACAGCGCCAGTCGCCCGAGGTAGAGCGGGATGCCGACAAACAGCGACAGGTTGAACCACAGGAGCCGCTGGAGGTTGTGCGTCTGCAGGATGACGAGGAAGACGAACCAGACGCTCGACGTGAGCACCTGGCAGAGGAACGCCCACGACGCGCCGGCCGACGAGATGTGTCCGTGGCCGTGATGCCCGTGGCACACAGACGTAGGGCCGCCGGCGGCCGCGTTGTTCGCCTCGATGTCGGGGCGAGCATCACTCCTGGGCCAGTCGACCGGGGGATCCTCGGTCCGCATCCCGCAGCAGCCTCCGTGGACCGTCGCGTCGTATACGTCCGGGAAGAAGTACTGCAGCAGCGAGCAGAAGCAAATCTCGTGGCCAAGCCGCTCGTTTTCGCGCCGGACGGCTTGGTCAAGCAGCTGTTTGGAGACGAGGTTCTCCTGCCTCTGGATGTTGCTCTCGACCATGCTCTCGAGCATGAACTTCATGCGGGCGCGCCGGTCGTCGGCCCTGTTGATCCGGGTCTTGAGCGCGTCGAGTTCCCGTTTCAGCTCTGATGCCTCGCCGTCAAGCTGGGCTTTCTGCTCGGCGAGCATTTCTTTGAGGGACCGCCTCATCTCTTCCAGCTCTGCGTCGTGCTCCTGCAACTGGGCCCCCTTTTCCTCCACAAGCAATTCCATCATGTGCCCCATTTCTTCCATTTCTGCGTCGTGCTCCCGCCTCTGGCTCTGCTTTTCCTCCACAATAAATTCCAGCGAATCCCACATGTTTTCCATCTCTGCCTTGTGTTTTTGCGTCAGGGCTTCCAGCTCTGCGTCGCACTCCTGCCTCATTATCTTCTTTTCCTCCACAAGCTCCTCCTTGCGGCGCTCAAGCTCCCACATCCCCTCCTCCCATTCCCTCTCCAGCTCGTCCAGCCTTGTTTTTTGCTCAGCGAGCGCCTGCCTGGCCGCTTGGTTGTCCTCCTCATCGAGGGCGTTGTGGATACCCAGAAACTCCACCCTCCGTTGTTCTTCTTGCAGGTCGACCCTGTCCTGGCAGAGCTGTTCGAGGTCGTTGTGGTATTGGGCCGTCTTGGCGTCGTACTCTGCGATCTCGGCGTCAAGCTTCTCAACTCTTTGGCGGTAGTCCTGCTCCACTGCTGCCATCTTGATGCGGCAGTCCTCCTCCGATGCTGCCATCTTGGTGCGGCAGTCCTCCTCGAATGCTGCCATCTTGGTGGTAGTCTCGCTGGACCTTTGGCGGTAGTCCGCCTCCAACTCCGCCATCCTGGCGTGAAGCTGCGCCGACCTGTGGCGGATGTCTTCACTCTCCTGCTCCAATGTTTGAGAGAGGTCCACGACAGCGTCGTGCTCCTTGTCGAGGCGGTCGTTCTCCTTGTCGAGGCGGTCCTTCTCCTTGTCGAGGCTCTGGGAAAATTCGTTGAGTTCGCTCCACTCGCGATTGAGGGCTTTATTCTTTTGCTCGTCGTGAATGTACCGAATGACCAGCTCCTTCAGCAGTGTGTGGCCAGGTAGAGGGATGATCTTCTTCGCCTCCTCCACCAGCGAGTCCACATCGTCCATCTTGCCATCGCGAATAGCCCGTTCCATCATGTCCTTGAGCCCCTCGAGCTGTTCGGGCACGACCGGGGGTAAGTCGGGGTGCGCTTCCCGGTATTGCCGGTATTTGTCCATCAGCTCCTCGTTTTCGGCCTGCAGCTTGTCGTTTTCCTGGAGGGTCGCTTCTATCTTCTCCTTTTGTTGCTTGCTTCTGACGTCGGCCAGGCGGAGCCGGTGCTCGTACGCCCTGGCGACCACCTCCCTCACCGTTTTGGTGGGCGCCAGCTCCGCCTCCGCCTCCGCCCTGAGACGCTTCTCGAGTTCCTCCATGTCCTTCTTCCCCTTCGCTTCCAGGGCCTCCATCTCCCTCTTGCCCTGCGCGGTCAAGGTCTCGACCTCCTGGTTGTGCGCGGCCGTGAGGGTCGCCATCGCCTGCTCGTGCTCGGCCCGCATTTTCTCGGCCTCTCGCTCGTACTCGGCCTTGAGCGCCGCTATCGCTTGATCGTGCTCGGCTGCAAGTGCCAGTCGTTGGGCCTGCCAGTCGGCTTGTTGGTCGTTGCGGGAATCTTCCACCTCCTTCAACCTCTCCTCCATATCTTCCAGCATGCTTCCCTTGACCTCCAGCTCCTTCAGGTATATATTCTCCAGGTCCTCCCTATCTTCCGTCGCCTTTTCCTGAAGGAGTACCCATCTTTCCTCCGCCGCTCTTATGACTTCGTTCTTTTCCTGCTCCATCACCCCTAGCATTGCCTCCACGTCCTCCGTCAACCTTTGCGTATGCTCCTCCTTTTCCTTCTCCGCAGCGGCGAGGAGCTTTTGCTTCTTGGCCTTGTGCTTGGTCTTCATTTCCGCCATCTGGGTTTCCAGCTTGTCCCGCAACTCGGCCGTGTCCCTCTCGCCCTTGGCCCTCAGCTCGGCCACCTCCTTCTCGGCCTTCTCCCTCAGCCTCCTCTCGGCCCTTTCCGCCTGAACCCTCATCTTGTTCTCTGCTCTTGCCATGTCCATAAGGAGGTCGTCCTTCTTCTGCACCTCGTGTTGCATCGCGCGGTTTTGGTCTTCCAACTCCACCATTTGCCGCAGGAACGCCTGATGCCTCTCCTTCTCCGCCACGAGCTGCTCCTGGTACATCAGCCGCAAGCTGTTCGATTCCGCCAGCTGCGCGCCCAGGCTTTGGTCCAGGCTGTGTGTCTGCGCCTCCTTTTCCTTAAACTCGGTTAGTTTCTGCAAGATGTTGTGGATGTCGTCGGCGTCATCCTCGTCCTGCACGGTCGAGGCCGCTGTCTCTTGCGCAGGAAATGTGCTTGAGCGGGCCGTAAAGCTGGCCCGGCGGGGTATGCTCGGCCCGGACGTGCTCGGGCGAGATGTTGAGTTGACCGGGCGGGGTGCCACTTGTTTTGTGCGGGAGACGCTGGCGGAGGTCGCCTGCATGAAAGGGGGGACCTTGGTCGGTTTTACTGCTTTGGTCGCGGGTGTGGATGGCGTGGTTGCCAGTGATTCCACGCTTGGCTTGTGGGATTGTCGCACGCTCTTGTCCCTCCCCTTCAACTCGGTCAACTCGGTCTTCAACGCATCCGCAATCTCCAGCCACTTCCTGGACTCTGACAGGTACAGGGCCCTCTCCTCCTCGGCGGTCGAGAGGAACTTTTGCAAGCGTTCGGCCGATTGTTGCAACTGTTCGACTTGGTCCTCGAGACGCTCGACGACCTTCTCCTGCGTCACCAGCTTGAGCTCAGCCGCCGACAACTCCTGGCGGAGGCTCTCCACGGTCGGCGGGGGGGTCCGCGGCCGCCCTGTCAGAAACCTCTGGATGCTCTCCCGGGTCGGCTGTGGGGACATCGGCTCCCCTGCAAAATACCTCTTCACCTCTTCCAGAGTAAGCGAATCCCTCTCCTCGCTATCCCGGGCAGGCGACGTAGGCGACGGGTCCGCCGCGCTCCCCCAAGCCTTCCCCGGGTTCCTCAGCATATCAAAAGCCTGAGTCAAGACCCCCGGCCCTCGCGGGGCACTCAGGACTTCCAAGATCTTCTCCCGCGCCCTCTCCTCGCCCCTCTTCTCAGCCTTCTTCGCCGTCTCCGCCACCATCTCCTCCAACTCAACCAGCCGCTTGAACGTCGTCTCCTTAACCTCCGCCAGCTCCACCTCCACCTCGGCCTTCTCCATCCTCAAGTCCTCATTCATCTCAAACGCCTTCTCCACCAACCTCCCCGCCACCTCCGCCGCCCTATCCGCCTTCCCCCTCTCCACCCCCACCGACACCGCCTCGCCCCACGCCCCCGCCAGCTCCTCCTCGATATCCTTCTTCACCCCCTTCCACCCGCCCACCCCTTCCCTCGCCTCCTTCTCCGCCACCACCACCCTCCCCTCCACCTCCTCCAACTCCCCCATCCTCCCCAGCATATAACTCTCCGCCTCCACCATCCTCACCCTATACCTCGCGCTCCTCCTCCTCGCCACCCTCTCCAACCCCCTCCACCGCTTCACCTCCCCCCTTAACCACACCATCTCCTCGGCCAGCTCCCTAAAAACCCGAAACTCCCGCCTCCTCATCCGCCGCCGCATCGACATCCCCCCGGGGGGCCGATCGCTCTGCGTCACCCACGCCTCGAGCCCGCGCCACAGCGCCTCGTGCTCGCGCAGCGCGTCGTGCGCGGCCATGAGCGCCACGAAGGCGTCGCGCCGCGCCGTCACGCACGAGTCGACGTAGCCGAGGAGGCGGTTGAAGGGGACGGTGAGGCCGGCGCGGCGCGTGGCTTTGACCAGGGCGCGGTCGGCGTCGATGGTCTCGAGGAGGAAGAAGGAGGGGCGGGCCGGGCCGAAGGTCGAGAGGACGGAGAGGTGCGCGGCTTCGATGGCGGGGTCGGGGAGGGGGTAGATGCGCGGGCGGGGGGAGGGGGGCCGGGACGGGGTCGAGGCGGAGGGGGTGCCGGAGAAGGAGGTGCGGGAGGAGGAGGAGGAGGAGGAGGGGGGGGCGGGGGCGGGGGCGGGGGTGGGGTCGGCGTCGGGGTCGGCGTCGGGGTCGGCTTCGGCGTCGGCGTCACCGCCACCGTCCTCTTCCTCGTCCTCTTCGCCCTCGGGTTTCGGGACTGGGATCACATAGTCCGGGGCGATGGGGGATCCGGGGTCGTACGAGGAGGTGGGCGAGTGCGGGCGCTCCTCGGGCTGGGTGGTCAGGACGGGGAGCCAGGGGTCGTAGCGGAGGGCTTCGTCGACGAGCTTGGCGCGGATGGCAATGTTGTTTTCGTGGCCCGGCATGCCGCGCGCGGCGCCCGGCAGGATGATGTAGCGGTCCATCTCGCGCTCCCAGGCCTCGGTCGAGGTCGTGGAGTGGGTGCGGACGGTGGGGGGCGGGGGGAGGTTGTCGCCGATGAGGAGGCAGGTGTAGTCTGTGCCTTCGGAGGATTGATACACCCACTCTTCCTCCTCCTCCTCCTCCTCCTCCTCCTCGGGGACCTTTTTGGGCTCGGAGTGGATGGATGGTGTGGTGCCGCGGGCGGCCGATAGGTCGCTCTCGGACGGCGAGGTGGGTGTGGAGGGCCATGAGACTTCGGACTTGGGCGGAGGGGGTTTCCCCCAGAAGACGGGAGGGGGCGGCGGGGCTTCGGCCCCGGGCTCTGTTGTGGGCACCGGGGCCTCTTCCTCTTCTTCCTCTTCCTCGTCGGTTGTCGCATCTTCCTCTTCCGCTTTGGCTCTCGCCGCTTCCTCCTCTGCCGCGATAACTGACGCCGATCGGGGGGGTGGATCGGGGTCGTCGTCCTCCATGCGCCGAAGCCAGCCGTTGATGTCCATTTTCGGCGGATTCTGTCAGCTACCTGTGTAAATAGTGTTATTTCTGTCAGTCAGGCAGGGGTCGGGGTCGGGGTGGGGGACTCTGGTGATGTTGACATTGGGATTTGATTTTGCCTCCGTCACCAGCACGGCTATGGGAGCAGTTGGATACTTGAACCGCGCCATCAAAGAGATGGCTGGCTTCGAGGGGGCCGTCGCATTCCGACATGCTGTCCTCGGAAGAGTCAAAGAAATTGTTGGCTTCCGGAAATGGTGAGCTCGGGGAGCTCGACGACTCAAAGAAAACTTGGAGTCGCGAGGTGACAAAGACGGATGACTTCCAGCTTGTGTTGTGTATGGCCATTGATTAGATACCCCTATTCTTCGCGAGTCCCATCTTGAAATGCTTTCTTCCATCCTAGCGGACGGTAGTGACTTTATTCGTGACTGGCATGGACTGGCTTGGAGCCAGCCCGCAGCCTCGCCGTTCGGCCCTCGGCAGCGACAAACAACACCATTGTGCTATCTGCCCTATCGCGATGGCACTGGCGATGGTGGTAAATGCGTCGCATGCCTTGCTGCAACGGGAAGGTGGTTCTGTTTGGTTGAGATAGGCGGATGACCATTGACCGGGCCGGACCCGAAACCCGGGAATAAAACGTGGATGGACACGCGTTTCATGCCGCCATCAAGGTTGTCGCGAGCACTTCCACGTCATCCGTACAAACGGAACTCATCCATCGCAACTTGCCCGCTTGCCCAGCTGTGATTCCGACGCCCTGTCCAGCAAACGGACTCGTCGTTCAACCCGAACCGAGACCTGCAGCCCGCCACCCGCTGCGCAACGTCGCACAAATGCCCCGGCATCCGGCCCGCGACGACGACAATGCCCCGGACCACCCGCCCGGCGCCGGCGCCGGCGAGCAATCGCCCCTCCTCAACCACAACCCCGACGCCGACCCAAACGCCACCGAAAATGCCATCGACCAGCAACGAAGCCAGCTCCGGCCTCGGCTCATGTTCCTCGTCCTGGCCACGGTCTTTGGCCTCGAGCTCGGCGTCGCCATGTTCACGCCGCCCTCGGCCGCCATCATGGAGCGGATCCTCTGCCGCGACTTCTACCCCGAGTTCGCCAACGGCACCAGCAGCGCCGGGTGGGCGCCCGATGGCGACTGCAAGATCCCCGGGGTGCAGGCGCCGCTGGCCATGCTCCGCGGGTGGCTGGCGACGATCGAGGCGATCCCGGCCCTGCTGAGCGCCATGCCGTGGGGCATCCTCTCGGACCGGTGGGGGCGGAAGCCGGTGATGGTGTGCGGGATTGTCGGGTTGGTGTTGAGTTTGGCGTTTGCCACACTTGTTTGTAGGTGGCCGTTGAGGTCTGGCGGGACGTCGGCTGACGATGTGGGCAGATGCCTTTTCGGACTTTGTGCCGCTTTGGACGTACTGGTTCAGCGCCTTGTTTCTATTGTAAGTCGCGGGCTTGGTCCTTTGTCAGGAGACACTGCTGACGTCCGGTAGCCTGGGAGGCGGTGCGCAGATGATCGTTGCCATGCTGTACACCTTCATTGCCGACGTGACACCGGTGCCGGAGCGAGCTACGGCCTTCTTCCGGCTGGGAGCCGTGTATCTCGCATCGGGCATGATCGCGTCGCCTGTCGCGGGAGCGTTGATGCTCAAGAGCCCGTGGCTGGCCCTGATCATCGCCTTGGCCGTCATGGTGCTGTGCATCCCGCTGGGTCTGGCGTTCCCCGAGACTGTGCATCTCCATGCGCGGCAGGAACCCGGAGGCGAACGGGAAGCCCCCCGTGGTCCTGGAGATACCGGAACCCCAGAGCACGGAAAGCCCTCCGCCGCGAGCAGATACTGGACCAAAGCCAAGGGCGGCGCGGCCGACGTATCCGACTTCATTCTCGGCAACGGAGCCGTGTGCTTCCTGATCCTGTCCAGCATCTTTGTCGTCCTCGGCAAGTTCGTCCAGGAGCTTCTGCTGCAGTACACGACCAAGCGCTACGGGTGGTCGTGGTCGGACGCGACCTTCATCCTGACGATCCGCCACGCCGCCAGCCTCGTCACGCTGCTCGTCGTCCTGCCGTCGGCGAGCTGGTTCTGCGTCGACCGGCTCGGGATGCAGGGCGTGTACAAGGACCTGTGGCTCGCGCGGGCGTCGGCGGCCTTTGGGGCGGTCGGGTGTCTGCTGGTGGCCGCGGCGCCCAACGGGTATTTCCTGGCGTTTGCCTTTTTGTGGATGTCGCTGGGGGCGGGCATCTCGTCGCTGACGAGGTCGCTGCTGAATGCGCTCGTCGAGGAGCATCATGTGGGAACGCTCAACTCGTTGATTTCGTTCATGGAGACGACGGGGGCGTTGGTTGCTGGGCCGCTGTTGGCCGAGAGCTTGAGTGTTGGGATGGAATGGGGGGATTCTTGGATCGGGCTTCCGTTTCTGGTGGCTGGGGGGTTTCTGGGTGTTGCAACGGCCATTCTGTGTGTGTTTAGGCCGCCGGCCCAGGGGACTTTGTCGGAGTCATGATGAAGGTTTTACGATGAAGAGGTCGTCATCTTTTTTGTTTGTATGCTCGTTGCTGGCGTTATAGGAACTTAATGGGCAAATTTGGTCGAGCCAACCCTTGAACTGTTAGTTTTGAGTTGAATCATAGATACTGCATATTGAGACAAGAATTCAAGGTTCGAATTGGGATTTGTGTTGAATTTCTTTCTCTTTCAGATCTTCAACCATGGTGGGATTTCATCAGCATGAAAGAGCGCTGAAGAACAGAACCCACACTCCCACAGTAGAGTCCATATCGCACGGTGCTGGCGCACAGGACTGTCTTCCCCGCAAATCACCTGAGCGGTCAAAACTCGAATCTTCATCGCCATCCCGACCCGGTCTTCAACAACATCGTCGCCGTCGCCATGACCTGACGGCATCTGGTTCGATGCTACCCAAGCAGCCCGGGACCGTGGACATTTTCAGCTTGCTGCACCACACACACCCACGACTGGTGGTGTGCCCCTGGCGCTACGTCATGCAGTATTTTTATCCTCATGGTCGTCGTCGGTCACCATCACAAAGTCATCACACATCACACAATCACGGCGCGTCGATTCTTCAGCCCCTCGAGCCCCTGAGATACGCGCCAAGAGATCTTCAAGTCGCGTTTCAAGAGGGATTTCGCGGATTTCCCGGGGTTGTTTCTGCGCCCATGCAAGCCACTGTCAAATTTGGGCAGGGCGGGGGCCAGCCGGGGGCGGTGGGAGATCGACGACGGCTCATTTCCGACCCTAAATCCCACGCTACCCACGCTACTCTTTACTGGGAATGCGGCCTGTGCGGCACCACGACACAGTGGGACTCTCTGGGGATTGTTCCTGAGCCCTGCAGTCTGCAGCAGTCTGCACGCTAGCCGGGCTCCATGCTGGCCCGCTGGGGTCTTTGAATCTCCACCCTCTCGTCCGCTCTCTCGTCTCTTCCAAAATTCGCGTCGGGTCGTCCTTTTCTCTCGAGTCCATCTCCGGCTTCCAGCTTCATCCCTCTTTTCGCTGTCCCGCTGCTGTCCCGCTGTCGTCATCTTCGCCTTCACCTCGTCGCTCCTTTACCGATTTGCTTCCATTGTTTGTTTCTGGAAAACTGTTGATTTACGGCACGAAACGAATCAAGGCCAACCAACCGCCGCCCCGCATCGCTCGACCCCTTTTCCCTTTTCCCTTTCCCTTTTCCCCTTTCCCGTCATGGTCGTTTGCCTGGAGATCGCGTCCATCGTCCTCTACGGATATTAAACAACCACTCTCCCTTGGGGCCTGCTTCTTTCCCGATATGTGATATCGCCCGCTGGGAACCGTTGGATATCAAATCCGTACCACTCTGTCGCTCATTTATACTGCTTTCTCGGAACTGGCGCAGCGACGCTCGCAGCCAATTGTTGGTCCTCTCGAGAAATTGCCCCGGCTTCCCCTCCCACTGACACGTCCATAGCACTTATTAATGTGTACATACATAATCTTATTCAGTCGTCAATCATAATGGTGTCCTTCTTTGGCATCAAGTTCGGGGAGAAGAAGAGGTGAGCGACAGCCAACCATCCAACCAGTGCGCCCTGCCCCCGATCAAAGGACTGACGCTGTGTGAACCGAATAGGGATGGAGGTGGAAAGAAGAAGAAGGGCCGCGACCACGATGATGACGAGCTGTTCGGGCCCAAGGGCGACAACGCCATGATGGGCATGGGCGCGCCATACTTCCCCGGTGGACAGAATTTCGCGGCATCGAGCATGGTCAACCTGACCAGCGGCGGCCCTGGCAAGCGCCCCGGGAGCTTTTCCAGTCTCAAGACGAAACCAAACGCCTCCGATATCAACCTGCGAGCGAGGTTCACAAAGACCAATGGCTCCTCCGCCAGCCTCGTGGTTCCGTCTCCGGCCTTTGGTCAACGGGCCGCCGCCAAAGCCCGATCATCGAGCGGCCTGGCTTCCCCAGGACCTGGATTCGGCTCGAGACTTGGGGCGAAGAACGGCTCTGCCGTCAATCTGGCACTCCCGCCTGCGGGCCTGGGGCCGCGCCCTGCTACGGCCAGCGGAAAGGCCCAGGACTCGCCGAGCCCGGTAGACAAAGGTCTCCCCGTAGTGCCCTTGACGCCAAAGTCGCCCTTGGGTCTCGACATGCAGCTGCCGCCCACGCCGAAAGGTGATGGCGACACTGACTCGGTGTTCGGCGAAGAGGCAGATGAGATGGTGGATACCATCATGGCTTCCGTGGAGGAAAAACTGGCCAAAGAAAAGGCGTTGACGGCCGCGAGCCGAAAAGTGGCTGAACGGCAGGAAAAGGAACACTTGGAGCTGCGATCTCGAGCAGCTGAAAGGCCTCCGGCGGCACATTTTCCGCAACAACCTCGGCGGGCGATGGAAGGCGACCGACAGCCCCGCGGCCCCGTGTTCCAGGGAGCCCCGGAAGAGAGGCCTGGGAGTCGCGGAGGGGTCAGGAGTCCCGTGTTCCGGGGCAACGCTGACGACAGGCCTGCAAGCCGGGGTGGGGTCCGGAGTCCTGCTTTCCAGGGACCCTCTGAAGAGAGACCGGGAAGTCGAGGGGGGGTCAGGGGTCCCGTTTTCATGGGCAACCCGGATGAGAGGCCGGGAAGCCGAAACGGCCGTCCCAACGGTCCACCAATGTCTAGAGGGCCCCCCGTGGACCAATCGCGTCCAGGCCCAGCCTACAACCTCAGGGTTGGTCCACACGGCCCGCCCCGTCATGGGCCCCCCACACAGGATCTCCCCAAACCCCCCAGTCGGACGGGCCACAGCCGAGGGCCGAGGGGCGAGTCCCCGGGCCACCGTCGAGGACCACGGGGCGAGTCCCCAGGCCCGTTGACTCTCCGCGCTCTGCAAGATACGCGCGGTCCGGGCTCGGACGGGCACAGGCCTGGCTTCCAGAGTTCCAACCTTCGAGCTCCTCGTTCCTTTAGCCCTAATGCTGCCGGACAACGATCCCAGAGTCCCGCCTACATGAGACCTGCGGATATGAGCGGCCTCCTACCGCGTGGCCAAGTCCCTCAAGGCTATCGGTCAGAGAGTCCGACTCCCATCAGTCCCATCAGCTCCAAGCACAGCCAGTTCGACGAGCTTCGAGCCCCGAGCCCATCCATCCATGCCGCCCCATCTCGAGGCAACATGAACGAGAACCGGTCCCAAAGTCCAGCCCCTAGTTCTCGTGGACCGTACGGCTTTTCCCGTCAAGAATCTGGCTCCACCATGCAGTCGATGACCAGCGCAGGTCCAAGTCTGCGCGAGCTCATGGCGCAAAGCCCGGAACCCCAGGTGTCTCACACACGGTCGACGTCGGTATCTTCGCACGACAGCTGGCCGATCGAGCAGTTCGCAAAGCCCGTCATCCAGAGCGTCCAAGCCAGACGCGACACGTTTACCCTCAACACCCCCCGACGCCACAGTCTGTCCATGGAGATTGAGGAGCTGGAGAAGTCTCTCATGGTCGCCCAGCAGACCCAGATCGCCCCCGAGCCTGTGCGGTCAAGCTACAGCAGCAGCCACTACAGCGACGACAGCGACTACACACCCGAGCCGACCGTCACCCTGCAGCCGGCCCCTCTGCGCGCCTCTCCAGAGGCACCGGCCGAAGCACGCGTCGAAGCCCATATGTGCGCCTCTCCCGAACCACCCGCCGAAGCCCGGCTGTGCGACTCTCCGGAAGCACCCGTCGAAGCCCGGCTGTGCGACTCTCCCGAAGGCCCCGTCGAAGCTCCGCAAAAACTCAGCCCCATCCGCGGTCGCCAGGCCCTCCGCCGGGGACCCCGTCGCCCCACGCTCGACGAGTACAACGTCTCCAACGCACAGCTCGCCCCAGCGCGGGTCCAACCGTCCCCGATCGAGCTCCTCTCCCCCCTCACCCGCGCCATCACACCCCAATACCGCGCCCTCGCCGCGGAGCCGACCCCGCCCCGCCAAAACTCCCCCACAGCCTTTGTCGACACGGGCTTCAAATTCGACTTTGGACCGCCGCCCGTCATGGCTCCGCCGACGCCCGACTCGGCCACCTGGCCGCTTGCCACATCCCCGTCTCCCGACCCCGTCCTCAGCCCCACTCCGGAGCCGCCTATTCTCGAGGAACCACACTCCCGCAGCTCGGCGGCCCCGGCCCCGCTCACGTTCAACTTCTCTCCGGATGCGTACTCGCGCGACCCAGCGCTGTGGACGCCCCCGCCACCACCCCCCCCGCGCTCCGCGAGCCGTACGCCGTCCCTGCGCGAGCCAATGGAGGACGCTCCGGCGCCGATCTCCAAGGCAGGGGCGTTCCTGGCCGCGGCGCCACCGTTCAACTTTAATAGTCCCATTAACCCGCCTAGCCGGGCGCGGACGCCGGTGGACGGGGTGAATGCCGGCGAGGCGGCAGCGGTAGCGGCGGCGCTGGGGATCGGGATGGCCAGGGGGCCGAGTATGCGGGTGCCGGTGGATCGGAGGGCGAGGATGGGGAGGGTGGATGCATTTGGAACGGATTTTATTTGATGGAGAGGATGGGATGGGACGGGCATGGATTGGAAAGGTTGCTGCCTTTTTGGTTTTATTTTGGAGCGCTTCTGTTCTCTCTCTCGAGATGAGATGAGATTTTAAATACCCCCGCCTGTACAGGCGAATCTTTCTTTGGTTTTTAGGAATTGAGGGCGTTTGTGAATTGACAAGTTTGGATGAATGTTTGGGAGATATGATGAAACATTGCTGAGCATGGAATTTGGTGCAAACAAACACTGCGGGTCCGATAAAAAAGCCCCTAGGCTCTCCCGTCACCAAACGCTTCAGGCCCCCCCTCAACTTCTTTCAAACAACAGCAACCTCCACCAACATCATCCCACCATGGATCCCTCCCTCGTGCCCACCAAAACTTACCTTGGCTACGGCTCCAACCTCTGGCAGGACCAAATGGCCCGCCGCTGCCCCGCCTCCCCCTTCACCGGCGTCGGCCGCCTGCGCGGCTACCGCTGGATCATCAACAGCCGCGGCTACGCCAACATCGTCCCGACCCACGCCGACGCCGACGAGGTCTGGGGTCTCACCTACGAGCTGCCGCCCGCCGACGAGGCCCAGCTCGACATCAACGAGGGCGTGCCCCACGCGTACGAGAAACGCACCCTGGCCGTCGAGTTCTGGCCCAAGGGCACGCTGCCCCCCGGCGACGCCACCCCACCCCCGGCGAGCACGGTCGAGATGCTGGTCTACATTGACTTTAAGCGCAACTCGGGCGAGGGGAACAGGCCGCGGGACGAGTACGTGCATCGGATGAACCGGGGGATTCGCGATGCGCTGCGGGAGGGCGTGCCGCAGGGGTATGTTGATGGTGTGGTTAGGGGGTATGTTCCTGTCGAGGAGGAGGAGGATGGGGCGGCGAGGGAGCTCGCGCTGAAGCAGGCTGTGTGTTTTGTCGATGAGAGTGGTGTTTTTGTGAGGACGGGGTCGGGGGGTGCATCATCCAGCACGTAGGTGATGGGCGACACCACCGCTCTGAGAGCCCACTTCCGACTTCCGACTTCCGACCTTCCGTTTGTCTCGGCTCTCCAAAAATCAAAGCGCGGCCGTCCCCCGTCAATCGGCAGCGTCACACACCCGCCTGGGTCCTGCCGTCCCCGATCCGCCCGCGGGGGGGCGCGCATGACCCCGCCCACGCCCCCCTGCGGGGCCGGGACCGGGGCACCACAGCTGACAGCTCCAAGCTTTCCAAGCTTCAACCTCTGCAAAACTTTTTTGCCCTCGTCCCACACCTCATGTCTATGGACCCCGTCTTAGTCCTCGTGCAACTCCAACAAGCTCCTACTATCTGCCCGCGTGGTCGCACAGCTTGACCCTAGCCCCTACTGAGCTCGGCGCTCCGAGTCGACTGGACCTCTTGAGAGAAGCCGCCCTCATCGACCTCCCCCCCCTCTCTCTCTCTCCCTCCCTCGGGTGTCTTGCTCCCCAAGGAGCGCGCACATCGAACAATTCCCGCCAACACCTCCTCAGCTCCGCACATGTCCTGCTCCAGGCCATCGCTGTCTTCCTACTTCCTCAACTTTTCGGCACAGAGCTTAATGTGCCGCCCTGACCGGCGATAATCTCAGCAGGCGACTTTGAGTCTTTGCGCTTGCTTACGGGGACGACAGAAAGACTTACAGAGACAGACAGCTTACTTGTCTCTGCGACCTTGTCAACAATCATCACACACAACAACACCTCTCTTCTCGGACACACCTTGGCATACCGACCGGCAATAGAATAGACCGCAGTATCGAAACCAAGAGACTCTTCCCCCCCAGAAAGAGACAGCCGGCACCATGCCCGACACCACCACCACCACCCCCCCGACCCCGACCCCGGCCGACTCCAAGGCCCCGGACGACGGCTACGGCACCACCACCACCACCCCCGCCGAAACCGCCAGCCTCTCCGAGTCGGACGCCGTCAAGGCCGGCCTCGAGCACCTCGAGTCCCGCAACGTGCACTGGTACTCGTACCTCGGCACCCTCGACTTCTGGGCCATCATCGCCGTCGGCCAGGTCCTGTCGCTGTGCATCACGGCCTCCAACACCTTCAGCACCTTCCTCGCCGCGGCCGGCACCTCGATCCCCGCCTTCCAGACCATCTTCAACTACGTCCTCCTGACCCTCCTCTACCTCCCCTGGACCGTCCACCGCCTCGGCGGGCCCCTCCCCTTCCTCCGCCTCGTCCGCCGCGACGGCTGGAAGTACCTCATCCTCTCCCTCCTCGACGTCGAAGGCAACTACTTCACCGTCCTCGCCTACCGCTACACCAACATCCTCTCGGCGCAGCTCCTCAACTTCTGGTCCATCGTCTGCGTCGTCGCCGTCTCCTTCTTCCTCCTCCGCGTGCGCTACCGCCCCTTCCAGATCGCCGGCGTCCTCCTCTGCTGCGCCGGCATGGGCCTCCTCCTCGCCTCGGACCACCTCACCGGCTCCAACGGCGGGCCCGCGCCCGACCTCGTCAAGGGCGACCTCTTCGGCCTCGCCGGCGCCACCTTCTACGGCCTCAGCAACGTCTTCGAGGAGTGGTTCGTCAGCCGCCGCCCCGCGCCCGAGGTGCTCGCCTTCCTGGGCCTGTTCGGGGTGCTCATCAACGGCGTCCAGGCCGCCATCTTTGACCGCGCGTCCTTCGCCGCCGCCGCGTGGACCCCCGCCGTCGGCGGCTACCTCGCGGGCTACACGCTCGCCCTCACCCTCTTCTACTCGCTCGTGCCCATCATGCTGCGCATGGGCAGCGCCGCCGTGTTTGACGTCAGCCTGCTGACGGCGAATTTCTGGGGCGTGATTATCGGGATCCGCGTGTTTGGATACGTCATTCACTTTTTGTATCCGATTGCGTTTGTGCTCATCATCCTGGGGCTGGTGGTGTACTTTCTGGCCGGGAGCATCCTGGGGGATTCCAAGAAGCCGTGGCTGGGCGACGGCCAGGCCGAGGGGGTCGCGGGGTTCGGGACGGCCAAGCTCAAGGCGTTGAATGAGGCCAAGAAGAGGGGGTTGGCGGGGAGGGGGGAGGTGACGCAGGTTTGAGGTGGGAGGTGGGACCTGGTGGGAAAGGGGGAGGGGAGGGGAGTGAGGGTGGGAGGAGGAGGGTAGGAGACGAAAGGAAGAGAGGAGGAGACGAAAGGAAGAGAGGAGGAGACGAAAAGGGGGTGGGAGCAGCGGTGGTGGGTGAAAAATGGCGCGAGAGCATCGGACTCTCGAGAATTCATTTCGTCCCCTTGCCCGGCTGGTATCAGATATCAGCTGGAATAGGGGCTTCTTTCAAGGATTTGCCCAGTAGTTGTCAGCCACGTACGTACTTGGTACGGAAGAGGACGAAGCGAGACAGAATGAAATACACCACTTCGTCCATACCTTTTTTCTCCTTCACCGAGCCGCCCCCCCTCCATCATCTCAAATACGCAAAGACCCAATAATTCTAGTATGGCATACGGTAAGGAGAGAAAGGGAGTTTGGTGTTGTATTAAGGTAGGTTGTATAAGAGGCCGGCCCGGCCAAGCAAGGCAATAACCCTGCCCGTCTGTCAGCCCGCCACCTAGGTAGTGTGTGGGTGTAGTGCAGTGCAGTGCAGTGTCCGATGTGCCGACATGTGGTGATGTGATGTGATGTGTATAAGATGAGTGTTTTGCCGTTCCAAAAAAAAAAAAGACCAGACCAGACCAGACCAACCACCCCGTCCGTCCAAAGAGAAACGAGAAAACCCGTGATGAAAAAGTCCCACAACCCCTGGCATTCCCATACCGCCGCCGCCGCCGATCCCGCTCCGTTTGCGATCCCAACCGTTGTGTGTGTGTGCAGTGTGTGTGCAGTGTCTTCTTGTCCCGGGGACCAAATCAGATAAACGAAAAAGGGGAGACTCTCGGAGGAAGGAAAGAAAAACGCCCGATATCCCCCCCCTCCCACCAAGACCAGACCAGTGTAAGTAAGCTTCGAGTTCCAACCCAACCACCCCGAACCCCGCGCTTCCAAGCAGCCCATGGCGAAAGCAAGATGGATGGACCCCGTCGAGACTCCAAAGCCCCAACAATGAAAAAGACTCCGTGTCGCCCATGGACTCGCCCTTTTCCGCTTCGCCAAAACCCCAGCCGGTGGTGGTGGTGTTGAAGTCCGCGAGGAAGTCTCGTTGTTGGAAATGAGCCGCAGGTATCCGCCGCCACCAATCCGCAAGGTCATGCAGAAACCAAGTCCAACTCCTGGAGATCGCGATGGTTTGTCGATAGCAAGTAGGTGGGGTGGGGGGGGGGGGCGTTTACGAAGCTGCCACAGCCAGACTGGTGAGCGAGCCCGAGGTGTCGTCGTCGAGTACCGACCCCGAGTGGTTGCTTTCCCGCACGTTTGTTTCGAGTCCCCCATTGTTGGTTGCCATTGTGATTTTCTTTGTTTCCCCCAAACACCCTCCACCATGAGCCGCAAAAAAGAAAAACAAATACCCGATACCGACAAAAATTCAAGCCGCAACGCTCCGCCGGTTCCCCGACCGCCCATATTCCAGCCGAGTTTTTTGCACGCAGGAAAAACAGCCCAAGCCAACCCCAACGCTACCTTCCGAGAATATGCCCCCCAAGTCCCCCCAACACCCCTCTTGAGAAACAAATCTTTTCAGTTGTCGCGCCAGCCGGCACCCGTTCCGTTCCCCGTAGACCCTCCCATCCGCCGTGCCATGAATGAAAGCCACATCTCCAGACTCCATGCCCCAACAAGCAGTCCTTGCCTCCTTTCCCCCCCAATGCCGGCAATGATAGTAAACGCCATGAGAGCAAACTAACCCCACACGCTGGCCTGAGCGCCGAGGCCCGACTTGTTACCCCAGCCGTTGTTGGGCCTGCTGCCCCAGCCTCCAAGGCCCATGTTGGTGTTTTCGATGGCCGACGACGGCGCCTGCGAAGGTCCACTGCCCTGGTTGTTGGCATTTTCGTCCCCGCGAGCCGAGTAGCCCTGGTTCAACGGCGACGGCAGCGTGGTGGCGGCCTGCTTGTGGAGGGCAGGGTTGGTCATGGCACTGGGACCCGACGGCCTGGTTCCAATGGGGGCGACGCCGTGCCGGGGTGGAGATCCTCCCGGGGAAGAGGCGCTCGTGCGGCTCGACTGCGCTTCAAACACACCCTTGCCCCCGGTGGGGTTGGACTGGGGGCTCGAGTTGCTGTTGGCGCGGGAGCGCTCGTTGGGACCGGCAGACTGCGAGCCCTGGACGCCCTCGGGCGGGTAGCCGGAGGTCTCGCCGTGGGCCGGCGGCGCGCGGCCATATTCATAGGCCAGGGGAGAGTGGCCGCGCAGGGCCGACGGACCGGCATGGGGCGTGGGCAGACCCGGACGGACGGCGCCCGTCTCGTCAACGTAGCCCGGAGCGTCGGCAAAGGGACCCTCTCGATACAGAGCACTACGCTGCTGGGCAATGAGATGGCGACGTTCCTCCTCCGACATGTTGCTGCCGGGGCTCAGGGTGCGATCCGGATTGGCGGCATACGTGTGATCCGAGAGGACAGCTGCCGAAATCAAGTTAGCCCCGAGCTCTGAACTTTGCGCACTGACTCAAGGAGCAACGAGAAGGAAAGCCGTACTAGCAGAATGTCGAACTCCACAGACTGCTGGTCTATCGATACATAGAAAGAGGGGGAGGGGTAGTTCAAGGAAGCATCCGGTCATTTGGTGTCGAACCGCACTTGTGGTGCAACTCTGGGAGGAACATTGTCTCGGACATTCCAACGCTTTTTTTCATGTTTTTTTGGTAACCTCGGCTGAGGTAGGAAAGTTGTGATGCTATACAGTAGAGGACGGCCTACTTCGGTTGTATTGCTGCTCTTGATGATAATTCCGAAGCTCTCGCTCCCGTTGAGCTGCCATTCTCCTTTTGGCCTGCATCATCTGCTCCGCCTCGTTTGAGCCGCGCGAGGACTGGTGTCGCTGGGTGTTGTAGAAGTTTTGCAGGTTCGACGGCGGCTGGTGGGGGCCGCGCGCGTCGCCGCTGAAATCAGCGGCCGAGTGCGGGCGGGAATTGGGCCCCGACGTGCGGCCGGTGTCTGGGCGGTTTGACGTTAGTGGGCATATATTTGATGGGTGCCCTTGCTGTCAGTCCCCGGCGAGCCATTTCTCAGCCTAGGTTTTCATCGAGCAGCGATCGGGGCGGGAAACAAAGCAGCAACTCACGTCGGGCTCCAGGCGGTCCAAACATCTTGCCACTCTTGACAAGGTTCTCGATGGCGCGGTCAACCTCTAAGCACCATCCTGTCAGCGATCGATTGCCCGGCTCGGCGGTCCGGACGTGCCCCGGGACGGCGAGGCCGTCGTGCGTCGACTGTAGGCCGCGTGCGGGGTGGACATACCCTCGAGCTGATGGCAGAAGGCGGCGGATTCCTCGCGCGGGATGGCAGAGCTCGCTCCTGTGGCGGCATTCGATGGTCAGCTCGGTCCGCAGCAGCGATGCAGCACAGCACCGCCAAAAGGGGGTGGGGGCGTTGGGGCACGCGAGACATACCGGAGCGTGCGGGAGGAGGGGTCTGGTGCTCCCAGCCGGCCTGTCCAGCAGGAGGCCATTGCTGAGCCTCGTAGTAGGCCGACATGATGATGGGGGAGAGGGGGTTTCGAGAAGAAGAAGCTCGTTCGGAAGGCCGCAGCGAGGGTGGCTGCGAGCGTGGTCTTTGTGGAGTATCGGCCTGCAGGTCAAGTCTGGGACCCGTCTACGTCAGTATTCGAACGTTGGTCTCGTCAGGCATGCAGCCAGGTGCGATAGTGCGTTGCGTGCGGTGGGCGACGCGCAGCGGACGATGATTGTGCCGTTGGGCGTTTGTGCGTTGGGCTTTGAAGCAAGGTGCGAGGAGTTGGTGGTGAGCGCTGGCTGATGCGCAAAGTTGGCGAGGTTTTTTCTCCCGCTCGGTCCACGGGTGGCACTCCGAAGCCAGCCCAGCACCAGGAGAAAAAAAAATGTCTTTCGCTCTGGCTCGTCACTCCCCAAAATTCCAGCGTCACTTACTCTGAAAAAACTCGGCTAACCAAGGTCCGTTGGAGATGGAAGGTCCCAATGCGCGTCTGGAAAGCAGCTTGCGGGATAGGTGAGGATGGCGCGAGGAGGATGGCGAGGATGGCCAAAAAGGGGGGAAACAGGAAAGGGGAGGAAATCCACACACACCCCGACGCGCAGGTGAAGTCAAGTCGCAGACGTGGAGGTGGAGGGCAGGTTGCGCCAGGAGGGCCAGGCAAGGAAAATGACCGGGGAGAGGGTTGTTCTTTAGGGGCCCGGCGCAAAGGACGGCAGCGTGGGTCGATCTGCCCGGGCGTACCCCTACCCCCTACCGCCCCTCCCTCCCCCCCCCAACAAGCGTCCAACAAAAGGCCGCCTCTCGCCGTCCACTGCCACCACCAAGGTGTGATCCTCTTTTCGGTTCGTGGACGGTGGGAGGATGCACGGGAGGCGGCAACAGGCTGCCTGCCTGCCTGGCAGTCGGGCACAGGCCCGCCGGGAGGACGAAGCCAAGGCAGAGCGAGAATGGATGTCGAGCGAGCTGCTCGCGCAACGATGGCCGGGCAGCATGGAACGTCACTCAAGGACGGAGTACGCAGCAGTACTGTGTACGGATACGCACTACACGGACACGAGCAACCGCCGGGGACGGACTGGTGCTGTGCTGTGCTGCACATCAGCTCCCGCGCCAGAAGAAGCAATATTCTTTATTTTTTTCGAGGTTCCAAGTTCCATGCCATGATGCCATGCGCAGAACCTCTCTCCTGGACCGGGGTTTCCATGGACCCAAGGTTGATAGCGTCTCGACGCGGGGGACCACCGGAAATATCGGTTACGCCAGGCGGCCAAGGGTGGTCCCGGACAGAGGTGGGCGGCCGAGATTGGCCCTGAAGATTGGACTTCTGGAATTGGACTTCCTTTCGATTTCGAAATGCCCACCGACCACCATCCGTGTTCGGCTGGACCCTTGCGACCCCGTCCATCGCCAGTCCCGCCGGCGACAGGCCGTGGTGATGGAGCTCATGCTGCTGTCGCCGGCCGGCGTTGCACAGTCGATGAGCATCGGCGCTTGAACGACGCGGCAACTGCCACGCTGAAGAGGTGGCACATGAGAAAAAGCTGAGGTGAAGATCTGCCGGTACGGCTCCGAATATCTGCTATCCGTCTCTGCCGGCGTTTCTAGCTTGCCTTTCGAACCTCGATCCAGTCTCGGTGGTCTGTGCATCCTGGGTATGAAGACGAGACCCAGAATGGCATCAGCCTCTCGGTATGGAACCATTCGGCAATCTTGGAGAGATGGTGCGATCCGATGAGGCCGAGGTTGAAGACGCCACGTCTTGTTCAAGATGGAAACCCGACGGGAGTCCGGGATCGGTGTCGACTCGTCGAAACCTGGTGGACTGTTGAAGTGAATACAAAGTGTAGGGCCAACGTTGAAATGCTGCTGAAAGGGGAAGGCGGTTTTGCATTGGGGAAGCCGAGCCGATAAATTCATTCTCCTCTCTTGCCAGCCGCAGAACATGCCGCAAGCCATCCACCTCGCCGCCGCCCCGCCGCCGATGGGGACGGCGCTCTGCGCGCCTCAAGAAATCACCAGAAATCCACCCACGACCCAATCACATGGCCAAGAGCGCAACGATGCGATAGCGCGTGCTGCCGGTGCCGCCTCATTGCGAGATGCGGAATCGGATATTGGATCTCGTCGAGCCCGGGCCGTCTTGCGATCCAATTTCCTCAATGGCGTGCCGTCGTTTTAGCGTGTCATCTCCAGCGGCAGTGGGTACTGGCGGCCCTGGGTCCCTTGCAAGCAGTCTTGCCTCTTTTAGCCTAGGGGCTTTAACCACGGGCCAATATTTCTTCGTTACAAATTCTAGCGAGCTTTTTTTACATCATCACTTTGTTCTGTCGTCGACACTCCATCACCACACCAACCAAATATTATGTCGATGCACGGGTTGCGCTTGGGTCAGGCGTCAGTCAACTTTCAAGCGCCATCGAGTTCGATCTGAGATGGGCGAATCGGGCTGACCAGATGGGGTGTCTCGGGGGACCAGCCGACTTCCTCGCCAACCGGGACTCGATGTCGCCTGGCAACTTTGGGTCAACAACATACCTGACTTGTACGGTGGCCAGAGACTCTTCAACTTTGAGAATGGACGACAAGACGTCTCCATAGACCCCAGGCTCGGTGCCCCATATGCACGCCCTGGAGACACGTGGGAGCTGCATGAAGCAGACCAGCCTGCGTGCGCGATCTTCCCGTTTGCAACTCTGCGGTCGGTCTTTTCAAGGTTTCAGCATCAAGAAAGTCGACCCCGAGCACCGAGCACCCCAGCACCACGAGGCATTCTTCCAAATCATCATTTAGCCTCCGGCGACCAACACATCGGAGATCCGGGGAAGGCCACCCAAAACCAACCCAACAGCTGATGAGGCGGCGCCATCCACCGCCGGGGCAGAGCCGATGGGTGGCACGGGTGGAAGTTACCGAACAGATCCACCATTTACCCCGACGTCAAGGTCGACCACAGCCGTCGTCTTTTGGCTTGCCGCCGCTTCTTCTTGATTTCGCCGTAGGGCCGAGAACGAAACTGCACTGGAACAGATCCGCCGGCTTGCGAGCGCTCTTTGACGAGGAACCCAGGTTTCCCCCCGCGGCTACCGAGGGTTTTCGTCTGAAGTTCGACCCATATCCTGCCGCGCTTCCGCCAACGATGCGAGCCCGTCTTGACAGGAATCTGGAAGGGTTCGGCACGATATACCCGAGCCTGGCTATATCACGAGTGACGCACCCAAAGCTGGTTCGGGCAGCGTCCCGAACAACGCCCCCCCCCCCCGGGGGTTGGGGGGGGGGGGGGGGTGGGGGTGTGGGGGGGGGGTGTGGGTGGGGGGGCCGGGTT